>OX637349.1:10513853-11113853 GCA_951799405.1 Agapetus fuscipes | reverse complement strand
AATCAGTGCCTTGTTGTCCCAGACTGCCAGCCTCTGTTGTCTCTGTTGGTTACCATCTTCTTGGGCTGCGAATAGGAGGAGACATCCATGAACCGCTTCAAATCTTGGAAGTAGGAAGTTCTTGGGGGAACTACTGATCCACTTCCCAAGATTTTTCTAAAAAATAGTTAGAAAGATGCTACATTTAATCGAGTGTCCTATTACTTAGTTTATTTTTTAACGATATACGATACGAACCGAAAAAAGTATGGAGTGATCAGATTGAGAAGTTTGTGAAAGAATGGGATATACGAAGTGAGCGTAAAAGAAGAAAATGCATGAAAAAGGTGATGGATATGAATGAATTGAAAGAAGTTTGTAAGGATATGAAGATATGGAGGCAGCTCTGCAGAGGCTTTGGCCACCCCTAGCGGAATGGTGGCAGAGTTACAGTTACAGTATCAATCTTTTTTTTGTGTACTATGTCTTCAAAGGTTTATTTATAACCTAATTTCACTTTGCCAATGTCACCCCTGTCTCAGGGAGGGACGGCAAGAGTTGCAGGGTGTATGTCCAATTGAGATTTGGTTTTTATGTTGTAGGTTCACATGCGGCATGTGCAAGTGCGAACTTTTACGTGTCTGGTTGTGAAAATGCATGTAATGTGAATCTCCAATGTAACATATCTTTGCAACTTAGATTAGATTAAGTAAAGACATGTGTGAGCACGCAAAAGTGTCATTCACAGATGGCCAATAGAAAAAATAATGTTGGAAACATGTCGGCGTAGAAAAAAAAACATGTCTGTATGGAAAAAATATATGCTAGCCCGAAACCAATTACGTTTGATGAATGTTGTATAATTTGTGTAAGAGAATCTCCGTAATAACGTCGGAGGAAGTACCGGAGGTAACATTGTACGTCCGTCGAAGCGTAAAAAAACACTGTAAAGTGGGTTAGTCGAATTGCCTAGGCAAATTTTACAACTCCAAATTATAGAGGCATGGGAACTGAACGTATGCATGAACGAAAAATATCAAAATAACAAAAAATAATAATACTTTTACATATTTTTATTATCTTTATTTTATTCTGTTCAAAGTCATGCAAGAAATCCGTTAATAAGGATGGAACGGATTTTTTTAATATCAATTTAATATCCATTAATCTATAATCGTAGTTGCAAGGATGTATTATCATTTACGATTTAAATTAAATGCCTGCTCACAAGCAGATACGTGCAATTTTGCGCTTACACATGCTGCAATAAAATTTGATAATGTGGTTGACCACCCATACTGTGAAAATAGTTGCACTTTATTGCCAATTTCGAGCCTGTTTCATGGAAAAGCCGTGAGAGTGCTGGATTTATGTTCATTTGAGGTTTGGGTTTTTATTCACTGTAGTAAACATACAGCATGTGTAGGCGCGATCATACACGTGTTTGCGTGTGGACTCCCTGAATGAAAATCCAAACCTTAAATAAACATAGCCCCTTTGCAGGCCTTCCCGGAAATAGGGGTGGCATTGGCAAAGTGAACCATATTTTGGGTGGTTGGCCTCATACCAACCTATAAGTAATTGCAGAATTATTTGGCACATTTTGAGTATAGATATGAAGTATAGAATCCCTTGGTTTATAGGTTGGTATGAAGCTTACAACCCTTGCTGCAAAAAAGGTTCACTTCGCCAATTTCACCTCTTTTTCAGGGAATGTCGGCAAAAATTTCAGGGATTGTGTTCATTTGAGGTTTGATTTTGTAATTGTAATTATTACACATGCAGCATTTGTAAGTGCAAACTTGCACGTGTCTGTTTGTGGGCATGCATTTAATACGAATTTTAAATTTGAATAAAAAAAACTGATTTTATAACATAGTTTTATTTTCACATTTTTTGAGTTTACAATGCCTAAGCGCTATCGGAATCTATCCGTCCATCTTCAGAGGCTAACTTGAAAAACAAAAGGGTCAAAATTCATTTTTCAAATTTAAATTTTAATATACCTTTGCAACTTAAATTATAGATTTCTCATATCTTTAAGTATGGATAGAAAACCAATAACCAACTACCCGACAAAATACCTGATTAATGACGTATTTTTATTGTTATTTTTCATTCAAAATGCAATTTCGTCTGTTGCGATATGAACTCATGCGAAACTGCCATTAACCAAATTGAGAAACGAGCAACGATTTCGCCGAAAAAACAATATTTTTTTCCGAAATAACAAAAATATTTCGACCTCAATTTTTATGTGACAAAAAAAACCGTGTAACCATAATGTTAAAAAAAACCGTGCAACAATCTATAATCTATAATCTAAGTTGCAAGGATATATTCATTCAAAGCTCTCAGATGTATGCCCACAAACAAACACGTGTAGTTCGCGCTTACAAATGCTGATTGTGTACTTACAAATAAAATTCAAACGTCAAATGAACATAAGCCCCACAACTTTTGCCGACCTACCCTGAAACAGGGGTGACACTGGCAAAGGGGAACATTTTTTACTGTATGGATGGTCAGCCTCATACCAACCTATAAGTCAAGGAATAATGTTAAAAAAAAACCCGTGCAACAATAATGTTTAAAAAAGCTGTGCAACAATAATGTTAAAAAACCGTGAAACAATAATGTTTAAAAAAAGCCGTGCAACAATAATGCTAAAAAAACCGTGCAACAATAATGTTTAAAAAAACTGTGCAACAATAATGTTAAAAAACCGTGAAACAATAATGTTTAAAAAAAGCCGTGCAACAATAATGCTAAAAAAGCCGTGCAACAATAATGCTAAAAAAACCGTGCAACAATAATTTAAAAAAAACCGTGCGACGATAATGTTTAAAAAAACCGTGCAACAATAATGCTAAAAAAACCGTGCAACAATAATGCTAAAAAAACCGTGCAACAATAATGTTAAAAAAAATGATGATGGTGTACTCAGTACTGTACCCTGAGTATACAACATTACATAAATACCTACTCGACAATCGCGTAAATCGAAAATGTATGGAACATAATGTTGGTGGCTAAAGTTTTTTATTGAATTGTTTTATTACATATTTTTATTATTTGTGTTGTTGTGTTATGAGGCTGACAACCCATACTGTAAAAATATGTTCCATTTTCTGATTCATAGAATGTCGTCAAGAGTTTTAGGGTTTAGGTGCATTTGAGATTGTGTTTCCATTTTGTAAGCTTACATGCGGTATGTGTAAGTGCTATCTTACTGCTTGTGAGCGCGTATTCAAAATGAATCTTAAGTTTTAAGATATCTCTGCAACTTAGATTATACATAATAATAATAAATTTATTCCAACCCGGTCACGCGGAGGGTGCAATACGTGACTAGCCATATAAAAAAGAAATACACTGATCGAAAAATTATAGATAGATACAACAGCACCCCTAGTAAGTGTCTAAGTTTTCATGTATTTTCTCTGTTTACGCGATTGCTAAGTATTTACGCAATTACTTTTTATACTGGAGTTGAAGATAACAATATTATTATTATCGGCTGACCCATTTTGTACATAATTTATGATTTTTTTTCTGTCAGCGCAAACTTGTTGTTTTTATGGATTTTGGCGGCAAAAGCTTATCTAGAGAAATGGCGATCAATCATTCCATAAATAATTTTAAATTGTGATAAAAAATGGCGACGTTAATCGTACGTAGAAAAATGTTTTGAATGACTGGAAATCCGTGGTGGTTTATGAAGTACTTACTTATATTTTTCCATTGTTTTTTTTTGGCACTTCAAAAAGTATTGGCTCAATCAAGCGAAAGAGATCTCAGACCTTTCCGTTGCATGAGCTTTAAAAGCAGTATATTATATAAATGGAGGCTTATGTTTAAGGTCCAAGAAGAAAGTGTAGAAAAACTGCAGCTCCATCGCCATTTCATTTCGTGGGCAGAGCGTCTGCAGAGCTGCTTCCATTTCTTCCTATCCTTACCCACCTCTTTCAATTCATTCATATCCATCCCCTTTTCTATACATTTTCTTATTTACATTCACTTTGTATATCCCATTCTTTCACAATCTTCTCAATCTATGTAATCACTCCATTCTTTTCTCGGTCGTCTCTTACCTCATTTTCCTTTCAGACTTCCTCTGTTTCTATACTTTGTCAAAATATGTCAGAATATCATCATTCATTCTTTCCACATGCCAAAAATATCTCATCACACTATTTTGTACCTTAACTTTTACATCCTCTTTCAACTAAAAAAGAAAAAGTATTGTATGCCACTGCATGTAATTAGCCATTGTAACACTCGTGATGTCTATTGAGGTTTGAGGTGCAGCCGAATGGCACAAACTAGCACTTGTGATACAATGTGCCTCATAACTTGACAGTTGCATGAATTATGGTACTTACCTATGTATGTATAGTGCCGTATTGACAGCAAAAAAAATACGTTCATTTGAGATTTTGATTTTAATTTGTAAGTACACATGCAGCATTTTTATATGCGAACTTAACGTGTCTGTGTATGGACATGTGTCGTCATGCACTAGAGGTGGCCAGAATCACCACAGAGTTCCTATACTTCTTTCTAACTGTATATGTACACAAAACCTAACTTTCTATCAAATCAAATATGGAGTATAATATTGTATAATAGACTTAAAAGAATTTGTACAGAATGCAAATTTTTCCTTTAAATTATTGTCATAAAAAAAACTAAAAAAAACAGTTGGATAAAGCAATTTGGCATAATAGCTTTGCGAATATAATTTATGCGAATTTAAAGCGAAGATCCCATTACATCCAGTCATGCGAGAGGCCGGCCATTTTGAAATTAGTTATTGGCCATATTTTTTCAGAGCCGCTTCAAATAGAACCTCTGACATTTTCTCTGTCGTTTTCTCTTTAAAATAATTATAAGAGGAATGAATAATTTTACGGATAGTCAATTTCCAAGTTTGAAAATAATTAAAAAGAATTAATTATATTACATATTATATCCCATCTTCTTGATATTTTAAATATTTTTTAAATACCTACTGCAAAAATGTTTCGCTTTTCCAATGTCACCCAGCTGTTTTTAGGAATCGTCAACAAGAGTTGCAGAGCTTAAATATGTTAAATTGAGATTTTGTTTTTTATTTTGTAAGTGATGTATAGCCAAGTTTGACTCAACCATATGGGAGAGAATGAAAGAGGGAATTGAGTGTTTCTAGATTTAATAACGGTATCGTTTGAGTAAACTGATTCCAGGCAAATCTGTCAAAGCCGCAGACCATCAGGAACCAAGGATAGGAGTCTGGAATAATCTGTAAGGAATCCCCTTACTCCTGAATTATCCTCTTTTAATTGTTCCCTGCCGAACGCGCGTGACTTGGGATGTAGCCGAAGAGACCAGACACGTCCCTTCGCTCTCGAGAATTAACAAGCACTGACTCTTGACACAGTTTTATTGTCATAAGGTGAGAGGTAAGGATGGACAGGGCTAATAATTGGCTAAAGAAATAAGGAATTTAACAGCCTACAACTAAAGAGATTTACTATATATTCACAATTTACTAAAAACAGTAAATATTTTAATGCGTCATATGTTAGAGCGAATTGCTTGTGGACTTATTTTTTTTTAATCCTCTGAATGTTAATATCAGATATTTGCAATTTAAGCTTCTGAATATAGATAGATTTTTTGCGACAATCTGTGACGTCATATATCAGAGGGATTTTTGTCATACACATTATAGTCCGTGCGTATTGTTATCATTATAATACAAAGACATAAAAATAATAGATATATTGCAATTTTCATCATAATTGTCTTTTTGCATAGAACTGTTATCTGAATCACGAAACACGGGCGTATTGTACGCTGTACCTACGGGTCATTACTGGTACATCGTTTTCCAGGTGACAGGGTAGACCGACACAGTGACAAGACATCACATGACATAACAAAACATGACAGAACGACTCATAATAGAACAGCACAAGACAGAACATCAAATGACTTAACATCACAATGATAAAAACACAGAGATTAATTAATGTGACAAAAAAACACAAGGACAAAACATCACATGACAAAAAATCCTATAAAGGGGACAAGAAAAAACACCACATGACAAAACATTTATTTTATTTATTTTTTTGTGATGTTTTGACATGAGAAGTTTTTTCGTGTGCCGTTTAAGTATGGCATATTTTGTTTTAGGTATGTTATGTTTTTTCTTGTGATGTCTTGTCATTGTGATGTAGTTTTCTGTGATGTTTTGACTTTGTAATGTTTTCTGATGTGTCTTTCTGTCATTTGTCGTTATATGATCAAGTGTTGTTTTGTCACTGTGACGTCCTATCATGAAACCCCTTTTTCATGACAGACAATGATAGCCACTATATTCACAGACGCAGCTTAGCGATCCATTAGCGTGTCAATCATGGCAGACGGGTACTTAGCAGTGAGGTTAATACGAGTCATTAGCTTGACTCATAAATGGATGAGTATACAAATTACTTATTCATAGTTGGGAATGATATTTCTTAAACATAAAAACCCATGACTAAAGGTACCAACTATTGCAAGTACCAACTTTTATATTTATACCAACTATTGAATGTATCAACTATCAAACGCACGTACTGTCCGAGTTGCTATTTGTTTTTTATTAGAAATGGGCCGAATGTGGTTTGAACCGAATACGAACATCGGCCGAACATTCGGTTAATATAAAAAATTCGGCCGAACTTCGTTTAAATTTTCGGTTATGGTGCAAAAACACCGATATCGTTGTTGTTTTTGCATCACAAATATATGCTGATACAAACTATTTTACTGGTACAAACTATTGTATGTCGCAACTCTTGCTGTAACCAACTATTAAAAGAAGCAACTCTTGCTGTACCTGATCAACTATTGGAAGTAGTAACTCTTTCTGTAACCATCCATTGTAGCTGGAAATTGTTGCTGTAACCAACTTTTATAAGTGGTGAATCTTATTGTAGCCGACTATTGTAAGCAGCAACTCTTGCTGTTACAAACTATTGTAAGCACCAACTACCAAGTATAACTGGTACTATTGTAAGTACCAACTATTATTGGTACATCATGAGTCCCCAGCCACCTACGCTGGGCCCCGCACGAGCCGTAATTCCGAATGGCGGGTGTTTTTGCGTTGCTATCCGTCTTTTATCGCTGAATTTATTGCACAATGAATGGCCCGGGCTTACAGGCCGACGTTTGTTTTGTATTTATCGGCGAAAGTGGCAAACGATAAATCAAACCTCAGTTGCATGCACGCACACAAACAGTCACACACACCGTCACATTAGCAGAGCAGATAGCCGGCCATCCATAATACCAGGCTGAAACTTAATTCCCCCAGGATCATATGTTTCACTATATTTATAATTATTTACGAAATATGGATTTTAGACGAACTTACATAGGAGAACTTACATTATTCTCGACGTTTCGATGGCGATACGACGTAGCTAACGTCTCCACGATAAACCCTCCCTGCACCACGACTGAGGATGAATTAAACTTTATAAATATATCAAACTGGGCTGGGGTTTGTTAAAGTAAAATTGGTTTTATGATTTACTTTTTTATGTCCATGTATATATTGTTATTTATTGATTTAAAAAAAATGTAATTTGTCATGTATGTTCCTTGACTTATAGGTTGTTATGCGGCTGACCACCCATACTGTAAAAAATTGGTTCTTTGCCAATGTCACCCCTGTTTCAGGGAAGGACGGCAAGAGTTGCAAGCCTTATGTTCATTTGAGATTGGGTTTTTATATTGTAGGTCCACATGCGGCATGTGTTAGCGCGAAATTATACATATCTGCTTGTGGGAATGCATTTAATATAAATCTTAAATGATTTATATCTTTGCAGCTTAGATTAGATTAGATTAGATTAGAAACGACCGTAATTCCAACTTTAACCTAATAATATTTTTAACTGTCTGCGTATGGTGAGATGCTACATCTTTCTGATTGTATTCTATGCATAGATTCTATGGCATGGAAGGGTGGACACTTACACAGTGCCTCGAGAACAGAATCACTGCTTTTAAAATGTTGAGCTACCGTTGGATGTTGAAGGTTTCCTGGATGGATCTAATCTAATATAATCTAATCTAAGCTGCAAAGATATATATCATTTAAGTTTTATATTAAATGCATTCCCACAAGCAGATATGTATAATTTCGCGCTAACACATGCCGCATGTGGACCTACAATATAAAACCCAATCTCAAATGAACATAAGCCTTGCAACTCTTGCCGTCCTTCCCTGAAACAGGGGTGACATTGGCAAAGTGAACCAATTTTTACAGTATGGGTGGTCAGCCGCATAACAACCTATAAGTCAAGGAACATACGCTGGAAATTGATTTTGAATATATTTAACAACTCTCACATTATCGTGTTTTATGTTTTTTTAATGTTTTTAAGTCATTAATTTCTGACACCCGCGTTGGGATTTGAACCCGAGCTCACAAATACCGAATTTCTTTCGCGTATGAATACCATAGTCAAACTCCTGATGTCCGTCAAAAGGCAACAACTGTTTATTTCAGCCACTTATTAAGAAGTATTCACGTCTGCATCTCATCATACGGGGAAGAATATGATAGAAGACGAGCTTCAGGTTGAAGAAGAACATCTTGGTTGAAGTACCTGAGACAGTGGTGTAGCAGAAACACAAGATCCCGTTTTCATGCCGCAGTATCAAAGGTGAAAATTGCAATCATCAGCATTCTTCATTGAAGAGGCGCAGGAAAAGAAGAACAAGTTTTGAAACTAAATTGTCTTTTTCTTTTTACATTTAAATACAAAACTTCAAGCCATACCACAATTATATTCATTTCTACAAGCCGTTTCGTAATAGTCATTTCTAAACGAGTGACACAATGTTTTATACTCGGGGCTCTGAACAAAAGATCAGTTTCAACTTATATCCAGTTATCGTGCTAATCAATTATCGAGATGAAAAAAATATATGGTACACTTATTCTGTTCTAGAACTTATTATCATACACTTTTAGAGCTCTAGAATGATCTATTTTGAAATATATCAATCGATGTCATTAGTTTATGAGACCACATATATTTTAGCGTTGTTAGTATCGTTATCACAAATATTTCAAGTGAAATTAGATCGAGCACATAAACTGTTATGAAATATTCCAAACAATCACAAACCAACATACGACTATTTATATCTCATCCAATACCAAATATTTCATGATATTAAACATCCGATAAAATATTATTATTGTTTTTCTGTTCGATAGCTTACTTGGTAGATTGATTGCATTCTATGCCGAGGGCTTGGGCTCAATCCCTCAACGAGGATATGAAACTATAAGACTATGAGAACTTAAAGTTTTCACGACTCATTCCTACCCGTTTATCGAGCGAGTTACCCGTACCTGTGTTCCCACCGCAATTTAAACTAATTATATTCAAAACCGATATTAATTGCCACTTTATTTCAGTGTCTCAAAACAACACAATACACATCACAACCTTACGCAGCTAACAGCTCTGATATAAAGCATCAGGTCATCCCCCGCCACATCACCTACACCCACACCTCTGCAGCAATCCAACAAGAGCTATAGACCTCTAAATTCTCTCAAATCAATGAAATACCAGCAAGGCTTACTCAGCCTTCGCATGAAATGAGAACCAGCCTCCTCGGAAGCTGAGAAACTTTCAGTTCAACTGATTTGGTTGGCGTAAGGTCAGACCTCTTAGGTACCAGTAAAAATAAATAATTCCCACACGCCACTGTTGCAATTCCTTTGAAGACAACGCGGTAAGAAGTCTCTCTACATGTGCAGCTTGGTTACGTTGTTTTACACATGACAATGCTACCTCTACGAAGATGGCATCGTAAGAAGTTTGTTTGTTTGATATCGGACATTATTAATGAGTATTATTTAAATGAATAACTATAAACTTTCATGAACCAAAATAAAGTATTTATTGAGAATTTTAAGTACACTTTGACCTCCGGGGTTATCAAACTATTTCATTATCTTAGTGCTTGTTTGTCCTATATCCAACAGAGGTAATTTTACACGAGCAACGTTTGTATGTGTACTGGACAAATGTGTCTTATGAAAGCTGAAAATTGACTTTAAAAATATTACCAACAACTCTCACATTATGTGTTGTAAGACGTTTTTTTTCTTAGGTCAGATTGTGTAGAATGTGATTCTTAAGACAATTTCATTGAAAGGCCATCTTGAATCAAATGGTAGATAAGCCAAACAAGCGCTAGTAGGGACGATTTATTGAGAAAATAAACACTCCTAAGCCACGTAAACATTTAATGTTTCCATTGCTGCTATTCATCATTCCGAATGTTAAACAAATCATTGATAAAACATTCAAATATTTTTTTACTACGGTGGTCTTAGCCACTTCAATTTGTTTACATTTTTGTATACAAGCCGGTCGATAGCTCAGTTGGTAGAATGTTTGCATTCCATGGCCGAGAGCTCGGGTTCGAATCCCATCAAGGGCGTCAGAAATGACTTCCAGTATCGGTGTTTATTTCAAACCAAAAATAAAATAACGGCAGTGCTTACTCAGGTTCACAAGAACTAAGCCCCAGTTGAAGTTGGGAATATCTCACTTCAACTGAAGTGGTTGGCGTACGGCCGGTTTTCTGATCTGTAAAGTATATAGGTTCCACTCGCTGCATGCGAGCCCTTTGAGGACAAAACGTCTAGAAGCTACAGTATATGTGTAGATTAGTAGCGTTGGGTTGTAACATTTTGCAGTACTAAAAAAAGGCTTCGAGCCGACAGAGTCCGGACCAGAGACGGACCGGTCCGTAGTCCGTAGTGGCAACACTTTGGACTCGTAAATGGAAGGTTGTGGATTCGGATCCCGGCGGAGCACCCAAAAATATCATTAATATTTCGAATGTGCTCTTCGCTGGGTTGAAGAATTCATAAGCCTTTACCAATGACCGGTCACCAAGGGTCCATCCAGCCTTACAGCAACTGGGTCTTGCTTGAGTATTGGCGCTTTGTAGCGACGACCAAGCTCGTACACCTCTGCGGTACTACAACAAGTGTCATAGACCCCTAGAGTCTTCAGAATCTAGGGAGTCTCCCGCACAGGATTTTTTTAAAAAAGAGTAACAAGTCTGGACATTTTAAAGGTAAGTGCGACACCTATACCATTGCATACATCAAAATGGTCTGTAGTCAAGACGTGGTTAACCTACAGACTTGCAGTCGGAAGGTTGTGGGTTCGATTCCTGGCGAAATAACTGTCATTAAATAATGTGATTTACTTCTCAAAGACCGGCTTTGGAATATCCATATTTCGTTGTATGAAGGGCTAGGATAGCTTGAGTATTTTGTAGGTACAAGTAGGTTAAGGCTCATATTTTGTGTATACCTTCAAGCACGCACATGTAAGTTTGCGCTTACACACGATGCACGTACCTATACACAAAAGGAACAGAACCTCACATAAAATAAAATCAAGGTTCAAAAAAACTCTTGTGACACCACTGTTCCTACTGAAATATTGGTTTCACTAGCAAAGTGAACAAATTTTTATAATGTGGTGGTATGTGGGTGGCTAGCCAAAACTAACACAAAATGAAATAATTAGCCATAAAAAAATCAAACAATGAATAAACAATTAAAATTTCCAATTTAAAAGCCTAGCCACCAACATTGCACATCAACCACATTTGTTTCAGACCTTCCACACTTCTTCATTCCATCCAGAGACACAAACTTTTTCTTGCAACATTTTACAATCATAACAAACGAAACTGATTTTTGTATCGTGTTCGATCAAGCTAGAAGATTCGATAACTCTGCTATGAAAAAAGAGTAATCTATCTTTTGTGACAGTCTTTTTTGCCATCTTTCTTTTGCCCGCCATTGTCTTTGTTGCTAGAAGTTGCCAGACGCGGCATGAATAGTGAATTGTGGAATCAATGATATCAGATGGTGAGATCTCTCGCGAGCTTTTTACAATTCTCGGATGAATTAAAATGATTTTAAAGACGCTAAAACATCTTACATAATATGAAATCTACTCCAGAATGGAAATACGAGAAAGATTTTGATGATGATGAGTTAATGATTTCTTTATAGTGCCGTTTCGTCATGTATTCAATACTATTGATAATAATCCAGTGAAAATAATCTTGTGTGGTAATTTTGTATTTTATGTTAGTTGATATTTACACCTGAAGATGGGAGGTACTGCTTCTCCCGAAACTGGTTGTGTTTTTTAAAAAATAAAACTCAAGTGAATTGTAACAAAGTTAAAAAAGTATTTTAATTAATTAAAATGTGCTTTCACAAAGTTACTGCCCAAAATCTAAATAATATAATATTGGCTAGTACGGCAAAAAAGGCAGAAATGTACAAAAAACTACACGTTAAATACAAAATTACTACTCTAAACCTATACTTCAATAAATCTTGTATTAAAAATGATATTATTCCTAATTATATATCGGTTAAAATTAACAATAAAAATAAAACAGCATCAAAAGTGTTGAAAAGTGCCCAAACATTATGGATTAATGAAGAAATTAAATCATTATACAGGACCCGTGATAACATCAAATCTCTACTGAAAGTACTTCATTGCGAGTTAGTGCATGTACTACACCGTGTTGAGTGGGAAATACTGGATGATAAAGTAAGACATATTGCCAGTTTGGAAGGTTTTAAAAAGAAAGCGTTACTAGACAAAAAACTTAACATATTACTGTCGAAAAAACAAGCTAATTTAAAACCTAATAAAATAACACCTACAGTTACAAAACATCAGTTTAACGAACGAGTAGTTAACCTATCACAGCATACATTTACTACAGAAGAAACCAAGCTACTCAACCACGGACTTAAATATAACATATGTGACAACAGTGAAAAACCTATTATGCAATTGGCAGTAGACATTGACGCGGCAGTAACAAAAGAATCTATAGCAGTGAAATACAAGTGCGCGGACGAAATCAAGAAATCAAGAATGGGAGGGAAAACATCTACCAATAGGGAAATGAGAACAGCTCACAACATTCGCCAAGCCCTGAAAGAGAAGAAACTCACACTCACAAGATCCGACAAGGGAAACAGCACTGTCATCTTAAATACATTGGATTATATTAACAAAGTGGAAGATTTTTTAAAGGACAACATTTTCGTAGTGTTACACAAAAATCCTACTTCAAATTTCCAAGAAAAAGTGAAACAAGTGATTAAAAACTGCCCCACCATTAACGTAAATGGTGGTAATTCCCTGACACTAATGAATCCACAAGCCCCCAGGTTATATGGACTTCCCAAATTACACAAACAAAATACCCCGATAAGACCTGTAGTGTCATACGTTAGTGCCCCCAACTACAAAATTTGTAAACATCTTAATTTTCTAATAAACTCTTCAAAAATTTATAACCCGACTCACACAATAAAAAACAGTTTAGAACTTATCAACTCCGTAAAAAATCTATTTGTACCCAATAACTCAAAACTTGTTTCCTTCGATGTTGTTAATCTATTTACAAATGTACCTATACCAGATGCAAAAAATATTTTTAATGACTTATTATACGAATCGGATTTAAGTGATGCTATTGTTGATGAAATGATGAGAATGTTCAATGTATGTACAACACAAAACTATTTCCAATTTAATGATAAATTTTACGAACAAAGAGAAGGTTTACCCATGGGTTCACCCATCTCCCCATTATTAGCTGATATGTTCTTAAGTAAACTGGAAACTGATTTATTAAATTCAAACCATCCCCTTGTACAAAAAATATTTAAATGGTATCGTTACGTAGATGATATATTTTGTATTTTTAATGGTACTGATAGGCAACTAGAATCTCTCCTTTCCCACATTAACACTCTACATCACAATATTAAATTCACACTGGAAAAAAACGTTAATAATAACTTAAACTTTTTAGACATCTCCATTAAAATCACAAATAATAAACTAGATTTCAACATATATCGTAAACCTACCCACACAGACACTGTAATACCGTTTCATTCCTCCCACCCCACCGCACATAAATTAGCTAGTTTTCACAGTATGCTAAATAGACTCGTAAAAATCCCACTTAATAATAATGATTACTCTCAAGAATTGTCAACCATTAAACAAATAGCTTGTAATAATGGATATGAACACAAATTGATAGATAAACTGCTAAATAATAAAAAATATCAAATTCTTGTTAAAAAGTATCTTTACTCTGCACTTGATAATAATACCACAGATAAAACGTATTGGAAAAAAATTCTCTACACAGGTCCATTATCTATCAAAATTTCTAAATTACTGCCCAGTTACATTAAACCCGCGTTCTACACAAACAATAATTTAAAAAACATCCTCTTTAACTCAAAAGATAAAATTGACTGGATGATGAAAAGTGGCATATATGAGATTTCCTGTGGTGATTGCGAACTCAAATATATTGGACAAACCGCTAGAAATCTAAAAATTAGAATACAAGAACACCGCCGTTGCCTAACGAGCAACAGTCACTCTGAGTTCGCCAACCACATCATTGAATCAAACCATTCCTTTCACACTCACACATTAAAACTCCTTCATCCCATCCCCTACAAAGGTAAAATTATGAACAATTTTGAAAATCTAGAAATCCAAAAAAATATTAATTCTGAAAATAACCTCTTAAATAATATCCTCTTTCCCAACACTTCGCCATTACTTTCTTTGTTTCCAATTAAACCCCGCCCCCCACTTACCCCCACCAGTACCACAAATTAAATCCTTGCTTAATTTGGTAATTTTGTATTTTATGTTAGTTGATATTTACACCTGAAGATGGGAGGTACTGCTTCTCCCGAAACTGGTTGTGTTTTTTAAAAAATAAAACTCAAGTGAATTGTAACAAAGTTAAAAAAGTATTTTAATTAATTAAAATAAAACTGAGAAGACAGTGTTAAAAATTGCCGACTGCCAAATTTCGCTCGATCAGATGTTTGAAAAGACGTTAAAAATTATAAACAGGAACAGTTCACGGGAGTTTTTTTTAACCCATGCGAGTTGCAATTACGAGTTACGAGTTGGTCAATGGGTGATTTTTAGAGGGTTGATTAAGACTGTTCTTAACTTTCCAAAACGACAAGTCACTTGTGATTTTTTTAAATTTTAGATATACAACAATTGTACACAGATACTTATGAAAAATGTCTAATAATGAATGCTCTATGTTCCACGTAAAACTCGCCTGACATACAAGCGCTGAAGAACAGTCTAGAATATGTTATAGCGTGTCTAGACTCTTCCAATACAAACTAGCAAGCTTGAGTATGTTCTAGAAAGCTGCAGACATGCACACACTCTCATATTCATTTAGCGACTTTATTATTATCTACATTTTAAGTTTTTAAAATTATTTCACTTTCCGAATTTTTTGTGTTCCTTGACAATGTTGATCAAACTAGTTTCACTTTTGCCAATTCCACCCCCCCCCCCCCCATTTCAGGGAAAGGTGGATAAAAGTTGCATTTTATGTTAGTTCCATTTCTTATACATACGTTGACTCACTACTCAAAGTATCAAAATTGGTTCACTTTTGCCAGTGACACCCCTGTTACAGTGAAAGTCGGCAAGAGTTATAAATCATCCTAATATTATTATTTTTATACGTGTTTGCTTGGTTACACATACACTGGTCTTTAGTCTAGTGGTTAAGGCTACGGTCTCTTCCAAACTACAGACTATTCCGAAGGTCGTAAGCTCGATTCCCGGCAGAGCACAAAAAATGTACATTTATATTTTCAAACATGCCCTTCGCTGAGTTGAAAAAAAACAATTCCTTTTGAAAAACAGACCAGTCCCCAATGGTTCATCCAGTCTTACAGGAAATGGGTCTTGCTTGAGAATTGTCGCTTAGTAGCGACAACCAAGATCGCAGAGAGCTCTTCAGGTGTAATTCATACGAAAACAGCGCTCAACAAATAAATCATCCATGTGAATCTTAAATGTTCATTGTTCATGTATAGTCTATTCCTTTGCAATTTAAATAATAAATAGTTTATGTTTTTTTTTATTCAGAAAACATTCTCAGTAGATTCTCGTTACCTTATTACAATATGTTTTTTTTAATATTGGAATAGGCAATATTTCTTGGTAGCTTTTCCCTCAGGCATACTGTTCCAAAAACAGTTAATTTATAGGCGAGTTCTACTCATGCGTATCTATATGAACGCCTGTCACATTATATGATTTCCTCGCATGAACAAACTCTAAATATTGGATACGAATCGATATGCTATCATTTGAATAAGTCGTCATATACAATATACATGGTTTATTATGAAAGCAGTGCGCAGAAACAAAATAATGATTGGACCTGCAAAAAATATTAAAATTCTTCAAAATACTCTTCCCTTGCATCAACACACTTTAGAAGACGTGTCTGTCATGCTTGGAAGGCACCCTGGAACTTGTCAATGGAAACGTCTCCAAGAACATTGTAACATGATTGTACATTGAAGCTTTCACGGCCGGTTTTTGTTGACATAACAGTTATCACTTTTTTCGGGTTGTGTGGCCGTGGTCTGGTTGATTCTTTCCGGACAGTTTCGTCCATTGCTCCGATGGGCATTATCAGCGGTTGGCCAGTCGCTGTGATCTTCTTACAGGATCTGGTGTTCTGGAAACAACAATTGTAACATGATTTTTGATGTTTCCTTATGTTTTCCTTTCAACACTTTCTCAAGTCAATGAAACAGAAAAAGTCACATGGAGCTAAACCAGGAATGCAAAGGGGATAAAGATCCCTAGAGGGTTACTCCACAAATCATGGCTTACGATCCATATTTACACGCTGAAGAAGCCATTGCGGACATGCAAAAAACGTCCGGAAGTTCCAGGTCCGGCAGACTTCGACAAATGATTCAGGAAAGCAACTCTCTAGTGTTAACCACCGAGTGTGTTAGCCTCAAACTCATACCCAATCATAAAGAGATCAAACAGTAATGTGATCAGTTGGGCAGGGAGACCATCGAAGTGTTGCTCCCCGATTCATGTTACCATACACAGGTTGGTTCACTATTCATCTTTCCACGTTGAAGAAGCTCACCGCAGACTTACACAAAACGTCCGGAAGCTACAGCACTGATAGACCACCAGATCTTAGAAAGCAACTCTCTAGTGTCAAGTAAAACTCATACGCAATCATAAAGAGGTCGAACAATCATGTGATCAATTAGGATGGGGGAGCTCCGGAGAGAGTTGCTCTACGGTTCATGTTACCATACACAGGTTGGTTTACTGTTCATCTTTCCACGTTGAAGAAGCTCATCACAGGTGCACACAAAACGATGCTCCAGCTCCGACAGATACAGTATGAAAGAGCCGATAAAATGAGTTTACACAGTGCTTGGAGAGCATGCATTTGCAGTTGCTGGTCCTCTGGCCTGGAACCACCTGCATCATCATGTGAGAGAACTAGAGGACCATGGAAATTTTGGAAATGCACTGAAGACAAGCATCATTTGCACAAGCATCCTTGGAGTGACTGCATCATGAAACGGCGCCATTAAGAAATCATCAACTCATCGTCCAGGAAAGCAGAAATCTAGTGTCAACCGCCAGGTGTGTAAGCCTAAAACTCATACACAATCATAAAGAGACGAACAATCATGTGATCAACTGGCACAGTACCATCAACTGTTCTCTCTACCAGACTGATGTTATCTAAGTTTCACATCAAGTTGGGACACGTCAAGCGCATTCGAGCCATTCTCGAACAATGGCAGAATTTCTGCGAACACTGTGTGACATCTTTATAGAAATATTACACGCCGTTTCAAGGGTTGCTGGAACGAAACAGTGACAAAACGACACATGACGTAGCGACACATGACAAAACGACACATGACAGAATGACACATGACAGTACATCACAATGACCAAACATCACAGGAAAGTACATCACACTGACAAGACATCACAAGACAAAATATCACATGACAAAACATCACAGGTAAGTACATCACATTGACAAGACAAAATATCAAATGACAACACATCACTCACATTAAACAGAACATACCATAAACGGCACATGAAAAAACTTCACTAAACAAAAAATACCATAAACGGAGACATAAGGAACATGAGAAAATGGAATTCATGCATTTTGTCAGTGTGATGTATTTTCTGTGTTGTATTGGTGAAGTGATATTTTGTCATGTGATGAACTGTCATTGTGATGTTATGTCATATGTTGTTCTGTAATGTGTCGTTATCTATGCCAAGTGTTGCTCTGTCATGTGTCGTTATATCATGTGTCGTTCTGTCATGTGTCGTTCTGTCATGTCTAATTCTGTCATGTATCGTTATGTCATGCGTTGTTTTGTCATATTTATCTCCGTCATGTGTCGTTCTGTCATATGTCGTTCTTTCATGTATCGTTCTGTCATGTGTCGTTATATCATGTGTCGTTCTGTCATGTGTCGTTCTGTCATGTCTCATTCTGTCATGTGTCGTTATATCATGTCTCATTCTGTCATGTATCGTTATGTCATGTATCGTTATGTCATGTGTCGTTCTTTCATGTATCGTTCTGTCATGTATCGTTATATCATGTGTCGCTCTGCCATGTGTCGTTATATCATGTGCCGTTTTGTCACTGTGCAGTTCTAACCTGTCAGCCATTCCAAGCTGTGCATTCACAAGCAAGTTGAATAGTATCGCCCGACACCTAAAGCAGTTTGAAATGTCTGTACACGCTTCAATGGCTTCTCGCAATACGACTTGCCTAATTTTCTCCTTTTGAAATATTCTTTTTTTTTTGCTGTTCTTTGAATAGACACGATGTGTAAGGCATCATAAAAGATTTTCATATAATGTGCAAGCATAAATTATTTCATATAAAAGTACATACATAGTTGGGTATTTGATATACAAGCAAGTAGGTATAGCCACACTAAATCTAAATCTATCTAAATCTAAGTTGCAAAGATATGTATCATTTGAGATTCATATTAAATGCATTCCCACAAGCAGACACGTATAATTTCGCGCTCACACATGCCGCATGTGGACCTACAATATAAAAAACCCAATCTAAAATGAACATAAGCCCTGCAACTCTTGCCGACCTTCCCTGAAACAGGGGTGACATTGGCAAGATGAAACATTTTTTACAGTATGGGTGGTCCGCCTCATACCAACCTATAAGTCAAGGAATTTATAAATCAAGGAATGCCCCACCATAGATGTAATCACAAACAGGCGCATGCCTACTTAACTAGCAAGGTTTACTCAGCTTTCACAAGAAATGAGTACCAGCCCCCTCGAAAGCTGGTAAACGCCCACTTCAACTGAAGTGGTTGTCGTAAGGCCGGCACCCTTCCCTGTAAGAATAAATAGGTTCCACTCGCCACATGCGAAACCCTTTGAGGATAACGGGGCAAAAGGTTGCACTATATGTGTAGCTTAGTTGCGTTGCTAATGATGATAAAAATGACGAGAGTGCTAATTAAATTAAATATTTGAAGTTCTGTTTCAGGGAAGGACGGCAAGAGTTGCAGGGTGTATGTTCATTTAAGATTTGTTTTTTTATGTTGTAGGCTCACATGAGGCATGTGCAAGCGCGAACTTGTACATGTCTGGTTGTGAGAATGCATGTAATGTTAATCTTCAATGTAACATATCTTTGCAACTTAGATTAGATTAGTACTAGCTTTGTTTTTGTATTCTTTTTTTTTTTTGTACAACTCGTTACATTTTCATAAAATAAATGGAAGTCGTTCGTTTGGTGAAATTTATTCAACTCTTTGAAGCATTCCGCATTTTAATTTTACCTTGTTGAATTGCAACCGCACCAAAAAAATAATCATGTCCAATATTTTAATCAAATCCCAAATCATTTTAATGAATATTTATTCAAATCAAACAAGAATAATTAATATTTATTCAATTCAATAATTCATAGTAATAATATTTGGAAATTTCCATTCCAACAAATAAAATATTATTGAAATTTCATTTCGACCGCACTTTTAAATCGAGGACAATAAATAAATTGAATTTCGTTTTTGAAAATTCATTGTAAACGACAAAACAATGGCGATGGATTTTGAAATGAAATTCACATTTCGTTTTGAAATTTCACCGTCGCGTCGGCTCAAACAATGATCATAAAAAGTAAACAACAGTAAATTTTCGACGATCAGTTTTGTTTTGAAATAATTTCCTGTCCGCACAAAGTTTTCGCAATATTGATTGCTATAGCTATGTACATATAACGTATCGATACCTTAAAGGTAAAATTGATTAATGACGATTCACTGATCTGAGAAATCATGAATAAAGCATTTTATTGGAGGTAACTTATCATAGTAAGTGAACTAATTATAAGGAAGTGCTCATGTAAAAGTTCTACACTACAGGATTTTCAATTTTTTTTTGTGTTTTTTCTCATAGGAAATAGGAAAACATGTGCATTTAACTGAGGAACCCATGATAGCTTAATATGCCACTTTTTCAGTTTTACCTTATCCGGTATACCGTATGACCGGTCCGTAGTTCAATGGTAACACTTCGGACTCTCAATGGAAGGTTGTGGGTTCGAATCCCGGCGGAGCACAAAAATATACCATTTATATTTTCAAATTTGCTCTTCGCTGGGTTGAAAAATTCAAAAACCTTTACCAATGACCGGTCACCAAAGGTCCATGCAGCCTTACAGGAACTGGGTCTTGCTTGAGAATTGGCGCTTTGTAGCGACGACGACCAAGCTCGTAAAAAGGTCGATAGCTCAATTGGTACTCGTAGAATGCTAGGTTCAACTCGCCACATGCGACCCCTTTGGGGATAACGCGGCAAGAAGTTACACTATATGTGTAGCTTAGTTGCGTTTTTTTTTTAGTTGCTTGCATTCAATGCCGAGAGCAAGGGTTCAATCTCAAGGTTTACTCAGCCTTCACAAGAAATGAGAACCAGCGCCCCCGGGAGCTGGGAAACCCCCACTTCAACTGAAAGTGGTTGGTGTGAGGCCAGCCCCCTTACACATAAAAATAAATTGGTCCCGAATCGCCACATTCGAAGCCTTCGGGGATAAAGCAGGCAAGAAGTTACACTATATGTGTAGCTTAGTAGTTGCGTATCAATAAATACATATACAACTTAAACGATAAAAAAATTATTATTTTTCAATAAAAAATAAAAGATATTAAAAACTTTGTTTTATTCCACTTTTATTGTTTTTGAGTATGTTACAAATATTTTCGGAATTACTTCCATCTTCGGGTAACTAACAATTACTAAATTTAAACTTTATTAAAATGAAGACAGTGGAGTGGGATCTATTGGTGGTAGTGGTAAGGGAGGGGGTAGCAAGGTAGATGTGTGGGAGGGAGATGGTGATTTTTGGGGCGGAGCTAGAAAAATAATCAATTTTTTAAAATGAATTTCTACAGTGTTTCACAAAAATCTTTTCAAAATTTAAACGATAAGTATGCCACTTCAGAGGGGTCTTGAGGTGTGATTCACACAAAAACAGGAGCTCATCAAATAAATCATCATAATATCACTTTCTCATTCCTACCTTCAATTTTCATCAATTTGTTTTTACCTTAGTTAGCCTCTGAAAATGGATGGTTAAAGTCCGATAGCGCTTGGAAATTTAACTCAAAATGTGCAAATAAAACTGTGTTGTATAAAAATAGTTATTTTTTAATTTAAATTAATAATGAATGTTCACCCCGTTAATGCACAAACCTTAGAAAAAAATATAATTATTTGTAAATATGTTCTTAACAAACAAAAAAAAATCAACAGCAACGCTGTCGTCTTACTACTTGAGGCGGCCAGCACCTCTACACATTTTCCTCTACTTTTTGGTCAGCCTCAAATCAAACCTATAATTCAAGGAATTCATGATTATGTATTTTTAGATTTTTGACAAATATGCCCTTTTTTCAATTCAAACCCTGCGTTCTGTTGTAGGTATGTAGATGTGAATTCTCGCATGTATTTTTTATCGTCCCAGAACTGAACTGAGCCCCATTCAGAACGCCGGCATTCTGTAGCAGGAACAAAGGCCTCGCCTTCCTCTCTGTGTGGATCATGGACGCGGCATTCCCGCAGCCTGGGCGAGGAATCTCCAATGGAGCGGGGCTTTGAAGAATTGCAAGAAGTCCACTGGAATAAGCCAGAGAGACTTCCTAGCAGAGGCAAGGTTGCCAAAAGCAACAATTCTCGACTCCAAATCATGAGCCATATTTTTTAGGTCATTTTTTTTAGTCAAAGTTTTTCGTCCTAGTGCTTGTTTGTCTTCCAACACAGGTAATTTCATATGAGCTATGTTTGTATGTGTACTGGACCAATGTGTCTAAGGGTCGGTATTTTCAACGTTAGCATAGCGACTTTATACTGATTGTTAAGAACGCACTTTGGTCAATAGAGTGGGTAGTTTTTTATCACTTTAAAGTCACATAATATGCTAACGTTAAGAATACCCGGCCTTATAAATTGCTGGAAATTGATTTTGAAAATACTAAAAACCACTCTCATATTAACATGTTGTACATTTTGTTCTTGGCTCAGATTATAAAGAATGTGATTTTTAAGACAATTAAATTTAAAGGTCATCTCTGAATCAAATGATCAATAAGTGAAACAATCACTGGGGGGATGATTTATTTCATAAATATTAATTGATGTTTCACATATTTTAATTACTTTATCAAAAAAAATCCCTTAAGAAATCTTAATATTGTAGTTTTATTATTTTTTAGACTGTATTTGCGCCAGCCCTATCCATTACAGAGGCGGGTGTGTTTCTACGTATTCCAGAGTCATCTACTCTGCACCCTCCCTCCTCCCGAATCCTGTGGACTCCGCTTTTGTGTGTCACCTTATTTCCCAAGTGGTACGACTGGAAATTGGAGCGTTGCACTTTACACAACCCTACTGCTTGTATCTAGACACATTTGCTCTCATTTTTCAGAAGGTTTTTACAAGTATGACTTCAAAGGGCTGAAGATGTCAAAAATAGGTTGCTTTTAACTTAAACATGTGACTACTAAAAAACTGAATTTATATCCTATATTGATGTCAAACAGAGTGATAGAGGAAGGAATGATTTTGTAAGATAAAAATGTTGTGCAAGAGAAAGTGTAGAAGAACGTCCAGATATCTTCTCATCTTGTAAGAGGTCTTCCAGCTAGGTATTGGTACATCATTAGCTACGATGTGTGCAAGTCTTTCATGACTCATTCTGGAGACATAAAATCGCCTATTGGATCAGTTTCATCTGACTTTGTTCTCTACTTCAAAGGCTTTTCGTCAGTTATTGCGGGTGCAATCTTGCATTGCTCTGTCTGTGATCATTCTAAGATCTTTCATTTTGACTTGAGATGAGGACGTCCGGCTATCTTTCCACCTTTTAGGAGGTCTTTTACATGGCCAGAGATATTTTGGAATCTCATTTGCTGCGATGTATGCGAGTCTTTTATGACTTATTATACCGACACGATCTGCAAAATCGTTTCATACCATTTCCTCAATATCATCGTGAGAAACTTAGATAAAAATGTTTGTTATAAAAGTAATAGTTCGTATTACATTTTACAGCGTCTAAATAAGCTGTTTCTTTCGACAGCAAAAAACCTGGTACAATGAATGCTCAGGGCCGAAATCAACCTTTGACCCTTTACAAAACCGAACCCTATTTAACCACACGACTAATGCGCAATCATACATGTGTGCGAGGGGTCGGAACAAAGGGTGGGGCTGTATACAAACTCACTACAATGGAGGATGGAAGGACCCTTGAGATAAGACCGCGGCGTTTAGGTCATTCGCATTCCCACGAGACACCCTTGGAGATATTTCGTAGAGAGATGGAGAGAATGAAGACTGACTGAGAAAGTGTTCGTTGCAAGAATAGATGGATGTCGTGGTAGAAGGATACCAATAAAGTTATACATTTGTATCCAGCCGCTATTCCAATAGGGGTGACCAGTACCTCCGCAGATGTCACTCCACTTAGTTCTGTCCTTACATCACACATCTTTCATCTCCTCGACATTCATCACTCTCTGCATGCATGCTATACTCTTTTCCTCTCTCTGCATGTTCCATTTATTCTCAATATTCTCATTTTATATTTGTTATTTTTTATGCTGTAGGTACAGTTCAATACCAAATAAAATTGTAAAAAACCTTTAAAGCTTTGATAAAATAAAATGTATTTTTATTTTAATTGAATAACCGGCCGGATGCTTTTTATCCAAATTGAAACCCATAAAATAATAATAAAATATCAGCGGAAACCAATTCCACCGACATTTTTTTTTTATCAACAATAATCTACTTTTTAAAATCCCACCATAAATTGAATTCCATTTCGTAAATTTAATCAAAAAAAAAATATACATGCTGCAGCATGGCTGATATCAACAAAATGGCTTCCGAAGGCGGTTAAAAAGTAATTTCTAGTTTAAATGGTTATTTGATTTTTTGCTTATTCATTTTGTTGTTTCGTTTGAAAAGAATTCAATTTCATAATGTAAAAAGGAAATCAAAACCTTGGTGTTAAACCGCAATATCACGTGCCTTGAGTTTTCAATTATTTGAAATTAAATTTAAATTAAAAGTTTATTAACATATCAAAAAATGCTCGATTGGCGGTACGCAGTGGCATACTTTTACCCACCTTGATGTATGGAAGCGAGGCCTGGACGGTGAATGAAAGTGAAATTAGTAAAGTCCATACTGTTGAAATGGACTTTCTAAGAAGTATGATTGGGAAAAAACGGAGTGACAGGGTGAGGAATGATTTTGTAAGAGAAGAATGTGGTGCAAGAGAAAGTGTAAAAGTGAAGATTAAAAGAAGTTTGTTAAGATGGTTTGGGCATATGGAGAGAATGAATGAGGAAAGACTGACGAAGAAAGTATATGTTGGTAGAATAGATGGATGTCGTGGTAGAGGAAGACCGAGAAAGGTATGGATGGACCAAATATCCGAAATTGCGAATGAATGGAATATCCAGAGTCATAATAAAAGAAGAGCTTGTATGAAGAAGGTTATGACTCTGGAGGAAATGAAAGAAGTATGTAAGGATAGAAAGAAATGGCGGTTGATCTGTGATGTTGGCGGCTGAGGTTTGTTAAAGTAAAATTGGTTTTATGATTTAGTTTTTTATGTCCATGTATATATTGTGATTTATTGTTTTTAAAAAATGTAATTTGTCATGTATGTTCCTTGACTTATAGGTTGTTATGCGGCTGACCACCCATAATGTAAAAATTGGTTCACTTTGCCAATGTCACCTCTGTTTCAGGGAAGGACGGCAAGAGTTGCAAGGCTTATGTTCATTTGAGATTGGGTTTTTATATTGTAGGTCCACATGCGGCATGTGTTAGCGCGAAATTATACATATCTGCTTGTGGGAATGCATTTAATATAAAACTTAAATGATATATATCTTTGCAGCTTAGATTAGATTAGATTAGATTAGATTTCATTTCACATTCACTTTTTTTAATTATTGCATTTTTAGCACATGTAATTTTTTTTTTTTTTTTTATTAGACAAACAAACAGTTATACATGTAATATATGGGATAAACAACATAGTTATACAATTTCAAAAACCAGCAAAGAAACCATTTTTAACTGTTCCTTCTACAAGTAGCCCAAAAATAGGGAGAAATGACGAAAATCAATGATAAAGAACGGCGTCGAAGGACAGGCGAAATTTCAGGCAGAAGTTAAAAGAGGCTAAGGCTCAAGTTGACATATTATAGCGCTATTTTTCTTCGTCTTTTTTTTGTGCCATTCCTATAGAAAATCGGTAATCATCATGGCTCTTTCCCCTTGGATGCTGCGGCTCGAAATAGCTTTCTGCTTTTGTTGTACGTTTTTCAGTCCTGAGTTCTTCTCCCCTCAGGATAATTACCCTGAATGATAAGATGAAAGAGACGGTACTTCTCATTTCTCAAAATGTGACCGAAGTACATAAGCTTTCTCTGCTTAGTGGTTGACAGGAGCTCGTTTGTAGTGCGAATTCGTCGGAGGACTTCTTCATTGGTGACTCGATCACGCCAAGAGATCCGAAGCATTTTTCGGTAGAGACACATCTCGAACGCTTCAATTCGTCTCTTCAGTGCCTGCGTGAGCGTCCATCCCTCCATACCATTAAGAGCCATTGGGAAAACAAAGCATCTCACCATGCACTTGCGGAGTTCAAGGTTCAAACCTTGGCACAGCAGTACCCTTAGAACGAGTTGCAAAACTTGAGTAAAATAAAGTTTACGGAAAGTATTTTAAAGAGTGTTTTTCCCCAAAATCTGCCGTTTTCGTTTGTTTGAACTTGATTTTCTTCATCACCGTAACTCTTTTGATCTCTCACCTAATGTGAGGAAGGCAAAGACTATTGGTGTCTTTAAAGGAGCACTAAAGACACATCTTTACAAGAAATCTTATCCGTGATTTGAGAGGGCCCTTGAGGTGTGACACACACAAAAACGGCACTCTTCAATTATGTGTACATTAAAATAAATTATCCTTATATATGTATATATATAAGACCATAAAGTGTAAGAAACAAAAACGGCAGGTTTTGGGGAAAATCACTCTTTAATACTTTCCGTAAACTTTACTTTACTCAAGTTGTGCAACTCGTACTAAGGGTATACAGTACTTTACTCATTTTGACAAAACAATTTGGGCTTGTCTGCTTCTAGCGCCATTGAAGAAAAATAACTTTTTCAACTTTGAATTTTAAAAACATTGTTTTCGCAATTTGCATTTATCCATTAACTTAGTAATATTGCTCAACATTCTCACAAGTACATTAAATTAATTCAACCAAAAACGCAGCATTGTAAAAATGCATTAAAAATGTAACTATCGTAATACTGTGAATACTTGAAAATTTTAATTAAAGCATGATTTTTATTTTGCGGTCGGTTTCTGATTACTTTTTAAGATTAAATTACTCTTTAGCGCAAGTAATAAAACTCACTTTATTGCTTTTTTTGTGAGAAATAAAAGTTGCTTGATATCGTGAAATTTCAAAAACGAGTTTACAATTTAATTTGCGCTTAGACCGCAGAGCGTTAGACTTGACCCTACGATGTATACAGATTTAAATTCAACAAAATTTAACAGATCAACACTAAAAAATATTTTAGATTTAAATTCATTTACCGATAACGATTAACATTGTTTTGTCAAACATTCAAAGCACCTACAACACAGTTTGTACAATCCGTTTTTAAATGCCTCGTTAAATGTCTAATGTACTTCTAATTTAAAATCATATTATATTATTTCAGGGCGCGATGTATTGCAGGCAGAACGTCAATATGACATTCCACATAGGCGTTCACAAATGGCATTTGACAGTTGTAGAAAACAACCATAGACAACATTATCTTGAATTCGTGGCTGTGACCTGTATTATTTATGTGGCCAAGTGCAGAATTTGTTTTTTTTTTAGGTTTTTAAGTTTTGTCACGATGGTATCAACAAAATTTACTTCGGGTATCTTCGGTGTTTAATAAAGATTGCCTATTGGTAAAATGCAGATCAAAATACTGTTTTGGCGTTACTAAAGCATATTTCGAGAGTAAAATATGCTATATAAACTACTTTAGCTTAAAATGTGAAAATACCGGCCCTAAGTGGTTCGAGTATTACTGAAGCTAATGGCAGATCTTGCGCGAACATTGTAGAGTTAATCGTTTATTTTACGGTTTCCTTTTTGTACTTTTCACTTCCCGTCTGTTCTAGAGATGTTTTTTCTTAATCACCGCTAATTCACTAACGAGTGAGAAGAATCGGCGAGACGATAATCGGAAATAATCGGTAATAATCGGCATGACCCTTTTAAAAAGTTCTCAGAATCTTTATTTGACAGAAATACAACTTGGGAAAAGGTAATAAAAAGTATTGAAAAATATCCTGTGTACCCTTAGAACGAGTTGCAAAACTTGAGTAAAGTAAAGTTTACGGAAAGTATTAAAGAGTGATTTTCCCCAAAATCTGCAGTTTTTGTTTCTTACGCTTTATGGTCTTAGCAAAAGAGTTACGGTGATGAAGAAAATAAGTTCAAACGAACAAAAACTTCAGATTTTGGGGAAAACTACTCTTTAATACTTTCCGTAAACTTTACTTAGTCAAGTTTTGCAACTCGTACTCAGGGTACAGGTATCAAGTGAGACTGTAATGAACTCAGAGTATTTGAAATGTGGGGATGGGTGTGATGTCACATGGCCGGGCTAAAGACAGGACAGAGCGTCACAATTTCAATGGGTGTAATATTATGAAGGCAGTTTGAAAAGGCACTTTAGAACCCTGTTGAATCATACTCAGTGTTATTACTCCTTGGAAACTCGTAGGAATCCGGACGGGGATGGGAATCCGGAGTAAAGGAGAACACCGAAGAGGACTACAACTCGCAGAAATCAAAGTCGATGCCTCTTGTCCGGAGGTTGGTACAACAGAGAGAGAGAGCTTACATACGAAATGACAGAAGACACACAAGCGTCTTGTTTTTTTATTATTTTTACGTCTGTTGACTATAAGAGCTTTCTTTCTTTTTATTTTGACAAACTGTCAGGCTAAATAATTCAGACCAGTAATACAATGAAGGTAGTTTGAACAAGCACTGTAGAACCCTAAAATCATAAAAGTATTATTACTCTATGGTTGCTATACATACAAAAGATGTATGAAAAAGAGGACTGCAGTGAAACACCATCAGAGCAACAGTTACTTCAGCACTTTCTGGGCTATCAGCTGAGTGAATAATGCCGTGTACATAGTACGTACAACGCGCATACATGGCGAGTAAATTACTCGACATGCTTTTATCGAAAGATAAAAAAAAACGCGATGACGTGCGAAACTGTTGCTAATTGAAAAGACGTGTATTTTTTGGTGAGTTTGCGAAACCAGTACTCCAAGTATAAAACTGCTCGTTTAAACTCGACCATAGCTTTGACGAAAATGAAGCTGGTCCGTAGCCTAGTGGTAACGTTTCAGACTAATTTAATCTAGTCTAAGTTGCAAAGATATGTTACATTTCAAGAAATTACATTTCTCGTAAACGGAAGGTTGTGGAATTGGAACCCCGCATGAGCACAACAGGTATACCATTTATATTTTTAAATATGCTCTTCGCTGGGTTGGAAAATTCATACACCTTTATCAAAAACCAGTCACCAAAGGTCCATTCAGCCTTATAGCAAACTAGAACTTGCGTAAGAATTGGCGCTTAGTAGCGATGACTAAGCTCGTAAAAAGTCTACGATGGCTCAGTTGGTACGATACTTGCATTCCATGCCGAGAGCAAGGGGTCGATCCCCACTTAGGGTCTCAGAAATGATTTCTCGTTTCAGTGTCTACTTCAGACACAAGGTTTACTCTGCCTTCGCAATAAATGAGAACCAGCCCTCTCGAAAGCTGGAAAACCGGTACTTCAAAATAAAGTGTTTGGCGTAAGGCCGGTTCGCTTGACCGTAAAAATAAATGAGTCCCGAATCGCCACATGTGACCCCGACGAGGATAACTTAGGCATGAAGTTACACTATATGTGTAGCTTAGTTGCGTTTTTTTTTTAGGCGCGGATTGATACTGAAATTAACTTCCTGTGACCGATTTAGTTTATATACATTTTTACGCGTTTCTTGTCGATATGAATCGTTTAAATGCGTTTGAATTAAATGATAACTAATTTATGGAATCAACGAACAAAGGATGTAATTTGAAAGAGGATGTGAAAGTTAAGGTACAAAATAATGTGATGAGATGGTTTGGGCATGTGGAAAGAATGAATGATGATAGACTGACAAAGTATGTATACAGAGGTAGTGTGAAAGGAGAAAGAGGTAAGGGACGACCGAAAAAAGTATGGAGTGATCAGATTGTGGAGATTGTGAAAGAATGGGATGTACAAAGCGAGCGTAAAAGAAGAAAATGCATGAAAAAGGTGATGGATATGAATAAATTGAAAGAGGTATGTAAGAACCACATCATGTGAGAGAGCTAGAGGACCATGGAAAGTTCCGGAATGCACTGAAGACAAGCAAATTTCTGGCATCGTTTGCACCAGCGCCCTTGGAGTGACTACATTACGAAACGGCGCTATAAAGAAATCATCAACTCATCATCATCATCAAGGATAGGAAAATATAGAGGCAGCTCTTCAGAGGCTCTGGCCACCCCTAGTGGAATGGCGACTTATAGTTATAGTACAGTTACATAGTGAGCGTTTTGGTTTTCAAACATTTTTGGAATTAAATTGGTAAATGGTTGAATTTTTGTATAAGCATGGTGATAGCTAATTATTAGTACAGCGAATTTCCTGTGTAAAGCCGAAAAAAACCTCAAGGAAATCCTACCGCGAAGTTAATAAAAAACATGCCTTAATTAGTAGGTCATTATTTTTGTTTTTAGTAAAGTAGGACGTATAAAAAATAAGTGCTTACATCTTATCTTAAATATACAATAATAGATTTATCATACGGTTTTGCGTATGCTTGCGTTACAGAGGGCTAGGATTCGATCCCTACCAAGGGTGTCAGAAATGATATTCCGTTTCGGTGTTTGGTACTCATTTCTGTGAAGGTTGAGTAAATCTTATCTAATCTAATCTAAGTTGCAAAGATATATTACATGGGAGATTCACATAACATGCATTTTCACAACCAGACACGTACAAGTTCGTGTTTGCACATGGCGCATGTGAACCTACAACATAAAGCCAAATCTCAAATGGACATACACCCTGCAACTCTTGCCGTCTTTCCCTGAGACAGGGGTGACATTGGCAAAGTGAACCATTTTTACAGCATGGATGGTCAGCCGCATACCAACCTATAAGTCAAGGAACAAGTAAACCTTGCCGGTATTTTATTTTGGGTTTAAAATAAGCACCGAAACAGGAAATCATTTTTGAAACCCTCGGTGGCGATCGAACCCTTGCTCACGGCATGGAATACAAGCAGTCTACCAACTGCGCTATCGACCAGGACTACTTTTTTGAATCACTGAAGAACCCGAATTGTAAGAGTACGAACAATGCCTTTGAGTGAGACATTCCAGACAGGTTTTTCTGCTTCATACAATGGGGAATCGAACCAGCTGCCATTTGATAAGCAGGCGTCTCTCACTTGACTGCGCCCGGGGCGAACGTTAAACAATTCGCTTATCTTCCTTCGAACGTTCATACATACACAAATAAGGCGAACGTTCAAGATATATGAGTACTTAATACATAGCGAGAAGAGAATCAAATAGAATTGAAATCCTATAATCTATGTTTGCAAAGATAGGTATATTGAAATTAAAGGCTCATATTTCATGCATTCCCACAATCAGGCGCATGTAAGTTCGCGCTTACACATGCAGCATGTGTACATACAAAATAAAGAAAACCTCACATGAACATAAACTTTTTACGTCTTAGGTATCGCAATTTACTGAAACCGGGTAGGCATTGGCAAAAGTGAACCAAGTGTTAACAGCATGTTCGTGTCGTGTTAGTGCGAACTTACATGTGCCTGCTTGTGGACATGCACTAATTATGAGCCTTAAATACCCTCATCTTCATGCTCTGCATTGGCTGAAAATCTCTGAGAGGATCCCTTTTAAAGTCGGTTTGCTCACCTTCAAAGCACTGCGTGGGAGTTCTCCGGGGTACCTGATGGAGCTGGTGTCTCCAGCTACTATAACCTTACGCGGACAAACACTGAGGTCAGCTGCATCAAGAAACAGCTGCCTGGACATCCTTGCAAGAAGGCCCCGCACTGTTTTTGGAGACAGAGCATTCAAGGCAGCCGCTCCAATGACTTGGAACGCTATTCCTGCCTCACTGAGGGAACTGGATATGGAGAGACCATTTAAAAGAGGTCTCAAGACTCACCTCTTCGTCCAATCATACGGACAAGCACCTTTGTAGTGACACACTGTCATAAAAAGCGCTATACATTTTTTTCTTATCTATCAGTATATCTGTGCAACTAAGATTATAGATGGTGCTTTATTTAAATCGACCATTATATTTTCAATGGCTTCCCTATTATCAATGATTGAATAAAAGATGATGGTACCAATTTCGCTTTAGTAAGCTTTTCACTAATACCAACGATAGTATAGATACTGATGGCTTAGTTTAGTATAATACTGATACCTCTTAAGTCGTAGTACTCGTACATAAAGTGCCCGTATGTATTCAGTACCCGAGTATAAAACATTGCGTTAACTCCCCTCCTTTGCGTAAAACGAAAACATATACGAAAACTAAATCACTAACTAGGAGTGCCGTCGCATATTTCATACCTTTTTTTATTTACGCAATTGATGGCAGTTTATGTAAATGCTTTTAAACTCGTAATACGTACAGATAATGCCATTAAATTGATGCCAGAACACATGTGGGACGACTTTGAATTCTCCTATTCATACGTAGGAAACTACGCATTAATTTTTCGTACATCAAATATAAAACATATCGTTTGAACTCTGCCATAGCGTTTGCCAAAAAAAATGGATATAGAGACTAAAACAATAACTCTAGTAAGCGTTTTGTTTTTTTGTAAAAAGATCGAGTTTGTGTGAAACTTCCAATTCGGTCGAGAACAGATTTTTATAAATACATCCTTATTTTCTATCGATATTCTGTGTCGCTTCATTGATCTTTTTTTCTACAAACGTGTACACACTGTAACTTTAAATAAAGGTTAAGTATGTAATTATGTAAAACTTTCAAAACAGGCGAGAACAGATTATTATAAATATGTACATCCAAATTTTCTATCGAGAGTCTATGTCGCTTCATTGATCTTTTTTTCTACAAACTGTGTGCACACTATAACTTTTTAAATATAACTTTATATGTATTTAAATATTGTACTCAAGGGTACTTTATCACTAAAATTATTTATGTTTGTCACCTCTCTGCTGTTACGCAAAACGCTTCTCTTCATATAGGTGCTGCGAACCACCAGAAAGGTCTGTTTTGCGTGTTCTAGATCCATCGAGTAGGTACCTACCTTCTTTATTACTCCCAGTGCACTCCCTACCCGTACATCTAGTTATTATTTTTTATTATGAACCTACCTAGCAACTAACACTTATTTTATGTCTATTCTAACTGTTATAATAATAACAATATGGCGAAAGAACAGCAATTTGAAGTAAGAATGGTTGATTTGATATGGGTAGTCGTAAGCCTGTCGGTGGAAAAGTATAAAACATTTAAATAAAGTCCCCTCGATTGCTTAAAGTAAAATGTATAGAATAAACGAAGGGAAGTTCCTTGACTTATAGGTTGGTATGCGGCTGACCACCCATGCTGTAAAAGTTGTTCACTTTGCCAATGTCACCCCTGTTACAGGGAAGGACGGCAAGAGTTTCAGGGTGTAGATATGTCCATTTGAGATTTGGTTTTTATGTTGTGGGTTCACATGAGGCATGTGCAAGCGCGAACTTATACGTGCCTGGTTGTGGGAATGCATGTGATGTGAATCTCCAATGTAACATATATTTGCAACTTAGATAAGATTAGATTAGAGCTCCTTGTGAGAAATTGCGAATGAATGGAATATCCAGAGTCATAATAAAAGAAGAGCCTGTATAAAGAAAATTATGACTCTGGAGGAAATGAAAGAAGTATGTAAGGACAGAAAGAAATGGCGGTTGATCTGTAATGTTGGCGGCTAGGGTTTATTAAATTGGAATTTGTTTTTATTTGTAAATGGATATTTTGTATTCGGATATTATTATTTAGTGATGTATAAAATGTAATTTGTCGTGTGTGTTCCTTGACTTATAGGTTGGTATGCGGCTGACCACCCATGCTGTAAAAATGGTTCACTTTGCCAATGTCACCCCTGTCTCAGGGAAGGACGGCAAGAGTTGCAGGGTGTATGTCCATTTGAGATTTGGTTTTCATGTTGTAGGTTCACATGAGGCATGTGCAAGCGCGAACTTGTACGTGTCTGGTTGTGAGAATACATGTAATGGGAATCTCCAATGTAACATATCTTTGCAACTTAGATTAGATTAAATAAGTGAGTGATGGATTTTTTATACATTTTTTAATTTACTTTACGCAATCGAGGGGAACTCACATGTTTTCTACTCGGGGAGCAGTCTACCATCATTTGCATGCAGAAGTTTCTTCCTGGAATCGTGAGCCGCTTTTCGTCGAAGAAATGCGACAGGCGCGCTTTGAACTAGTTGCAAAAAAGCCAAACATTCACCCTCAACTAAAATGGATTTTTTATTGTTGCAAAAATAAAGAACAAATAGTATTAGAACGTGCAAAATGGTGTTGATGCTCATACATTTTTGCTGTTTGAATGTTTTTTCTTTGGGTGCGCAGATTTTAATTTATTGTGAAGTCTATAAGCTTTTAAAAAAACACCGATACGACAAAGTTACTTTGACACTCCAGGTAGAGATCGAACACTAGCTCACTGGTATTAGACGTTAGTGCTCTACCAACTAAGCTATCACAACGATAAAGTTTTAACAAAAAAAAAAATTTCAAATCGTATATCTTGTGACGAAAAGAAATAATACATATTTATTGTTCCTTGACTTATAGGTTGGTATGAAAATGTCCCCCATACTGTAAAAAATGGTTCACTCTGCCAATGTCCCTCCTGTTTCAGTGGAAGGTCGGAAAAAAATGCAGGGTTTATGTCCATTTGAAGTTTGGATTTTAATTTGTAAGTACACATGCAGCATTTTTAAGTGCTAATTTACACGTGCGTGTTTGTGGGCATGCATTTAATATGAATTTTAAATGTTAACATATCAATGCAACTTAATTTTTGCTGCTTGAATGTTTTTTCTTTGGGTGCGCAGATTTTAATTTATTGTGAAGTCTATAAGCTTTTAAAAAAACACCGATACGACAAAGTTACTTTGACACTCCAGGTAGAGATCGAACACTAGCTCACTGGTATTAGACGTTAGTGCTCTACCAACTAAGCTATCACAACGATAAAGTTTTAACAAAAAAAAAAATTTCAAATCGTATATCTTGTGACAAAAAGAAATAATACATATTTATTGTTCCTTGACTTATAGGTTGTTAAGATGTCCCCCATACTGTAAAAAATGGTTCACTCTGCCAATGTCACTCCTGTTTCAGTGGAAGGTCGGAAAAAGTTGCAGGACTTATGTCCATTTAAGGTTTGGATTTTAATTTGTAAGTACACATGCAGCATTTGTAAGTGCGAATTTACACGTGCGTGTTTGTGGGCATGCATTTAATATGAATTTTAAATGTTAATATATCAATGCAACTTAGATTACAGACTATAGATACCTACAGTGGGAAACTACAGCTGATAAGAGCATTTCTGGTTAATGTAAATTTTAGTTGAATGGTTACTTTTAAAAAGCCTTTTTAGATAGAAACTAGCAGACTGACCATGCTGCGCACGGCTGTCTGCTAGGCCCTTCGGGCAGTGTAAGTCTGGCTTCGCAATAATTTTTCCTCACACCTCCTTCATAGTAATTAAATGCTTTAAGAAGTAATTTGAAAAAAAATTGCGGTAAAAGGGTTATTTAGTTCTTTCATGTTCTGAGTATCTTGTATGAAGCATGAGGTATGAGTCTGACCTCCCATAGGTACCTTAAAAAAATGTTCACTGAACGAATGTTTCTCTGTTTCTGAAAAGGCCGGCAAAAGTTGTAGGGCTTATGGTCGAGAGAGGCTGAAATTTGTATTTGTAATTACACATGCAGCGTTTGTAAGCGCAAACTCACTCATGTCTGCTTGGGGGCATGCATTCAATATGAATTATAAAATGTATGTATGCAACTTAGATTTATATTCTAAAATTAAAAACATCAAGTGCCACAATTATATGTTAGCGTGAACAAACATTTGCCAGCCTGAGCGTGTGAATTATATTTAAATTGATTTGCATTGAATATGAATTATAAAATGTATCTATGCAACTTAGATTAATATTCTAATATTAAAAACATCAAGTGCCACAATTATATGTTAGCGTGAAAAAACATTTGCCAGCTTGTGGGTGTGCATTGTATTTGAATCATCAAATCTCTTTTGTGCAACTTTAGATTATAAATTAAGATAACCGTTGTTTAAGGATTTTTCAAACTCAAATTCCTTGACTTAAGGGTTAGTATGAGGCTCACCACCCATATCGCATAAATGGGTTCACTTAACTAATGTTCCCCCTGTTTCTGAAAAGGTCGGCAAAAGTTGCAGAGCTTATGTGCATGAGAGGCCTTAATTTTAATTTGTAAGTTCACATGCAGCATTTTTAAGCGGGAACTCACTCGTGTCTCCATGGAAGCATGCATTGAATATGAATTATAAAATGTATCTATTCAACTTAGATTTATATTCTAATATTAAAAACATCAAGTGCCACAATTATATGTTAGCGTGAAATGACATTTGCCAGCTTATGGGTGTGCATTTAATTTTAATCATCAAATAAGTTTTTTGGCAACTTTAGATTATTAATTAAGATTAACGTTGTTTAAGGATTTTTCAAACTCAAAACCTTGACTGATAGGTTGGTATGCGGCTGACCACCCATACTGTGAAAAATGGTTCACTTTGTTAATGTCACCCCTGTTTCAGGGAAGGATGGCAAGAGTTGCAGGGCTTATGTTTATTTGAGATTGGGTTTTATAATGTAGGTCCACATGCGGCATGTGCCAGCGCGAAATCATACATGTCTGCTTGTGGGAATGCATTGAATATAAATCTTAAATGATATATATCCTTGCAGCTTAGATTAGATTAGAAATTCCTTGACTTATGGGTTAGTATGAGCCTGAATACCCATATCGCAAAAAATGGTTCATTTGAAAAATGTTTCCCCTGTTTTTGAAAAGGGTGGCAAAAGTTGCAGGGCTCATGTTCATTACAGGCCTTAATTTGAATTTGTAAGTTCACATACAGCATTTATAAGCGCGAATCCACTCGTGTCTCCAGGGGGGCATGCATTGAATATGAATTATAAAAGTTATTGTATCTGTGCAACTTAGATTATATATTCTAATATTTAAAAAAAATCAAGCGCCACAACTATATGTTAGCGTGAAATGACATTTGCCAGTTTGTGGGCGTGCATTCAATTTGAATCATCAAATAACTTTTTTTGCAACTTTAGATTATAAATGAAATTTAACGTTGTTGAAGGATTTTTCAAACTCAAATTCCTTTACTTATATGTTAGTGTGAGCCTGTATATCCATATCGCAAAAAATGGTTCACTTGAAAAATGTTTCCCCTGTTTTTGAAAAGGTTGGCAAAAGTTGCAGGGCTTATGTTCATTATAGGCCTTAATTTTAATTTTTAAGTTAACATGCAGCATTTATAAGCGCGAACCCACTCATGTCTCCAGGGGGGCATGCATTGAATATGAATTATAAAAGTTATTGTATCTGTGCAACTTAGATTATATATTCTAATATTTAAAAAAAATCAAGCGCCACAACTATATGTTAGCGTGAAATGACATTTGCCAGTTTGTGGGCGTGCATTCAATTTGAATCATCAAATTTTTAAGGTTTTGTTATTTTTTATATTTAAATGTAATTTATTATTCATATTCCTTGACTTATAGGTTGGTATGAGGCTGACCACCCATACTGTAAAAAATGGTTCACTTTGCCAGTGTCACCCCTGTTTCAGGGAAGGTCGGCAAAAGTTGTGGGGCTTATGTTCATTTGAGGTTTGAATTTTATTTGTAAGTACACAATCAGCATTTGTAAGCGCGAACTACATGTGTTTGTTTGTGGGCATACATCTGAGAGCTTTGAATGAATATATCCTTGCAACTTAGATTATTATTATTATTATTAAATAACTTTTTTTGCAACTTTAGATTATAAATTAAGATTACCGTTGTTTACGGATTTTTCAAACTCAAATTCCTTGACTTAAGGGTTAGTATGAGGCTTACCACCCATATCGCATAAATGGGTTCACTTAACAAATGTGTCCCCTGTTTCTGAAAAGGTCAGCAAAAGTTGCAGGGCTTATGGTCATGAGAGGCTGAAATTTTTATTTGTAAATACACATGCAGCATTTGTAAGCGCAAACTCACTCGTGTCTCCGTGCAGGAGTGCATTGAATATGAATTATAAATGTTAATGCGTCTATGCAACTTAGATTGTATATTATAATAATACTTAAAAAAAATTAAATGCCGCAATAAGTATGGTTTCATATAAAAAGTTGACCTAATCGATCGTCATTATTTCTAAAAAATACATGTTATAACAGCTGGTTGAAGTATAATTTTGAAATGAATAAAAAATATAGGTAGGTAGGTACTCAACGGAATTCAACCGAAAAAGAATCGACTTGGCAATGGCAGCGATGGCAACTTTGAAGCCTATGTTGAAGTGCGGGCAATTTATTTGAAATTCGAATGTCAAAATGAGTTTTGTTTCTCGCATAGGTTTTACATAAAAAGGTGTTGTGATTGATCATGTTTATTTATTTAAAAACAACAATTTAAAATCTACTAATGATGAGGAAGCACATCCCAAGTCCTGAACAATATTTGTTGTGAATATGACGTGATCTGTTCAGGAGTTCTTCAGTTTGAATGCCATTAACGCACAATTATTTTGTATGGGGAGGCCGTTCATTTTTATAAAGATAAGGGATAAAATGTTGAAGAGTCAGTGCGAGGGTGGAGTGGTTTTTCTGGTCGACTTCAGAGTTCGGCCAAGTTATCGAGCGCCCAGATGATACGGGCCAATTCAAACATACATGTTAGCGTCTGAGTTGGAGAACGATTCAATAATAAAGCGTTTCATATGTTCTATTATGCATTGATGTGTCCTATTATACAGATATGTGTTATATTATACAGATATATTTTATGTTCTATTATACAGATATGGGTTCTATTATACGAATGTGGGTTCTATTATACAGACATATACTCTATTAGTTAGATATGGACTCTATTATACAGGAAAGGATATTATACAGCAGAGGTGCCCATACGGTCGATCGCGGTAGGTTTTAAGGTCGATCGCCAAGGATAGCTAAAATTTTCAGTGATCGACCTTAAAACTGTAGCTTTTTTCAAAAGAAAAATGTATCGTAGGGGAACACCGGGCAAGATGGGGTAGTTAAGGTTTAAATCTCCAAAAATCATAAGGGTTCATGGTTTTATAATCATTTTTATTCTTAATCAGTATTGTAGTTATCAGTCTTACATATTAAATTTAAATCAGGAACATAGAACCATAGAATTATGAATAAAAAAAAAAATGTAGAAAATGACATATCACCCCATCATGCCCGATAGGTCGGGTAAGATGGGGTGGCCCTAATGGGCAAGATGGGGTATAGCCGTTCTTTTGACTATTCAGAAGTACAGAACTCGTAACTCTTCTGTGTCACATTTTTTTTTTATCAATTCTTCTAGCTCCTGTTTATAGGATGAAGAGGTTATGATAGCAGTTGTACCACGTCTTTTTGTCCCTCTTAAAGTCTTCCTGGTCACTGGAAGAGGCATTAGTTGCTTTGGGCTGACCAAGGTAAAGTTGCTTTTGTCTTCCACTGGATTAGGCCAATGAGAACATCCACGGATTTAAATTTGAGCCCTTCTCCAGGATGTTCTATAATAATATTATTATTATATTATTATTATAGAACATCCTGGAGAAGGGCTCAAATTTAAATCCGTGGTAACTTCCGTTGTCACAACTGTAGAGGTAGCAGGAGATGGAACAACAACTGCAGTGTTCGTTGCTGTTGTTGTAGTAGGCACTGCCACAGTATCTACAGTTGTTAATGTTACTTGTTGATCTTGATTTATATTAGAAGAAAGATCTCCAACAAAAGGATTCTCTGTTGTCAAAGAGGCAACAAAATCGCTTTCTGAAAAAACACTGGAATCGTGTGGCCAAATACCAGTGGTTTTAAATCCGTTTACAGCGGTTGACATTGTAGCTGCTTGAATTTTCCGGTTTCCTGAAAGATAACTGAGGGTGTCTTTTCAAAAACAAATTCAGCCAGTCCTTACCAGCTTCAGTCTTTTCAGAATTAAATGGACTAGTCTTATTGTTTCGTACAGAAAGTTGATCAATCAATTGCTTCAAATCTTTTGTTGTAAGGCCAAAAAACCTGCTTTCCATGTCTAGTAAATAATCCACCAGCTCATCCTCTTCTTTTTGTGAAAATACTGGTAATATGGGTCCCAAAGGTACCTTAACATTCTCTATTTTATTCTCGTTTTCACGAGCCTTTTTTACTTTTCGTTCCAATGTGGTTTGTGGGACTGAGAAGGATTTTTCAGCCAACATATATCCCATTTCACCCTTCAAAACAACTTCTATTGCCTTTTTCATTGCTCTATATGACCATTTTCCTCTTTCTGTCTTTCTTTTATAATTATAAACCATACAAACAATATATAAAAAAAAAAAAAATCTAAATCGTGTCGGGCAAGATGGGGTACATGATACCCCGTCTTGCCCGTTGATCCGTTTTAAAATAAATAACCCTAACAAAAATATACTATTAATATTTCATAACAAAACAAGTTACTACCTGTTACAGCAGTGTACTGCTGATAGGATTTACCACGATGCCGCTTGAAATTCACCAAATACAAGTTTCATGCACTGCCAAACGTATTTATAAGAAATTTTAATGCCAACAAACGAAATCAAATTTTTGACGATATCTAAAACAAATGATTTGCCGCCGTGTTAGTACTCGTGTGACTAAGAACTGTCATGGCAGGCAGTAGCGAAATGGCAGAGAGAACGTGATTGGTCAATTCAAATCACCTAATAGGCCTGATGCCCCGTCTTGCCCGCCACCCCGTCTTGCCCGGTGTTCCCCTAGTCGTCTCACAAATGAACACCTGACAGCCTGCTTGCGTCTAGCCTTTTAACTGAGAATATCCCTAACTACGAACATTTTATGGAGGACCACCAATGTCACGTTTCGACAACAGCTTCAAGATAATTTTTATTTTTATATTTTACTAGTATTACTTTAATTACTTTACTTTCCCTTGAAATTTGTTTAGTTTTAAAATTAATATAATTGTCAAAATGTCAAACGACCGTAATTCTAACTTAAACCTAAAAAAACGTTGATCTAAAAAAACAAATAAGAAAATAGAAACATATGACAGCGTGGAGATGAAGAATGCGTTGTGGCTGAAAAGCCTATGCTAACGGTTTAACAAAAGCATCAAATCCCTGTTGTGAGCTGCAGCATCTCAGTCTCAGTGGTGTATCTTTGTGTGGTGTATGTAATGTGTTTCAAACATAGCTTAACAGTCGAAAGCCCAGTCGCTGGAATGCCTGCATTCCATGCCGAGAGTTCGGGTTCGATCCCCACCGAGAGTATCGTTTCGATGTTTATTTAAAACCCCAAATAAAATACCAGTAAAGTTTACTATAAATTTTATACCAGAAGGCTACGTCTTTAAACCCCAACAAGGCTTTCAGAAATTAATCCGGTCGATAGCTCAGTTGGTAGAGTGCTTGCATTCCATGCCGTGAGCTCGGGTTCGAATACCACCGAAGGTATCAGAAATTATTTCCTCTTTTGGTGTTTATTTCAAGCTCCAAAGTAAAATACCGGCAAGCTTTATTCACCCTTCACAAGAAATGAGTACCAGGCCCCTCGGGAGTTGGGTAACCCTTACTTACCATTTTTTTCTTATTAAAAGTTTATACATTATGAATTATGAGCTATATTTGGTGGGATAAACAGTTAAAATGTCGCTGGAGTGATGCTTTCCGGGATCTGCTGCCGTGGTCTGTGGGAGGTGGAGCTTCCGGACGTTTCGCCTATTTCTACGATGGGCTTCTTCAGCGTGAAGTATGATGATGATCTTGATGAGAACTGTGAATTACAGTTCTCATCAAAATCATCATCGAGCTCCAGCTCCCACATATCACGGCAACAGATCCCGGAAAGCATCACTCCAGCATCATCAGCCGGCCGTGTAAGCCTAAAACTCTTATTCAGTAAAAATGTCGATCTCCTATTTATAAATTTTTGCTAGGTCGATCTCTTCAATAAAAAGTATGGGCACCCCTGTTATACAGTTTACAATAATTTCAACTGAACAGAGCTCGCACCGAAGAGCATATTTGATAATGTAAAATGTAAATGGTGTATTTTTGTTCTCCACCGGGATGCCAACCCACGAATAATAATAATAATAACAGGCTGATTTATTTTAAATTACACATGATAAGAGAGCGCCGTTTTTGTGTGTGTCACACCTCAAGGGCCCTCTCCGATCATGGATAAGACTTTCTAAACAAGTGTGCCTTGAGTGCTCCTCGAAATACACCCACAGATTTGGAGTTCTTCGAACTTCCGTTTACAAGTTCCATTTACAAGTCTGAAGCGATAGCCATTAGACTACGGACTGGTCCAACACGCTGCATGTGCACATACTTACTTATAAAATAAAAACCGAATTCTTAAATGAACATAAGCCCTGCAACTTTTGTTTTTGTTTATTTTTTCCTGAAACATTGACCGAAACCAAAATCAATTTGGGAGGTCAACTCTTTTACAACTAATTAGTAAAAAAAAAACATTTTTTTCCAATCGAAAGAATATGTAAAATTTAAGTAATTAAGTGGTTATTTATTGTACACGCTAAATGCATAACATACGATAGTGCAAATTTGATTAAAAATAATTAAATTAAATAAATAAAATTAACTTTATCTGCATTATCAACATTTATTTTTGTAGTGTGTTTCCTTTTTTGGTAGAGGTTAATAACACTGAGAAATCAAGGTCTCGTTAAAACTTAAATATATATTATTTTTGTTGATTAACTTGTAGGTCGGTACAGTGTAGGTTGGACTACCCATACTGTAAAAATTGGCTCACTTGTGCCAATGCCACTCCTGTTTCAGGCGGCTAGATTGACAGATAATTTATGAAGATAAAAATGTATTTAATCCATTAAAAACAATCTTAATGAATATTTAAAATTGATAAGAAAAATGCAGATCAATCAATATTCAATTTAAGTGATTCGCCTACTTTTAGTAACGTCATTTATACAGTGAACAGGCCTAATACTTTGATAGTAGGTATAGGCAATACCTGCAACGTGTCGCCCTAAGCAATTTGAATACAGATTTGAAATGTCGGCATTGACGCTTTATAATGTATTGTTTCTGGAACAAAATGGAAACCATCCTTTTGATTGTACCTACGATATATCAATTAATGAGGATTTAGCTCTTAGGTACCTACTATGACTAAAGTGATTAATTTTTGATAAGCAATCTATTTTAGTTTTGGGAGATGAAGTGATATTTTAAATTACTTTATCATAGATATTGTAATGATAATCTCATAATATTAATCTTAGTTGCAAATATATTACATTGCGGAACGAACCCTAGCCTCAGCATTGAATGCTTACATTTTAATGGTTCAGTTCCTGGACTTGGAATCAGCAGAATTGAAATCTTGAAGTGAATCCACACAAAAAAATTTTTTTTTCCTTATTCCTGAAAAAACAAGTTCTCTATAGGGATGTAAAATCGTTAAAGTGAAAAATCACGAGATTTTGTACCTACTTCATTTTATTTTTGACGTTCACTTCCTGTCACTCCTATCTAAATATTGATAGAACAAAATATATAGATTAGTGATATCTCGCCCCTAACTCGGTCTACCCTCGTCTCGTTCATTCTTTCCCACTTATAAAATATCAAGTCGACTTCCTGCTTGACACTCTCTGAAACCCTATTCTAAACGAAGGTTTCTTTACAATAATAATCTATGGAATAATGATCAGCGGTTCATGTACCGCCATGCTTTATTCCGTCCTACCTTCAAACAGGTACGGTCTACCAACTACCTACCAACGGCCATCGAGACTTCCACCTCTGGGTCTGGAGACTCTACGATGTAGGTAGATCTTATCTACCAAATATTGGTAACATTTACACCCAAATTTATGGATTTCTACACAGCTGTACATACATTCGCGGGCATCATGGGTAGCTTTTCATTAGACATTCAAGGTTTAAATGCTAGCCTCAACTTTTCAGCTTCAGTAAGGCCCGGTATTTTCAAAGTTAGACATTAATCTGATAACGAAAGCTACCCTCACGTTAGACATAAAAGCGTCCTTTTCATTCAGTATAAAGTAGCTATGCTAACGTTGAAATAACCGGACCTCGACAATCGTTAGCCAAATCTAGCGTTAGGAGATGCCCCCAGTCTGCTTCGTATAGAACCAAAGCTTAATTCGGTTCTAAAAGTAGCACTAAATTGAGAAGACAGTAGGGTCCTTGAGATGTGAGCTGATTTGCTCCGTGCTAGAGTATAGTCTGCATCTCGTAACAGGAGTGTAGAGCCCGTCACAGGAAGCCGGAGCTCCGAGTTTGACAAGCTTCGTTATCTGACGGGGAGATAAGTGTATCGACTTGGTATCAGGGCGTATGCTATATAGGCTGTAGTGGCGCGCTTGGGAAAGCTGCTAGAAACAGTGGCCAGTGTGACAGTAATTAGCAATTTAGTGAATGGCAAGTTACAATTGGTAATATGCAGTGGTTATTATGAATTCATAAGTACAATAAAATCTTTCTCATATTTTGCCCTGTTTGTCCGATCGAAAGCTAAGTTAGTAGAATGCTTGTGTTCCATGCCAGAGGGCAAGGATTCGATCCACTGTAAGGGTGTCAGAAATGATTTCCTGTTTCGGTGTTTATTTCAAACCTAAAATAAAAATACCAGACGCCATATTAAGTGACTCCTAAGGTGACGGTCTTAGAGTCATGCGTGCTTTTAGTATCCACCCATAGCTTGGAAACAAAAGAACTCACTCAGTATAGTGCCAACAGATAGAGGACGTGCCAAAGAGCCATTGAAAGGAGGATGCTGGAAATCAGCCTCAGAGAGAGTTCCAAAGGAGATCCGTAGACGCACTGGTGTCTTTGTTGTCATACAATGGCGTGGTGCTAGGCTGGTCACGTGCAGGAAAGGTAGGACCATGATAGGTGACCAAAAAAGATCGTCCAGTGGCGGCCCAAGATGTCCAAGCGGGGAGTTGGGAGACCCCATCTGTGGTGGCTGGATGGCATCAAGGAAACTGCAAGCAGAGGATGGCTGAACACAGCGTGGACTGAGAAAAGCTGAAGAAAAAATAAGAATAAGGGGTCGTGGCAAGAATAGGATAGTTACGTTTTTGTATCTCAAGTGCCTTACTGCTCTTTAAGAAAGATGGCGGCTGAGGACAGAAACGGATGGAGGTTGAAGATATCGGAGGCTAAGACTGGATATGGACTGTAGAGGAATTAAAGACGAAGAAGAAGAACTTACAGAGAAGTGTCGCTGAATAGAGGAGCGTAATCTTATCAGACAGTGTTTTGAAAGCCATTGAAATCACTTTAGTCACATGTACTCAGAAGTGCATCATCTATTCATCTGCTATTCACTGCTCGCTATCCCGTTGTGAATGCACAGCGTGGGGGAGGGGGTGTGCGAGGGGTGGCAGGGGGGTAGACGCCATTTTGAACGCGCGGCCATCGCGCCACGTCAGCTGAGATTAATTTCTCTAAAAAGGAAGCCATCCCGAGCGGTGTACCTACATGCTGCACATTAGCGCTAGCATGGTGAGCGAAACGACATATTATATCATATTATAAAGAGGTACGCGTATGAAAAGAAAACATAAAAAGTTTAAATACATCTTAAGAAATCCTCCCTCTTTTCATATTTTTACCAGTACTAAGATTCAGAAGCGTTATTCAGCTAAATTCCTTACGACCTTAATGATACGAGATTGCAATTCGTGTCCAAAAATAAGGTGTAGCGTGATTTTTTTTATCTATCTAATCTAATCTAATCTAAGTTGAAAAGATATGTAACATTGAGGATTCATATTATATGTATTTTCACAAGCAGACACGTATAAGCTCGGACTTACACATGCCGCATGTGGACTTACAATATGAAAACCCAAATCTGAAATGAAAATACACCCTACAACTCTTGCCGACCTTTCCTGAAATAGGGGTGACATTGGCAAAGTGAACCATTTTCTACAGCGTGGATGGTCAGCCGCATACCAACCTATAAGTCTAGGAACTATGGAGTTATTGAAGTTGTATGGAGTTCTTTAAGCTCCGACTCGAATTGATATCCACAGTGTAAGGACTTCAGTGGGCCGGTCAGTTCGCTTAAGTTTTCTTAATAAAACGTCATTTAGTTCACTAACCATCTTTCAAACTGGCGTGACTATCTCCATAAACAAATTAGCCAACACGCTAGCTGTGCTCAAAGTTTACTCTGGCTGACATATCAGACGCCGAGACAATCAATGCAGAGAGCTCAGCAAACACCAGTCGAGCTAGGCTTAGCTATAGCTAGCTCAGCTGGATTAAGTTATAGCTAACTATCTTTAGCCATAGCCAGCTGCGGTTAGCTATAGCATGTCATGTTTCCGATAGCCATATAGCTGAATAGAGCGAGTATGAGAAACTTTCATGAGAAAGAAAATTTAGAGCTACAGAAAACTGAAACGAATGGCGAATTGCTAAATCTTACCAATTGTACATCACATGACAATACATGACGGCACAAAACAGAGAGTACCATAAACAACAAAAAGAACATGAGCAAGTGGAAGACATGCATTTACTTTGTGATGCAATTTATCCGAAAAACATACTTCTTGACTGATAGGTTGGTATGAGGCTAACCACCCGTGCTGTAAAAATCGGTTTACAGTCGCCAACGCCACCCCGTTTCAGGGAAAGACGGCAGGAGTTTCAAGGAGTTGCAAGGTTTTGTTTATTTGTATGCACACATGCAGAATGTGTAGGCGCGAACCTACATGTACCTGTCTGTGGGCATGCATTTAATATCCTTGCAGCTTAGATTATAATATGTACATAGATATAGATAGATAGATACTTCACCGATTATCATTATTATCTACGTAAAAAAACCTAAGTAAGCTGGGGTGGCAACAGCAAGAGTATGCATTTATTTTTGCAGGTGAGGTAGCCAGCCCCACGCTAATCTATAAGTCAAATAATATATACAAGAATGATTAATTTGGTGAGCGCTGTTTTGTGTTAATCACACCTCGAGAGCCTTCTGTGACCTTGGTCATCCCTATATAAAGAGCCAATTCTCAAGCATAACCCAGGTGTTGTTAGACTGGATAGACCTATGGTGACCAATCTTTGATAATACCAGATTCATTTTTCAATTTAGCAAATCGGATTTTTTCATGCTACTACCTTCCAATCGCGAGTCGCAATTGTTAACCACTAGACTACAGGACCGGCCTAAGCAAGGCTGGTGTGAAAATCGCCCCAATTATAGGTTGGACGATAATGTGTTACATCTGGACGTCACGATCTTGCGTCAGTTTTAGATTTCGTGATGTCTTGGAGCAGCTACGTGTAAATTAAAGACTCGTTTTCGTGACTCGCTGAAATGTTGCGTCGAGCGAAAATTGAACTAAGTGTCTACAGAATTTTGGTGTGCAGACTGCGACATGGTGTATCGTCCGCCCAGTGCTTGTTTGGCTTACAATTGTAAAACAAGTGTGGCTAAATTATTTCTGACACCCTCGCAGAAAATCGAACACTAGCCCTCGGCTTGGAATATAGGCATTCTTCCAACTGAGCTATACGCTAAGTAATGTTAAGTAATAGTTCATCATCATATTTTAAAGGCAGTGCCTTATTGTGCTAGCCATCTGTCTCTATTGGTTGCGATTCTCTCGTAAAGGCAGTGCCTTATTGTGCCAGCCATTTGTCTCTGTTGGTTGCCATCCTCTTGTAAAGGCAGTGCCTTGTGTCAGTCATCTGTATCTGTTGGTTGCCATCCTCTTGTAAAGGCAGTGCCTTGTGTCAGTCATCTGTCTCCGTTGGTTGCCATCCTCTTGTAAAGGCAGTGCCTTGTTGTGCCAGACATCTGTCTCTGTTGGTTGCCATCCTCTTGTAAAGGCAGTGCCTCATGTGAAATTATCTCCGATGGACATAAGACATTAATATATGGTATGTTGGGCAGACCTCTATATAATCTATAATCTAAATTGCAAATATAGATTACATTTAAGATTCATATTAAATGCACTCCGCGTGACTAGGCTTGAATATTGTGTATTAAAATTATCATTCTATGTATCAAATACACGATTTTTATTTTAACACGAGCTGATAAGAGTCCGGAGTATAATCCGATCATATAATCCGTCATGATTAATTGCATGAGATTCCCTACTCCAAGTATACAACTTTGCGTTTCAACTCAATCGTAGCGTTTTACCAAAAATACACTGAAACTAAAACCCTCTCTAGAAGCGCTGTTTTAGTTTCTATACATATTTAGGCAAACGCTATGATTGAGTTTTAAATTAATTTCGTACACTTAGAGATAGTGGTATTCATTGTAGCGATGCTAAGCCAAGTATCCACTCATCATCCGTCAAGATCAAGATACACTACTTCAGTACACGATTGCGTGAATAGAAAAAACGTATGGAATATACAGCAGCATACCTAGTGAGGGATAAAGCTTTCATAAACTTTTCATATTTACGTAAAGCTTTATACTTGGGGTATGGATCAGATTCTCATCGTGCATCAAAAAATCTTCATTATTTTTTAGTGACGTCATTCGGAATCTTGAATGGTATTGTGAAAACTCGTTCTCATTAATCATACTTCATCCATACAATTCCCACGTAGAATTTTTGATAAGCATTGTGTGGCAAAAGTAAAGAATATTTTCTAGAAAAAAAACTCAATAATCTTTGGTCATAGTTATACCATCTGGTACTTATCTACTAGAAGTATCTTACTTGCAAAGATGCGGTGCACAAATATTATTTAACTATTCAATATAGGTACTAACTTTCATTATTCGGCCAGTTGTGTTGTACGGATGCGATGACTGGAGTCTGACTCAGAAACAAAATAAATCTATCCAGTTTTTTGAGAACAAAATGGTTCGTTGCATTTTCGGACCTGTAATTGTGGATAACAGTTTTCGCATCAGTACCAAGTCATAATAGGTTGGCTGTCATAATACATAGATAGATAGTCATAATAGATAGATAGTCATAATAGATAGATAGTCATGATAGATAGATAGTCATAATAGATAGATAGTCATAATAGATAGATAGTCATGATAGATAGATAGTCATAATAGATAGCTAGTCATAATAGATAGATAGTCATAATAGATAGATAGTCATAATAGATAGATAGTCATAATAGATAGATAGTCATAATAGATAGCTAGTCATAATAGATAGATAGTCATAATAGATAGATAGTCATAATAGATAGATAGTCATAATAGATAGATAGTCATAATAGATAGGCATAAAAGAGTCATAATACGTGGCTGACCCCCCAAATACTGTTCAAACTTGGTTCAATTTTGACAGAGAGTCCTGGAGGACTGTGGTGCGGTATCATCTCTCTGTTTAAATGCTGTGCACGCCCCTGGCAACTGGTTTTGGTTTATATTGATAAATTACGTACATACATCATCATCATCATCGTATATGCTATCATCAGCATCACCACGGCAGTCACTTCAATATTAATTAATGACTCTTTAATGATTTATTCACGTCGGGAAAAATATTGGTACGCCACACTTGACGCGATGTTCCGAGAACCGTGAAAAAATAAGTATAAAACTAAAAATTCATATAAACTTAAACAGCTCCTCTAGTGAATGTTTTTGTTACCATACATTTTAGATAAAACGCTATTGTTCAGTTAAAACGTATTTTTTCTTGTCGTACCGTGCAGTGTACACACAATGTATTCTACGAATGGAATAAGCAAAACTTTGTATTTATAATTGATGATTTATAGCATGTACATACAGAGCATGCAATAAACGTAGTATTTGAAGAGGAAAATTTTTAATTAAAATAAAAAATACAAACCAGAAGAAAAATTTCAAATATTATTTGAAGGATCGATAAGTTATTTTTTATTCAAAATGTGTACACGAGTGTTTTAAACCAAGGTTATTTTGTTATCACCGGTCCATAGTGTAGTGTCAACGCTACAGACTTGTAAATGGAAGGTCATGGATCGAGAGATTTTAGACAACAGTCACTTCAACAGACGTCTCAAGACCAATCTTTTCATCGAGTCTTTTAGGACGACCTTGGAGTGGCAAAGTCATTAAATGGCAAATCTTAAGTTTGGTTCCCGGTAGAGTACAAATAAATAATGTTTTAAAGTATCTGTTTATTTCAATAAATTTATGAAAGCATGCTCATCACTGGGTTGAAAATGCGTATGTTTGTATCAAAAACCGGACACCAACGGTCCATCCAGTCATACGCCCATTCCACCCGAGAACCATTCTGCCCGGATCATCTATTGTTTGTCTGTGTATTACCGGACAGATTGTGTGAAAGCTTTCATTCATCCCCATACGATACTAGACTTTTGACCCGGTAATCCATAAAGAAACCATTAAGAATCCGGGCAGAATGCGTTCTCGTGGCGCTTCCTTCAGCGACGACCAAGCTCGCAGAAGGCGTTTGAGGTGTGCTTCATACCAAAGCAGTGCTTAACAAAGACATCTCCTTTATTTAGTTGACTTTTTTTACGACGATCGGCCACTTCATTTCATTACGCATTGGTTGTGCTAATCAGTCGAAGTTGTAAAACTTGACTCTCTTTTGGCCAAGCACTGCAGCATTGCCTTTGGAGTCGCCATGTGGATGTCCATCCAGTCTCCCTGGTATCTTCCCACTGGACACTCCTCCACTAGGTCTTGTATTGTCTGGTTACTTGTTTCACAGCCACACTACGGAGAATCCATAATATGCCCCATTTCCACTATAGGTAGTTGCAATGCTCTCGGACAATACGAATTCTAATTATTCCATTGTTAAACCTATTGGGATCTTTGATGGTATTTTTGATTCTCGTCGGATTAACACCAATCCATCTCTCTCTACGCGGGCTACGTTTGGATGACTTGACTATCTGGCCAGTAAATGCACACGCCGTATTCTTCAGTTTTTCGGACACGTTGTCCGTAGCAATGAGGATAACCTGAAAGGCCTAATTGGTGTCGGTTACTTGAAGGGAGAGAGAGGAAGAGGAAGAGGAAGATTACCCATACGATGAAACGATCAATGAAAGACAGCAGCAGGCAACTCGGTGGTTAGAGCGCTGCGGGCCGCGCAGTCGACTGGAGAAGAGTGGTTGCTTCCATAAGGGTCACAATCCTCGGCAATGAGAAATAGAATGAAGTCTTCTCTCTTAGATACGTCATTTTAATGAATATTTCTTCACTAACGCCATTGCATATTTTAAGCGCTTAATTAAGATCTGCGCTCCTTCACTCAACGCTAGTAAGCACTCTGCATTATTCACAGAGCGTGAACGATTGCTGAACTGCTCATTAACGAAATTATGTAAATCTCTTGATGTGAGTGCACTATGGGAAAATATACTAAGTGCTCTTTAAGCAATCATTAAATTCTCTCACATATACAACGCTATTCAAAGTCAATATTGTAACTGTAGCTCTGTCACTATTGCGCTTAAGCTGGCCAAAGTCCTTGAACGATTTATTCCATTCAAAAGTTTTCATAAAATTACTTTGTTTAGATTTATTCTTCATACTCTTCTTCTTTTTTATTTAGCACTAGCTGTACCCTGCCACCCCGTATGTTGGGTCCTCTTTTTACTGTTATTGTATAATGCTGCCTTGGTTCACTTTTGTCGATGCCACTCCAGTGCAGAGAAAGGTGACAGGAGATACAAGGTTTATGTTCATGTCTTCTTAATCCTATTCCTCATTACTGAGGGTTGTGACCCTTGTGGAAGCAACCAATCTTCTCCAGCTCTCCCTCAACTGCGCTGCCCGCAAAGCTCCAACTACCGAGGTGCCTGCTGCTGTCTTCACTTGATCGGTCCATCGTGTGGGGGATCTACCTCTTCCTCTCTTCCCCTCCAAGTTACCGATCACAACCAGTCGTTCCAGGCTATCCTCATTGCCACGGACAACGTGTCCGAAGAACTGAAGAATACGGCGTGTACACATGTTGGCCAGAGTCAAGCCATCCAAACGCTGTTCATGTAGGTGTGGTTTATTTTATAAGTACAACAAACTTTTCTGTGTCTCATTTCCTTTATTGCAAAAGACAAGTTGGCATGTACGCAATAACTCATGTAAGCCTCATCACATTATGTTTGAAGTAGTTTCGGAGTCCATACAGGACTTACATAGATCCGATCGATTTTATATAAAAGAGAATGTATGTATGTTCCTTGACTTATAGGTTGGTGTGCGGCTGACCACCCATACTGTGAAAAAATGGTTCACTTTGCCAATGTCACCCCTGTCTCAGGGAAGGACGGCAAGAGTTGCAGGGCTTATTTTCATTTGAGATGGGTTCTTATAATGTAGGTCCACATGCGGCATGTGTTAGCGCAAAATTATACATGTCTGCTTGTGGGAATGCATTTGATGTAATTCTTAAATGGTATATATCCTTGCAGCTTAGATTAGATTAGATTAGATTAGAAGATAGATGATAGATATGTTTTAGCAGATAGTGGGAGCTTCTCTTGGCAGGCTGAAAGTTCAGCTATCTTCGCACCTCTTTATTGGTCTTCTTCTTGGTGGATTACTTGAAAGAAATATCTTGGAAAGACAAACAAGAGAGCACATAGGAATTTCATCCTTACAGCATTTGAAGCGGCTTATGAATGTCTCGTTCTATTTGCCTTTACAAGAGGATGGTAACCAACAAAGATAGATGGCTGACACAAAATGACACTGCCTTCAGAAGATGATGATGAAACTAAATATCATATGACACAATAGTTATATATTGTAAGCTCAATTTGAAAGAAAAAGCCAGAAGACCTGCAGTTATTTATTACAAGGAAATAAAAGAAAAAATATTCATTCTACCTTTCCTGTTCCAAATCTCGGAAACCAACATCTGAATCTCAAGTATAAACTAAAAGTCAAAACAAGAACATACCGTTATACGAAAAATACATGAAAATCAAAACACTCACCAATGATGCTGTTTCAATTTCAATACATTTTTTAGTAAACGCAATGATTGAGTTTACACGTGGAGTATATATTTACAGGACTTCAAGTATAAAGCATAAAATTACCACACCTCAATCGCGTAAATAGAAAAATGTATGGAAACTAAATCACTCTCTTGAAGTGCTTTCTTATCTTTCATATATTTTTCTGTTTCGGTCGCGATCGAAGGGAGTTTATGTAAATGGGTGACAGTGTAGAACGGCACAGTGGCAAAACGAAACATGACATAACGACACATGACAGACAAAGCATCACAATGACAGTACATCACATAACAAAATATCACTAAAACAAACCAACACAAGAAGAAAACATCACATACCTAAAACAGAACATACCTACCATTAACAGCCCATGAAAAAACATTACAAACAATGCGAACATTTATTTTGATTCCACACGCCACATGCGACGCCTTCGGGGATAGGATAATACGGTAATAAGTTGCTCTATATGTGCAGCTTAGTTAGTTTTTTTTTTTTTTTTTTTTTTTTTTTTTTTTTTTTTTATCTTATAATGATAATCGAGGGCGTCATTTTTTTATAAGCTTTACCAAATAACGTACGAGTATGTATAGGTACTCGTATAAATTCCATTTTCTCATGTTTCTCAATCAGATGTTTTGTCATTGTGATGTATTTTCCTATGTTTTAGTTTTAGTAATAATAATATTAGGGTGGTTTATTTGGTGAGCGCTGTTTTGTGTATATCACACCTCAAGATCCCTCTGCGAGCTTGATCATCGCTGTAGAAGCGCTAATTCTCAAGCAAGACCCACTTGCAGTAAGGCTTCATGGACCTTTAGTGACCGGTGCTTGGTAAAGGTACATACCTTTACCATCACATATGTGAATTTTTTACACAGCGAAGAGCATATTTAAAAATATAAATGATATATTTTTATGCTCCACTGGGATTCGAACCCACAACCTTCGATTTACGAGTCAGAAGTGTTAACTACTAGACTAAGGATCGGTCACAGTGATGTTTTGTCATGTGATGTAATGTCATTGTCATGGTACGTCATTTGTCGTTCTGTCATTTGTTATTCTGTCATGTGTCGTTCTCTCGTGTGCCGTTATGTCATGTTTCGTTATTTCACTGTGTATTTCTACCATTGAACCATGTAAATGCTGTATACTCGGAGAATTGGTCCCATCGGTTCGTTCTCTTCGATATGTTTTTTTTTTGCTCGTCGATTTCCTTTCTCGTCGATTGTTCGCCGGCGAACAAAAGGACATTAATTTCGGATTCCGGGTAGACGACACAATCCCGGGTGATTGACAAGAACATTCGGGATTTTATTTTGAAATTTAGATTTGCGGATTCCGCGTAGGGATTCCGGCCGAGACACTTTAACATTTTGTTCGTGCGTCCTTTATAGATGCGGAATAGATGGGAGGGGGACAAACGATGAGAGATAAAAAAATATGTGTGTCTTTTACAAAACGGGATTGTTTGGCGTGAAAAGAACATGATAGTTTTTTTTTGTTTGGATAACGAAGAATACTTGCTTCATAAATACATTGTAAAGTCTTTTGATTTTTTTTTGAGATTCTGTAAAGCAGACGATACTTATGGATATGAAATTAAATTAAACTATCAAATATAAAAATAAAAGTCATCTTATTTATTTATGGTGTTTATTCACAAAAACATGATCCATATCTTATTTATTTATTTCAAAGGCACTAATTGAGGAGTATGGCAGGTAAAAATTCTAACAGTGCTATTCACAAAGCATTTAATCCACAGCTGATCTATAGTTCATCGTTTTTTTGTATGGAAAATTCACGTTAGGTGGCAGTTGAGCCATGGATTTGCTGTGTGAGAATAGCACCGTAAGAGTCGAGAGATTAGACTTAAGAATGAATGGTAATAAGAATAAAGACAAATGGAAGTTGAAAGAGGATGTGAGAGTAAAGGTACGAAAGAATGTGATGAGATGTTTTGGACAAGTAAAAAGAATGGATAATGAAAGACTTACAAAGTGTATATACTACAGGAAATTTGGAAGGGAAAAGAGGAAACGGAAGACCGAGAAGAGTACGACTGGATTATATTTGTGAAATTGTAAAAGATTGGGATATACAAAGCGAATTTAAATCAAGGAAATGTATTAAATAAGGTCACATGCGCGCCCTTAGAGAAAAACGCTGCAAGAAGTTGCGTTATATGTACAGTTTAGTTACGTTTCGTGATCAAATTTTGGCTTCAAACACAAAATACTAACTTAAAAAAATTATACATACAATCGTTTCTCATATCGACAAGATACAAATATCATTAAAAAATATATAAATTTATTTATTGTTACAATGTTGGATACTTGATACAACAAAGAGAAAATATATTTATATTGTATCCAAAATGTATCAGATCTCATGTGTGAAATTTCGCAAGATGGTAGTAAAAATTCAATAGCGGCGCACAGCAATAAATTCTTGTAAAATTCGCGATATTTCATGGGATTTCTTTTAAAAGTATAAGCAGTTTTATTTACGCCCCGAGAAATAATATTTTATACTCGCCAGTCTACCATTCCGACTTTTGGAGCCGACCAACTGTTACAACCAAAATGTATATAAAATAAAAATATAACTAGAAGTATAGCGAGTTGGAAAAATGTTAGCTGGGAATGTGTAGTATAACTTTTTCAAGTATTTTTAAAATGCTTGGATAGTTTTAAAATTATTTTTTGTTTTCTCTTTTTTGAATTCTTATTTTAAGGTTACCTTATGTGATTATTTTAATACAATATCAATATATTTAAGAAGTTAATAGTTTTTTGGAAATTAATATATTTATAATACTTTTTTGTTGTTCTAGGAAATACCTGGGGTGGAAGTCTCGACGGCCGTCGGTCGATCTTACCGTCCCTATTTGTATCTACAAATCCTATCTAGGACGGAATAAAAAATGACGGTGCCTGAACAGCTGCTCATTGTTCCGTATAAAATAGATTAGCTGTTGATACGCAGTCATCTTTTTATTCGTCCTATCTTCAAAACGATACGTTAAGGTCTGTTGACGGTCGTCGAGACTTCTACCCCTGCTGTCAATATTGATACCATTTATCACAGTAAGAAAGGACAGAAGATTTTAATATATTTACAATCTAAGTTGCGAAGATACATATTTAAGGCATTCTCACAAGCAGACACGTGTAAGTTCGCGCTTATACACGCCACGTCATGTATCTATACTTACAATATAATAATAAAAAACAAATTTTCCGCCGCCTTTCTATGAAATGGGACAACAAAATTGAACGAAGTTTTTACATTATGGGAAGTCAGCTTCATACCGACCTATTAGTCAAGGAACCATTGGTAATTTAATCACTAAACTATAAAGTACAGAAGAGAGGGTAGAATTATGCAAGAAAAGACTAGATTAAAAGCCACCCCTATTGGAAAACCAGCAGGCCACAGCTACAGTAACATGATTCATCTACCCCTATCAATTTTAATATGAAATCTCAACCTGATTTGTCCATTATATTTCACGCCATTGTGTTAATGTTATAGCTGCCAGGGGTAGGAGCGATCAAAGGTTACATGGGGGCTGGAATACAATGAAACTCATGCATAAAGAGAAGAGACTATAGCAGTCTCACTTCGCAGTGAAATTTGATGCGAAAGTTTGCCATGCAGACCGCTATAAAATATAAAACGAGGAACTACTAAAAATCCTACTAGATCTTGGATGGAACCAATTCCTGAAATAGCGAATGAATACGATATTCAGAGTCATAATAAATGGAGAGCTTGTATGAAAAAGGTTATGAATTTGGATGCAATGAAAGAAGTATGTAAGGACCGAAAAAAATAGCGGATGATCTGTAATGTTGGCTTTACAATTTTGAATTCTGATTTTTTATAGATATTTTGTAGATTTTAATAATTTTACTTTGTAAATTTTTACTTTATGTGGTCAAATGCAATTAATTGTTTGTATCTCTTGACTTACAGGTTGGATTGAGGCTGACCAACCATACTGTAAAAAAATGGTTCACTTTTCCAATGTCACCCCTCTTTCAGGGAAGGTCGGCAAGAGTAGCAAGATGTCCCAAAAGTTATTTTCCAAGCCAACTGTAGCTCTGAATTACACATGCAACATATTTTGTCAGCGCAATTTTTTACATGTCTGTTTGTGGGCATGCATTTTATATAAATTTTAAATGTTAATAGATCTTATAGATTATTATAGATTTTGATAGAGCGTTTTTTTTATAAAATGGGAAAAAATGAAAATCGTGCACGAGGATTATTTTGTATACAAATTTATAATATACTACCTTTAATCTTATATCATGAATCACTCTATTTTTTGCTATCGGATTATATTCAACCTTTACATTGTATATGTGTATGTGTGAGTGTGTGTATGTGTGTGTGTGTGTGTGCATGACTGAAGTAACTCAAAGGCCATTCCCGAGTATCAAACAATGCGCTTAAACTCAACCATAGCGTTTAAAAAAAAAAAATAAGAAAACTTAAGCATTGCCCCTAGGAAGCGTTTTAGTTTCCTTACACTACTGGTAAAACCATCGATATATCAGCACCTTTTAGGGGTAAAACTGAATAAGTGACATAATAAGCTAACATGAGTTTCTCAGATAAATGCAACTTTACCCTAGTTTCTACGAAAGATAACACTACACAGAGACTAGGTTCTGTAGTTTAGAAGTTAGTCATGAGCATTTTATTATAAGTACCTAGTTCCCTTACTAAGAGGTGTTACAACCAAGGAAATGTTTTATCCACGAATTTTCAAATCAGGTAATCAGGAGCGCTATTCTGCTAAATTTCTTACACTTCAGATATAAATCCAAGTCAGAGCTTTCTAGCGCTTGCGGAAGAATTCCATAAGTAAATTAAAAATCACATTTCACTTATTTTTGGGCACGAATCTCGTCGCCTTAAGGTCGTAAGGAATTTAGAAGACTAGCGCTTCAGCACCTATTCAATTTTACCTTTAAGGGGTGATATAATGAAATATAATTAGATCTAAAACTAAATAACGGCATTGAAGTATACTATGAGACACAATTTTTAGCGAGACCTGTCAAACACAGACCCGCCAAGCGCAACAGTATCCCAAGTGTAAAATATTTATATAAACTCCCCTCAATTGCGTAAACGTAGGTACTTATGAGTGATAAAGTTTGCAGGCATTTTTTAGATTTACGCAATCAATAGGTCTGTTTGTTGACTAATAGGTTGGTATGAAGCTTACCCCATATAATCTGTAATACTGTATCTTACCGCCGTTCCACTAGGGGTGGCCGGTACTTCCGCAAATGTATCTCCACTTTTTTCTGTCCTTGCATATATATATCTCTTTCATCTCTCCAACATTTATCATTTTCTTCACACATACTCAAGTATAATAGTGTAATCTAAGTTGCAAAGATATATTAACTTTTAAAATTCATATACAATGCATGCAGACAAACATACAAGTGTACGGGAAATGTACTCGCCGCGGCCGTTTCGTGTAGGTAGAAATATTAATCCACGCCATTTTACTTTGTCCATTGTTGTATGGAATGGAATGATGATGATGAATGCCTCGACTCCTTTGTGGAAACTCGTATAGGCAGATTCAATAGCAACGGCGTCGTACTATAATTTGCGATTCTCTCATACTATTGTATGCAACTTTACAAAATGATATTTGACAATAGACTGGGATTATGAACAGTCCTACGCGACCGGCTAACAATTGAATTGATAAAAAAAAATGTACAATAATTTGAATTGAATTTTTTGATCTATAAATTTTATAAAATTTGAAATGAAAGAGGTATGCAAGGATAATAATAAATAGAGATACATCTGAAAAGGCTCTGGCCACCCCTATCGGAATGGTGACAAAGTTACATTCACAGTTTTGTTTCAAAGATTTCACGTATAAAGCATGTCTGCAAGCAAACTCCAAACAAAAAGAAATTAACACCTCTGCAGCACTATAACAAGTGTCATAGGCCTTTAGATGTGAGTGATGCGTGCTTTTAATATCTACCTATGGCTTGGAAACAAAAGGGCTCACTCAGCATAGCGTCAATAGACTGAGAGCGTGTCAAAGAGCCATTGAAAGGAGGATGCTTGGAATCAGTCTCAGAGACAGGACTCACTGATGTCACTGATGGCATACAGCGAGTGGCCTGCTTAAAGTGGCGCTGGGCTGGTCACGTCGCAAGGCAGGACCATGACAGGTGTCCGAAAAGGATCGTCCAGTGGCGGCCCAGGATATCCAAGCAGGGAGTTTGGGAGACCACAACTAAGGTGGCTGGACGATATCAAGAGAACTGCAGGCAGAGGATGACTGAGCACAGCACCGATAGACAGGTGTGGAGAGGATTGGAGGAGGCCTACGTACCTAGAAGTGGACTGAGAAAGGTTGAGGAAGAAAGAAGGAATGAGATGCCAATAGATTAACGCGCACCTGAAAGATTTTCTAAAAGGTGGAAAGATAGCTGGACGTACTCATCTCAGGATGAATGAGTCGATATGAAGTATTTTTTTGTTAATCACATATTAAAAATTTAAATATCTAAACCAAGAAATTGAAGAAGGAGAAGGTACACTAAACATCCTTCAGCAACACAATGCAGTCCAACTAAGCTACACATATAGTGCAAAAGTTTACTTTGTTGTCTCCGAAGGAGTTGCAAGTGACTGCATGCAGCATGTGGGATTTATTTACTTTTACAAATAATGGGTCTAGCCTTATGCCAACCACTCAACTTGAACTAAGGTTTCCCAAGATCACGTGGGGGCTAGTTCTCATTTCATGTGAAGGCTGAATAAACCTTTCTGGTATATTAATTTTAGGTTTGAAATAAACACGGTAACGCGAATTCATTTCTGATAAGATTTTGTAGGGTTAGTGTATTCACACAGTGAAAATTCATTTCCATTTCTGATAAACTTATTTGAAGATCGCACCCTAGCACTTGGCATGGAACGCAAGTATTATTATCGACCGGACTTAAATAAAACTAAAATTGAATCTCTCCTCAACCTTTTTTTAAGTACAAATAGGTTTCAATAAAAAATCTCTCAGTTGCATGTACCTAATACCTTTTTTACGACCGGTATCAAATGTCCCCTTGTGACCCAACATAAAATTTTGATAACTCGCCTGTATGAGCATTTGGGATTTTTTTGGACTTTGGCAAGATCCGATTTATCAAAATAATAAGGGCACATACAATCAATTCAAAAGTTTTACCAACTTTATTATAATTTTTCCATGCTTTAAAATTTTTTACATTCATTTAAATTTTCTTTAAAACAGTCTTTGTTACTACTTCTTGTATGTATCTACCTATTTGGGAATATTAATTAAAAATCATTTTTTTAATACAATTTTATTTTCAAGACTTTATTTGTATAATATCTGCTAATACTCTAGCAATTTCGGTCTTTATCCATGCAACGTCAGGAGTGACTCGGTCGAAAACTCTATCGGTGCTATTCTTAGCCACTTTAGTCGTCCGTTGAGCCCACGCTTTGGCAAACTAATGATGCATTTGTATGAAGACCTGTAAATCCAAGATGAACAAGTGAACAGCTGATTAGTTTTCATACAAATATTACCAAAATTCCGTAGGTAAGAATGACCGTGGAGATGAGACTTTCAGCTCAGGCATCATTAGTTTGTCAAAGCGTGGGCTCAATCAACGATTAAAATGTCTAAGAATAGCCCCGATGCGATTATATGACCAAACTCTTGAGTCTTAGTCTCCTTGAAGGGATCTCATGTGGCGAGTGGATCCTATTTATTTTTACAGGTAAAGGGGCCGGCCTTACGTCAACCACATAATGTTAAGGTGCGAGTTTTCCTGCTCCCACAATCCGTAAATTTTAGACGCTTTTAGGCGCTTTTTACAGTGACGACCAAGCTTGCAGAGGACTCTTGAGGTGTAATTCACACAAAAACAGCGCTCACCAAATAAATCATCCTAATATTATTATTATTATTAGACATTCAACGTGTGAAGTAATTACAAGTTGTTCATTGAAAAATATTTTTTCTGATACTTTTTGTAAGCTTGTCGGTAGAACGACCCTTGCCAAGCTAATAACGCTTTTATGTCTTCGGACACAAGGGCGATCTTTCCATGACAACATCTGCTTATAAAGGCAAATTAATAAATCATATTTATTGCCTCCAGATTGCATTTCAAGTAAAAAACTAAAACGTAACGTGTATTAAAATTAAGACTCTCACTAGAGGCGGCGTTGTTTGAATTTTCATACAGTTTTTTTGTTAAACGCCATGGTAGAGTGAAAATCAGATTCACACTTGGCGCACTGAACCCTCGGGGAAACTCAAAAGAGAGAGAGGTGAATAGCGTAATTACGTGGAAATGAAAGAGACGGGAATCGCTTCAGTGAAAATGTAAATTTAATATGATGAATTGAATTGAGAATGAACGACCTTTGAGAGACTGTGATTCGACGAAAATTCTGTGCCGAGAGCTTGATTCATAAACCATGTTCCCATTTCGAGTGGAAAATGTAAAAGGCTGTTTAGTAAAATATTTAAAAATACAATTAAAATGCACATATCTCTCAACAATCCGGCACTCCTGAAATAGGAGTGACTTTGACAAAGTGAAATAATATATTTTACAGTATGTGCGGTCATTAACATACCAACCTTTAGGTCAATGAAAAATCTACAATCTAAGTTGCAAAGAAACATTTTAGATTCATATTAAATGCATGTCAAAAAGCAGACACGCGTAAGTTTGCGTGAACACATGCCAGATATGTATTTCTATAATCTGTAATCATATAGGAATTTAAGACTCATAATTGATGCATGCCCACGAGTAGGCACATGTAAGTTCACGCTTACACATGTTGCATGTGTAAATACAGAATAAACCAAATCTCACATGAACATAAACCGAGGTGGCATTTGCAAAAGTGAACCAGTTTTTAACAGCATGGGGGGTCAGCCTCATACAAACCTATTGGTCAAGGAACTTACAAAGCAAAAATGCAAACATAAATTCCACAATTATTGCAGTACTTTTCTAAAGCAACTATTTTTTGCAGTAAAGGTGGTCAGTCTTATGCTAACCTTTAAGTCAAAGAGCACATGTAATAAATAAAATAATTACTGTTGAAATTTCAAAAATCATTGTACGTTTTATCCTACTTTACATAATTAATTAAGGACCTACTTTAGTTTTGTCACAATAAAAAAATAGATTAACCTTTGACTGTAATGATGCAAAGAAATATTGTTTTTGACTTTTTAGAGAGAAAATATTATTTCAACCTTTTTTTTTAAGATATCAATATTATAATACCGTTCTCATGGTTTACCATAAACAAAGTCTTTTTTATCGTCGTTATTTTATTTTCAAAAGAGTCGTGACTCGAGTCCGAAAACCACAGTTTAATTCTTGTTTATTTGACGTCAACTCAAGGATTAATCCGTACGATTTTACTGAGAATACACAAATACCTAATACTCAGATACTTAATACTCGGATACTTAATACTTAAATACTTGAGCCCCTGATTATAATATTATTTTCTAAGCTGACAGCCAAAACGAAAAGTCTTTGTATTCAATACTTTTGAATAAGTATATATTTTTTTGTGATTAGCTGATAAAAGAAATACCTACCCAGCAATATTTTTAAGCTATTAAGGCTCCGCATGAGGTCCGCATGTGAATTGATTGAAGACAATATTGTGTCGTCAACAGGCCGGGTTGCTAGGGAAAAAGCAATAACGTATTTTGTTATTGGTCACTTAGGACGGCTGTCTTATAAAATACTAACATTCGCTAGCCGAGAAAAAAGTTCCAAATGCTTAAAGTTCATTGCACTATACCTGTAACGCCGGCATTGTTTCTCTAGGGGAGGCCAGAACCTCCACAGAGTTTCTTCCACTTATTCCTATCCTGTCTCTCAGTTCATTCATATAATCTTATTCATCACTTTTTCATAAATTTCCTTCTTTTACATTCACTCTACGTACATCGCAAGCCTTCACAATTCGCTTATTTGACCTAGCCAACCCTTTCTCGGTCTTCTTCTTTCACTCTTACCTCTTACATTTCCTCTGTAGATACTCTTTGTCGAGCGTTTATCATCTATTATTTTCAAATCTCCGCACTATTTATTTATTTTCTTTTCTATCTCTATCCACACATCTTTTTCTAGTTTATATTTTTTACCTGTTCATTTCGTTCTCTATCTTTTACAGACTTTAATATATGACTTATCTAATAAAGCATAGATTTCATTTATTATTATTATTTTTAAAAACATCACATGTAACCTTTCAATGCTGTCTAACTAATGTTTCACTTTACGAATTCAAGAATGAGCTACGTCGAGTATAGGTTAGTAAAGTAATTGTCGTTTGTTTGTATACTGGTAACAGCTGACAGCAGTTGCAAGTCTAGATAATTAATCCAGTAGCTTAGATGGCTATAGAAGCTTACTATCTACTAAATTACTAAGCTACTAAACTGCTATCTGTCGTGCGAGCGCTGAGGTGACAGAACGGCTATGAACAGGGTTGAAATTGATTCTAATGTAGAAAAAATATCGGAGAATTCATGCTATAAAACGCAAAGGAAATTCACATTTTACGAAGCAATTCAAAAATATCTTATGCACTTAAATGAAAAACCTTTTGTAAGTAAGAGGAAAGCCTCTTGGAGTAATAATTAAAATCGATTTTATTGTACGGTGTAGAAGCTACAAATAGAAAATACAACTTATGTTTTTAGAAGTATTCTTAACTTTACGTATATCCTTTTTCTGTGACACGATGACGTTAAGGGCTTAGGATTTTCATCGGGGTGCAGAAAGCCAGAAAGGGTGTCTTCTGAAGACGTTGGCTACGACGCCATCAAAACCTCGAGACTAATGTAAGTTCCACTACAAGTATTTCTCAAAAATCCTACACTCATACTTAATTTTCAAGCTTATCCTAATATGTACATAAATATGTCAAACGATCTTAGCTCCAGCTATAATATAGCAATAATAGATCCTAGGTCAGCCTATCTTAGATCCAGCAATAATAGCCAAAAATATACAAGATCCTAGATCCAGTAATAAGATTGCTTTAATATAAAGACATATGATTCTTGTTTCTAATCTAATCTAATCTAAGTTGCAAGGATATGTTACATTGAAGATTCACATTACATGCATTCTCACAACCAGACACGTACAAGTTCGCGCTTGCACATGCCTCATGTGAACCTACAACATAAAAATCAAATCTCAAATGGACATACACCCTGCAACTCTTGCCGTCCTTCCCTGAGACAGGGGTGACATTGGCAAAGTGAACCATTTTTACAGCATGGGTGGTCAGCCGCATACCAACCTATAAGTCAACACACATTTAATTTTTTACTGGGATTTTACAATGAATATTTATAAATTTCCTGATTACATTTTTGGCAACCCTGCTTATGCCAACTTAGGGGTGTCTCCCACCTCTTCAAAGGCCTGTATCTCCTCAGTTCACCTCGAGGCTAGATGCCCAAGTATGATACAAAACGTTCAAACTTAACCATATCGTGTTACCAAAAATATATACAAACTTTAACGCTCACTAGAAGCGTTATTTTAGTTTTCATACATTAGTTAGTAAACGTTATGTTTGGGTTACTGTTATGGTTGGGGTATGTCTGCCTTTAATCATCTTTGCCTCTACGGAGCGCCCATCACCGACTGAGTGCGTGAAGGATGTGATGTTTACAGAAGGATATCATGTTACCCAAACCGTCAAGCGTGAGGAACTAGCGCAGACGACTTTGTAGTCTATAGACTAAAGATAACACAAGTATACAATATTATATCCAGGGACGTGCCCAGCATTTCAAGCATGAGTAGGCAAGTACAATATATCTACCAATAATCTGAGTTGCAAAGACATCACCACCTTTAAGGTAAAAATGAATGTGTGATCTAAATCCAAGCTGCAAAGATATATATCATTTAAGATTCATATTAAACGCATTCCCACTAGCAGACATGTATAAGTTCACGCTAACACATGCCGCATGTGGACCTACAATATAAAAACCCAATCTCAAATGAACATAAGGCCTGCAACTCTTACTGACCTTCCCTGAAACAGGTGGCATTTATAATAGTGATACGCAACGCAACTAAGCTAAACATATAGTGTAACTTCTTGCCGCGTTATCCCCGAAGGGGTCGCATATGGCGAGTTGAACCTATTTATTTTTACAGGTAAGGGGGGCGGCCTTACGCCAACCGCTTCAGTTGAAGCGGAGGTTTCCCAGCTCCCGAGAGTGCTGGTACTCATTTCTTGTGAAGGCTGAGTAAGCCTTGCCGGTATTTTATTTTGGGGTTTGAAATAAACACCGAAACGGGAAATCATTTCTGACACCCTCGGTGGGATTCAAACCCGAGCTTTCGGCATGGAATGCAAGCACTCTACCACCTGAGCTATCGACCGGGCTGAGTGATGATTCACTAATTTGAAAAATCGTAGATAAAACATTTTATTTTGTGTAACTTCTCATAGTAAGTGAACTAACTTTAGGGAAGTGATCATGACAAAGTTCTACACAAGATTATCACTCATTTATTAAGTTTTCTCTCGTAGAAAATACGAAAAAGTGTGCATTCATCTAAACAAAACCCATGTCACTTATTCAGTTGTACCTTGAAGGTAGAAATGTAGATATGTAGAAAAATACAAAGGTGCAAAAGTAGAACATCCTTTCAAAAAGTTACATAAAACTGATGAATCAATAAATTGAAAATGGATTCTTTTATTGGTTCAACAGCCAGCATATTAAAAGCGGAGACTTTCAAAGAATCGTTCTGAATATCAAATGTGAATGAAATATGAATTCATCCCTCACCCTCGATTCTTTTCTTTCGCATTAAAACGATAAAAACGCCAATATCTCGCTCCAACTTTTTTTCACTCCCTCTCGTCTCTTTTCCTGGCCTTCTTCTCTCTCCCCCCTTCTCTCTACATCTTCTTCCGTTTTTCCCGCCAACTTCTGCGTTTTTTTCTCTCCGCATGAAAGGCGTTATTTGCAGGGTCTTAATGAGTCGTGAAGATGAAGTAAGACCGGGTTGTATGATGGCAACTGAATTCTTAAAAGTCATGCGAAATGTGTCATTTGTGAAGTATTCTATGATGATGATGGATGATTTTATTCCGGTGGCGCCATTTAATAATCACAGACCATCTCAAGGGCGCCGTGGCTCTTCAAAAACAGCATTTTCTTAAGTCCTCTTCTGAAGGTGATGGTGGGCTAGTCAGAGCGAAGAATTTTCTATGAAGAATTTCTACCAGTACCTCTACAGATGTTTCTCTTTGATATTCATCACTATCTTCGCTTTTTATCACTCTGTAGATACAAATCATTTTCAATCTCTCTAATTTAGTCGATCCATTTTTTCCTCATTCATCTACTTCCACGTTTACATTCGACATTTCCTCAGAACACTCTTTTCTACAAGTATTTCATGGTCATTTGTTTATACATACCTGAACCACCTCATCTCATCTTTTGTACTTTCCCTATCATATCCTTGTTTACACCGTACTCATTTACAACCCGGTCATTTTGTTTCCAATCTAATCTAAGTCGCAATGATATATTACAAATAAAATTTATATTAAATGCATTCTCACAAGCAGACACGTATAAGTTCGCGGTTAAACATACCGCATGTGAACATACAAAATAAAACACAATCTCAAATAAACATGAGCCGTGCTACTCTTGCCGACCTTCCCTGAAACAGGGGGAACATTGGCAAATTGAATATTTTTTTACAGTATGGCTGGTCAGCCTCATACTAATCTATTAGTCAACCAATCAGATCAATCTGAATCCGGTTGCAAAAACCTAAATATATTTATAATACTTTCCTTGATTAGCTCACATTCAACGTTATCATTTCCACATTAATTCTCACTTCCCATATTATTCTCACTTCCAAACATTAGAGTCGGTAAAAATATTCCATGTGTGTACTGCTAGTCTCATATTTAATTGACATAAAAAAAACATTTTTTTTTATATTGCAAAACATTCAAAGATGACTTAAATCGCGTAGAAGAGATTTCTAGAATACATTCCCATGGACGTGGGAGAGTGTAGTAAACCATACATTCGCCACTTGAACATGCTTATTTTTTTTCAAACACTACGTATCTTGGCCTTTCCTTCTATAGGTTTCGCCTTCTTTTTAGAGCACCAACATTTCTATCTATAATCTAAGTTGTAAAGATACATATACATTCTTGATTACTCTCCAATATATGCCGACTAACAGACACAAACCCAAATCTCAAATCAACTCTTAACAACCTACCCTAAACAGAGGTGGCATTGGCAAAGTGTCAATTTGTTTACAGCATGGGTGTTCAGCCTCATACCAACCTGCAAGTCAAGAAACCTGAGGTATGTAAAAAAACATTGAAGAGTTGAAAACCATCACCTAATAAAACGATGCACAACGTACTATCGATCCTTGCATTCCTTTTTCATTTCATTCAGAGTCATAATCTTTTTCATGCATATTAAAATTTCACAATCATGAATCTAGGGTGGGGCAAATCCAATCACATTTGGATGCGATACAAAGTAATTGCTTCCGGATTAGGTTATAATGTATCTAATACAAGTTGTAACGCATAAATATTAGTCGGTGTGGGAGTAACCAACGCAGACGTAATTAAAATACTTCAATTAGTTTCAGAATCGACTTTCAAGATGGAGTTTTGATTTAAATCCATAATAATTATGATAAACTTTAGGGTTCTTGAGTTAGAAAGCATTTAACTAAAATTGTTTTTGAGATTTCAAGTATTTTCTACTCAAAAGAACAATTTTTTTTTAGCAGTGTTTAATTAATCCAGTCGATAGCTCAGTTGAGAGAGTGGTTGCATTCCATGCCAAGAGCTCAAGTCCGAAACCCACCGAGGATGTAAGAAAAGATTTACCGTTACCGTGTTTATTTAAAGCTCAAAATAAAATACCGGCAAGGTTTACTCAGACTTTACAAGAAGTGAGTTCCCTTGTGATTCCTTAAATGGTAGGTTGGTATGAGGCTGACCACTCATACTGTGAAAAATGGTTCTCTTTTCCAAATTTCAGTAAAGGTTGGCCAAAGTTGTAGGGCTTCTGTTCATTTGAGATTGGGTTTTTTTTGTTGTAAGTCCACATGCGGCATGTGCTAGTGCGCACTTATACGTGTCTGCTTTTGGGAATACTTGTAATATGATTGGTCCATAGTCTAGTGGCAACACTTCGGACTCGTAAATGTAAGGTTGTGGATTCAAATCCCGGCGATTCACAAAATATACCATTTATATTTCCAAATGTGCTCTTCCCTGCGTTGAAAAATTCATAAGCCTTTAACAAAGACCCGTCACTGAAAGGTCCATCCAACCTTAAAACAAATGGATCTTGCTTGAGAATTTACGTTTTCTACAGCGAAGACCAAGCTCGCCGAGGGCTCTTGAGATGTGATACTCACAAAAACAGCGCTCACCAAATAAATCATCCTAATATTATTATTTATTATGAAGAATCATAAAGGTGATACATCTTTGCAACTTAGATTATATATTGCCGCCTTAAATACGACTTTAATAGGTTGAAATAAATACTCTACCATAAACTATATTTATGAAAAACATAAAATTTAACTTTCCAAGATCCCAATGATTATTTTACGACTCAAAATGGCTACAAAATTTCAGCAATAAAAAATATTTAAAAAACAAACTCAGTCTCAAACTGCTTTATTGCTTCCTTTAACTTTCCAACGCAACGGGAAATATAAACGAGTATAAAAAAATATAAAAAAAGTAAATCAGACTTATCGTTCTTAGTTTTAATATTTTTATTTTTTCCTATACAAGTTTTTCAAGCTTACTTAAAACCATATCTTATATCTCCGGTCGATAGCTCAGTTGTTAGAGTGTTTGCATTCCATGCCGAAATCCTGGGTTCAAATCCCGCCGAGGGTGTCAGAAATGATTTCCCGTTTCGGTGATTATCTCAAATCCAAAATAAAATACCGGAAAGGCTTACTTAGCAAGAAATGAGAACCAGCCCCATCGGAAGCTGGGAAACCCCCACATTAAATTCATTGAACGTCCGTAGTCCAGTGGTAGCACTTCGGACTCGTTAATGGAAGGTTGTGGGTTCGAATCCCGGCGAAGCACACAAAATATACAATTTATATTTTCAAATTTGCTCTTCACTGGGTTGAAAAATTCATAAACCTTTACCAAAGACCGGTCATCAAAAGGTCTATCCAGCCTTACAGCACCTGGGTCTTGCTTGAGAATTGGTGCTTTCTACAGCGACAACCAAGCTCGCAGAGGGCTCTTGAAGTGTGATACACAAAAACAGCGCTCACCAAATAAATCAGCCTAATTTATTTTATTATTTATTAACTGAAGTTGTGGGTGTAACCGTGTAAGGACGGACTCCTTACTTGCAAAAATAATTTGATTCACTCGTCACATTCACCCCTTCGGGCAGAACGCAGCGTGAAGTTACACTTTATATGTAGCTTAGAATCGTTAGCGTATGCGTTACATATTCTTTAAATCACATTGAAAATAAAATCTAGATGATTTTAATAGGTTATTTTAAGTAGTCGTAGTTGGAGTAAATGCATGTTTATCATTTACAAAGTATGGAAATTGCGTTTGGAAAATTCATAAAATTTTCTCATACATATAAAACACGTTCAACTGCAGTAATATGTTGCCATTAATTTTACATAACACGAAGACTGTAATTATAAAATACTAATTATAAACCCATTTTTCCAATAAGTAATGTATGAGTTGACTAGCAATTAAGTCAAACAAGCGCCATTTCGTAAGAAAAACAACGGTTCAACAAATACATATTCCGGTGTTTTTTTCATTTTTAAACATGTTAAAATTATTTTTAAAATTTAAATAAAAACTACCACAAACCTGAGGGCTATTGTTTTTTTTCGGTATACATTTTTTTCAGTTCTGTCATCTGATTTGCTGTTATTATTTTCTTTGAATTCAATTATATTGTTTTACTTTTTGTTAAAATTTATTCATATTAAGATAAAATGTAACTAGTATCCCGCCCTGCATGCGCACAAGTATTTTGCTTTCTGCATGAGGGTAAACAAAAAAAAACATTGTTGTTAAAAATATATGTATATATAATATTATGTACCTAGTATTTGTTCAAAAAAAAAAATTAAAAAATAATAAAAAAAGATCTTGATGGGAAAACTTGTACGGGAAAACAGTCCTCAGCAACTACCCTTAGTACGAGTTGCAAAACTTGAGTAATGTAAAGTTTACGGCAACGCAACGCAAACGCAACGCAACTAAGCTACACATATAGTGTAACTTCTTGCCGCGTTATCCCCGAAGGGGTCGCATGTGGCGAGTTGAACCTATTTATTTTTACAGGTAAGGGGGCCGGCCTTACGCCAACCACTTCAGTTGAAGTGGGGGTTTCCCAGCTCCCGAGGGGGCTGGTACTCATTTCTTGTGAAGGCTGAGTAAACCTTGCCGGTATTTTTATTATGGGGTTTGAAATAAACACCGAAATAGGAAATCATTTCTGACACCCTCCTCGGTGGGATTCGAACCCGAGCTCACGGTGTAGAATGCGAGCACTCTACCAACTGAGCTATCGACCGGGCTATTTATTTTACACTATTTATTTTGCTATATATTACGGCAATTATTAAAAGAGTGATTTCTCCCAAAATCTGCCGTTTTTGTTTGTTCCTTCATCACTATAAGCTCTTTTGCAAAGACCATAAAGTGTAAGAAACAAAAACGGCAGATTTTGGGAGAAATTTTTAATATTTTCCGTAAACTTTACTTTTCTCAAGTTTTGCAACTCGTACTAAGGGTATAGTAACAATATAGGAAGCACCAGCTACCACAACCCACAAAAAATTGTTTGCCTTTTCCCTGTCAACCCAGTTGTGTGACATCATAATTCTGTATATTTTCAACATTACCTTATGTGACTACTACACAGGTTTTGCGTAAGTATCTACGTCCTTTCCTATTCAGTATAAAGTCGCCATGCTAACGTTGAAAATACCAGGAAATAAATTCATGTCCATTATGTTTTTAATCAATTTTGCGATTGTCTGCTTTCGTCACTATCGTCTTCAAATATCAAAATTGAAATATCTGATACTGCAAAAATGGCAAACGAGTATTCAATAATATATTCAATTTATTAATATTATATTTATTTAATTTCAAAAACGTATATCATGTGAGTACATAAACGCGAAGAGAAATCGTCAGATGGTATCTGTAGATTTTACTTTGTAAGCGGAATAAATGGACGCTGACATTTTCTTGATCCGGTCAATCAGAATTAATTGGTTGTCAAGCAGCCGCAGCTGATTGTGAATGAGAGATATCATTTCTTGGCTCTTCTCCAAGATGGAAAAAGTCAGAGCACATATTCAATACAGAATATGGAGAATTATTTAACTTCAATGAATGATACACACAAATGTATTGATTGGACAATGGACAAGCGCGTTTGTCGCAATCGAGATTCAAGACAGAGATTAAAATAGTACACACATACCATCCACATCATTTCCTTGACTTAAAAAAACACGCAACCAAGCTGTACATATAGTGTAACTTTTTGCCGCGTTTTCTCGCAGAAACTACTTATTTTTACAATAAAAAATGGGGTTTTCCCAGCTACAGGTTTTTATTTCGGGTTCGAAATAAACACCGAAACGGGGAATCATTTCTGACACCCTCGATGGGATTCCAACCAGAGGCGGTTCGCCATTACAGTTCAACGGGACAGTGCACTGCCTAGATTTTGTAATAATTTTAACAAAATAATTGTATAAACTTTAAAATATAAAAGTATATTGTGTGGCAGATGTTTTGAATGGTCGCTGAAGTTAAAAATCATAATTATATGGAGCGCCTGAGGTTTACGCTAGTACATACAAAGCCGCCGTACATAATACATAATATTATTGTTTAGTTATACTCCTCGTGCATTTGTCCCAGTGAACGGATTTCAATGAACAATTCCTTTACATTTTCTGAGATCAGTTAGAAACCGTGGTATAGAGGGAGAGAGCTGATAAATTATAGGCCTTTTGTGCGTGCGACAAGGAGAACTGCGTGCATTGCCGGCATATAATAATTATTCGTGCGTGTATATTCGAAAACAATGAAATCCTTGTAGGACATTGATTACAAATAATATAAGCCAGTAACTCGAATTTGGTTGACCTCCATTCCGTCATCAGTTGACGTTAAAATAAACAGCTGCTGGTTGTTTTTTCATCGAACGTGAAGATTTTTCCCATTATTTTCTAATTTATCGTGAAACAACTTACAATTTTGTTTTTTACTAATTTCCTGACGATAAATTTTAATAATAAAGTAAACGTGGACATTATAAAAAAAATCATAGTTGAATAGTATTTGAAAAAGAACATTATTTGAAAGCATCGCAAGTGTGTAAAGATGGTGAAAAAGATCAAAGTTAAACAGCATGCACTTTCGCAAACTCAAGTTGAGCTTGTAATGCATTTCAATTTATTAGGCCGAACAGATCTTCGACAAATGCTTGATGTTAGTTATAGACAATCAAGTAAAAAGTTCAATGACGAAGTGCGTTCAAACAGATTAATAATTATATCTAGAATAATTGATTGTGTAAAATTTTGTGCTGATTTGGCTTTGATTGAGGCTTTCGCTCAAGCAAAGGAGCGACGGATGGATTTCCATTTCAAATATGTAACTGTAAGTACGAGCTTAAAATACGCTTATTTGTTATGCAACAAAACGGTGTAGGTACTTACTCGTGTATACGTAAATAAAACAATATATTTTGGATGGTTGGTGCATTAACACTGTGAAAATTCATCTTTATTTAGTTATTAAAAAATCTGTTTTATTTTCACTTTTTATTATTATTTTTTTAAACGACACAGACCTGATGATGACTACTGTGTAGTCGAAAACGTTTGTGTCCTTTAAAAAAATAATAATAACAAGTGAAAATAAAACAGATTTTTTAATAACTAAATAAAACAATATATATTTACGTATTTCTTGCAATTTCCATTCAAAGCAAAAAAAATACAAGAAAAAATGAACTTGCGGAAATTATGAACTGCCAACATTTTTATTGAGGAGCCGCCTCTGATTCCAACCGGAGCTCTCGGCATGGAATGCAAGCACTCTACCAACTGAGCTATCGACCGGACATATGAGGTTGACATATTATGACTGATAGGTTGGTATTAGGCTGACCACACATACTATAATAATTTATTCACTATGCCAATGTCACCCCTGCTTTAGGGAAGGTCGGCAAAAAATATGTTTATTTGGGATTTGAATTCTTATTTTGTTAATGCACATGCAGCATTTGTAAGCACGAACGTGTTTGTTTGTGGGCATGCATTTAATATGAATCTTAAATGTGAATATATCTTTGCAACTCAGATTATATTATATAGATAGATTACCATCGCGATATTGTGATAAAAACGTTAAACACGAAAACCAACTTTAATCAACATTTTGAAGCATTCGTTACCACATTCATAATTTGATTTTTTAATCTTAAAACTTTAATAAATACGCTAAGACTGTTTCCAAGAATAAATCTTATTAAAATAATTATTCACTAATCATGAATATTAATTCCCGCGGCCATTTTATTTTGACGCCACATTTTTTTTTAATTTGAGCGAAGGGCGGTCCTGTTATGCCCGCCTTGGCTTATCTAGGGCGTGTTCTGAACAGCCCGATAAAAGCTAAAGCCGTTTATATTTTTAATTGTAATTTTTATCCACGATCGTGATAATTCACTGACTTTCCTACATTGCAGATCTACCTCAATTTTTTTCGGACCATCCATACTTCCTTCATTTCATCCAGTCATAATTTTTTTCTTGCAATATTGTACAATCGTACATTGGCCCATAGGATGGTGTGAGGCTGACCACCCATATTGTAAAAAAATGGTTAATTGTACCAATGCCACCCCTGTGCCAGGAAAGGTCGGCAAAAGTTGCATGTTCATTTGAGGTTAGGATTTTAGTTGTAAGTATTGAGCATTTGAGGTTAGGATTTTAGTTGTAAGTACACATTTTGAGCATTTGTAAGCGCGAACTACACGTGTCTGTTTGTGGGCATGCATTTGATATGAGCTTTGAATGTTAATATATCTTTGCAACTTAGATTATAGATACCAATCGTGTGGGTAGTTTTTTTAAAATGACTATTTAATGATAAAAAAAAACTACCCACATGATTAACATCAGGGCGTCCTTTTCATTCAATAGAATATTATACTGTTAACATATTATGTGACTTAAAACTGATTAAAAAAAAACTACTCACACGATACAATTACATTTTTTTCATTCAGTATTAAGTCGCTATGCTAATGTTGAAGATACTGGGCTTATTGTGGTTTATTTATTTATCTAACAATATACCAAATCTTCTCGAAAACAAGAACTTCTTTATTTAGTTTAAAAACGCAACTAAGCTACACATAGAGAGTAATTTCTTGCCAACTTTCACGAGTTCGCATCAAGCATTCTTCTTAATATCCACGCGTCATGTAAAATTTCACGGTGAAGGAGCATTAAATACTATTTTCATTGAATTAATAATAAGATTTAAAAAATACTGAGCTTAAAATCCAACATGGCCGAAGCCGAACAGCTGGAAATGCGGCGTTCTGCAGACACAACCCTATCATGTTACATGCATATCAATTTTATTTTATAAATTCCATTAAGTTTTTCACATTATTATGACGTTCTCTAAATAATTTGTAGATATTAAAGCTATTTTCATTTTAATTATTTTTACTTAATGTAGGTATGTTTATTTTAATTAATAAGGTATGAATTTATTCTCTTTTATGCTTGCATTTTTTTTCTAAATTATTTATCGTTTAACAATTTTGTTGTCTTCTTTAAATCTTATTTGTGAATTTCAAGACATTCCAAGCGTATTACGAATTTCGACAGTTTGTATTTTTTTATTTTCAAGAATAATTTTGTAATTGATTTAAAATTTTATTATTAGTGAAAATTAGAATTATAAAAAATAATGGCCGCGGTTGATTGCGATGTTTTCATTTTAAGTCATTTTTTAAGTCATTATTTTTAATTGAGTAATGCATTGAGTTACATAGAAATGTGATGAAAAATATGATGGTTTATTTGGTGCCAAAGAGTGCCAATTGAAACACTTGTAATTTTTATCAAAAGTTCGCCACCTTACTGCTTGTTCGTATTATCTTCAACAGAGGTAATTTCACATGAACAATGTTTGTATAAATACTGGACCAATGTGTCTTATAAATATTATACTAGAAATGGATTTTGAAAATATTTTTAAAAAATCTCACATAATCTTGTTTGACGAGTTTTTCTTAGCTCAGCTTGTGTAGAGTGTGATTCTTACGACAATTTCATTGAAAAGCCATCTTTAATAAGCCAAACAAGCATTGGGTGAACGAGTTGGGTAAACTTTTTTTTGACAGGTTTTGAGAAACCGACAAAAATAATCAACCCAAGATTGTGAGGCCCACGTCCAGCTGGATACAATTGATGGTGATGATGATGACGGTGAATTAAGTATAAAATATATTTTATTAGTTATTTACGCTTTACAATAATAACTCACTTGACATACTAAAGGCACCTACATAAGTGGGCACTTACAGAAAACGCTGTTCATAAGAGACCATCCATCATATTTCTGTCATACAAACAGTCAAATCAATTATAATTTATGAGACTTACATGTTAAAAAAGAAACACGTCTCCAGGCAATATTTGGAATTTCAAGTTTTGTCCATAAATTGTAATTTAAAAATTCATAGAATCTATGAAGCACGTCTACGAATGGTTAGATGCTACATCTCTCCAATTGTACTCGATGGCATGAAAAAGTGCAGATTGCCTTAATGATAGCCAATCTACAATGAAGACAAACAACAAGAAGAAGATGATTAAACACTAATACAAATCGCTGCCTTAGTTCTTGTTTATCGTATACGCCATTGAAAAAAATCTACATGAGCAATGTTTGCATGTGTACTGGACCAATGTGTCTTATGAAAACAAGAAATTTATTTAAAAAATATTTAAAAGAACTCTCACATTATCGAGTTTTACGGTTTTTCTTAGCTCAGATTGTGTAGAATTTGATTCATAAGACAACTGCATGAAAAAGTCATATTTTACAAGATTGGCGTGTACGGTAAACAAGAACTGGGGGAGCGAAATGGGATAGCTCATAATACAGGAAAGAATAGAGGAACGATGGGATTTAGTTTAAAGGTGAAAATACTGGTTTTAGAATCTCAGGCAATTAGTTGTGCAGCAGAATCATAATATCGAAAGCTTAAATAGCCTTGATGATCACCAATCTTCACTACCGAGGCACTATAAGTCTTCAAGTTGAAAGAGAAAATCATGGTTGAAGAATCTTAGACAATGGTGTGGCAGAACTATAATATCGAGGCAATATCGAAAGGACATATTGCCATTTGCCATGACAATCTTCACTGAAGAAGAAATTTGCGTATACTAGCTCTGCTACAATATGATTTACGTGACATTTCTCCATGTATTTCTGATCTGAGTATCATCATCATGAGCTCGACAGCCTTGGATGGTCCTTGGTTAAATCCAGAAATCTCCTCTACTCTCACCTGTTAATGCCTTTGCTCTCCAGCTAAGTATGTCTGTCTTGGCTGCATCTGCGTTAACACCGTCTATCCATGACAATTTGGCCTTCCTGGACTGGAAGTCTCAACGGCCATTGTTAGATCTAACCGTACCTATATTGCTGAAATTGGCAAAGTGAACCAATTTTATGTATGGATGGTCAGCCTCATACCAAACTATAAATCAAGAAATAATTATAAATGATCTAGTGACTTCACACACACACACACACACACACACACACACACACTTAGATGTACCGTATAATATGGTGAATACCAAATTATTCTACAGTCCGTAGTGAGCCATCTGGCTGGAAATAGAATCTAATCTCCCAATTATGGACTTCATCACGACTATAAATTCTCAAATCTAATCATAGCCTAAATTCGGAAATTCATAAATTTTTGATGTTCTAAAATTCAAGAGAATGATAGAATTCATATAGACAATATTGTGTTACTACATAAAAGGTACACAAATATTTTGTACAAGTTTAAAAGTTAGTATATTGACATTGTGAAGATTCATTTTAAATTAATAATGTAAAAACAAAACACACTGTTTTTCTTCACGAGTTGATTTATTTCCTCGAGCGCTTTCGTTTTCCTCTTGATAATTATGTGATAACATCGAAAGCGCTCGAGGATATACCTAAATCATCTCGTGGAGAACAACTTTGTTTTTTTTTATTATACATTGTTAGATATTTAATGTTATTTATCGTTAAGGACCTTAATAGCCTAAATTTCTTTGCATATTAGTGAAATTCTACGAAAGGTCTTTTTTTACTACCACTGTTTACATCCTAAATAATTATCTATCTATTACCTACTGTATTGAGAGTTTGTTTTCGAAATAATAAATACTAATAGTTATAGAGTTAAGAAATAATTAATTTTGCATGTAAAATTGAAATCCGAAATCGAGCGAGAAGCAAGAGCGTGGGTTCTTTTTTTTTTTGCACGAAACTTAAAACTTCTTTGCGAAAGCGCATGGCTGGGATTTGAAGCGGCGCTCTCAAGTTTATAAGTACACTTCAAATCGAGGCAGTAAAAAAACAATTCAAAAAGTCTACAAAACAATGTGTAAGTACTTAAATTTTATAAAAGGAAGAAATATTTTTCTTGATTTGTAATTCACAAAAAAAACTTCACATGTTGCTCATCGATCCTGAGATGAGTTTGTCCTGCTTTCTTTTTTTTCTTTTGGTTCCGTTTATATCAAGGATAAGCGATCATCATGTTTTTTTTAACCTTGGATGCTGCGGCTCAAAGTAGGGACTTGGTGTTTTTGTTGAACCATTTTGACAGGTTTTTCAGCTACGATGTCCCTCGTCGTCCCCGAGTTCTTCTCCCCTCAATCTTACCCAGTTATATTATTTTATATTTCTTAGCTTTATTTTATTTCTTTCTTATATTTCCATAATAAAGAAGGGCTTCCACCTGAGCGTTGACAAATAAGTCATCTCATTAGCTACGCCGTGTGCGAATCTTTCATGACTCATTCTAGAGACGTAATCTCTTGAAAATCGCGTTCTGGATCTGATCCATCTCACTATGTCCTCTATTTCACAGCCTTGTTTACGTGGTCCTTGTTAATGCGATTTTGCAATGTTCTGCCTGCGATCATTTTAAGGACTAGAATGCAAGGTGAATGCTGAAAAATTAACAAAATGTAAAACAATAATTTACTCTGGTTGCATTTATAAAAAAATGCTCAAACAAGCACTTCTGTACATCCTCAACTTTTTAAGCCCATAACAAACGTTTGACTAGATATTTATATATTACACGGCTAAACTGAACGTAGGTGACAGCTAAAAAGGAGAACGCCGTTTATTTATTTATTTCAACGACACATTGTGCCTTTTACATACATACTTAAAGAAAAAAAAACCTTGAAAACAAAGAAGAGAAAAAACCATAGTAAACAAACAAGAAAAAAAAGGAAACATGAATATATGTACATGAGAGCTACAATGAAAAGCGATATGGGATACAAAAACAAAATGATTTATATTATGCTGTTGTGACTTTACGATCTTAAAACTACTAAAATCAGTGGGTAGGTATTATTTTATTTTAGCTTCTCGTTGAACAATTAAAAGTTACGTTTTACCAGATGGTGGCGTGAGTTTAGATTTTCCCCACATTGATTTTAAGCCGTGTATAGGTAAAATAATTTACACCGTATTTTAATCAACTGACCTTCTCGCTGAGCCCGTGAGAATGTGGCTCCATATTCGAGTCATGTTTGAGAGCTGTTAAGGAGTTTATCGCGCGGGAATCGAAGGCTTTTAAGTGGAAATGCCACCAGCTGTTCGGGACATGATTCAGAGAGGCTGACCTTACTGGCTCGCTGCATGACTTGCAGCATATACTTGCACGTCTACTTGTCACGTGTGTATAGGCCAGCGAAGGCATGTTTCATGTACCAAGATTGAAACGATGATTTGCTTTAAATATTTGATTAATTAAATTCTTTAATGACTTTTTTGTATTTTTTTTTAATTATGCTTAATGTATAAACCCATCGCCCTTTGGTAGCAATCGTTCCCAACCTGGGGAAGAATTAATAATCATTCGGCAATCAGTAATTTCAAATAGGTAATCGTTCTCAATCTGAGAACGATTACTGATTTGAGAAATCGCAGATATAAAATTTTATTGGGTGTAACTTCTCATAGTAAATGAACTAATTATAAGGAACTGATCATGAAAAACTTCTGAACTACAGGATTTCCACACTTTATTATTGTTTTCTCTGTCTCTCGTACAAATAGGAAAAAGGTAGGTACATTTGTTTGAGTAGCCCATGTTAGCAAAATATGTCACTTATTCAGTTTTACGTTTAAGGTATCGATTTGAAACAAGCCATACATGAACAAAACACATAAAAACTAAAGCTGAAGCGGCCGTTATAAACTGAATTTTGTAAAAATAGATAACACTCCATTTTTCGAGATCATATTGGGGCTTATGTTCATTTCTAATCTAATCTAATCTAAGCTGCAAAGATATATATCATTTAAGATTTATATTAAATGCATTCCCACAAGCAGACATGTATAATTTCGCGCTAACACATGCCGCATGTGGACCTACAATATAAAAACCCAATCTCAAATGAACATAAGCCTTGCAACTCTTGCCGTCCTTCCCTGAAACAGGGGTGACATTGGCAAAGTGAACCAATTTTTTTACAGTATGGGTGGTCAGCCGCATAACAACCTATAAGTCAAGGAACATACATGACAAATTACATTTTTAAAATCAATAAAATAACAATATATACATTGACATAAAAAACTAAATCACAAAACCAATTTTACTTTAACAAACCCCAGCCGCCAACATCACAATCAACAATTTGAGGCTTGGATTTTATTTGTAAGTACACAATCAGCATTTGTAAGCGCGAACTACACGTGTTTGTTTGTGGGCATACATCTGAGAGCTTTGAATGAATATATCCTTGCAATTTATATTATTATTATTATTATTACTATATTGAGTCCCTTTACAGCGCGCAAATTCCAACTCCATTACGGCGAACTGTCATGTGTAAAATTGCACATGGAATTGGCGTCCATTTTTATGCAGCACCGTGCGCGAAATAAATTGAAAAATGCGAACAATCCTGTTATGAAATAAAACAAGATGAAAATTGCATCGTGTCACGAAAAATCGGTTTAAGTTAACTCTTCCACAGACAGCTCGTCCATTGACAAATTGGGGACATGACAAATCGAGCATATGACTTTTCGGTCAACGACATTTCGAGGTCTGTGTGTGATTTTGAGGTCGTTAGACCTATATTGTACCTCGTATGTGCACTTTTACAGAAAACTTAACCTCCAAAAATACATTTGTTTGTTCTCAGATAATAATGTAGTGTTCTTGGAGTTCTAATGTTTTAAAATTTAGAATGATGGTCTTCTTGATTGAAACAGCCGGAGATTTTTATTTTAAATTTTAAATTTATTTATTTTAGTTCACAATTTATTTTACACAGTTTCACTTGGATGATTGACTTTCACTGAGTTGGTCTGTAAGGGTCAAGAGTATTTCGAGACTGAACTGTTGCAGGCAATTCTCGCCTTATATAGTCACTACAATCAGAACATTCTGGGCATAGATTCGTCTGGAAACATCTATCATATTCTACAAGGTTCCAATACTTATACTACTTATATCATATTTGCTTACTCTATAATAATAATAATAATAATAATAATAATAATAAACTTTATTGTACACCACAAATAAATTACATTAATATTATAAACAAAAAGAGACATATGTACAATGGGCGGTCTTATCGCACATGGCGATATCTTACAGACAACCTTAGGATGGACAAGATCTGGAAGCACAATGATATGGGTAGTCCGTGGTATTACAATAATTATGGTTAAAAAATACTGTATAAATACATATATAAATATTTTTTTTAATTATATATCAACATATACATAAATACATACACACACACATACATACATACATACATATGTATATACATATAACTCTATGTACTTGATAATAATTTATTCTACAGCTAGAGTCTATATACACCTACCCTATTTATTTTGTTTATAACTAAGTACTATTTACATAACAATAATTTGATTATTTATTTGGTGAGCGCTGTTTTTTTGTGGATGACTCCTCTAGAGCCATCTGCGAGCTTGATTGTCGCTATAGAATGTACCAATTCTCAAGCAAGACCCATTTGTAAAAGGCTGGATGGACCTTTGGTGACCATATGAAATTTATTTTTGCAGTTATAATAACTGTAGTTTTTTTGTGATAGAGCTGCCTGTAGGACTATATTGTATGTGATCGAAATGTCTGTAACCCGTAACTGATATTCTGTCGTGTAACCCATTTGTCCATTATCAAACTGCCTATGGGCAGGTTGTCTGTCACCGATTTGTCATGCAACAAAATAGAATTCCCCAGCTGGCAGGGAGGGGGTCAAAGCTCTACCGTGTTTTTGTATTTTGCACGTTTGGACCTTGCGAATCTTCCAGCTGAATGAAATCACGCCCTGGTGAATAAAAACGCCGCTGTGCAAAATTGAAATACTCAAGTATAATTGCAATTTTAATGAAAACGTAAAAAAAATTTTTTTTACTTTTGTCAAATGCTCAGAGTAAATAATAATACTAATATTAGGATGATTTCCGTGGTGAGCGCTGTTTTTATATGATTCACACTTCAAGAGCCCCCTGAGAGCTTGGTTGTCGTTGTAGAAAGCGCCAATTCTCAAGTAAGACGCAGTTGACTCATGTTGACCAGTATTTGGTAAAGATAGATTAATTTTTTAACCCAGCGAAGAGCATATATGAAAAATGTAATATTTTTATATTTCGCCGGGCTTCGAACGCACGGAGGACATGATTTCTTGAGTCATATAGACCTCTAGATTATCTGGAATCCAGAGAGTCTCCCGCACAGAATTCCTTAAAAAATGTTGTACAATTATGAAGGACGCTGTCAATTTTTTTTCTACATAATTTTTTTTCAGTATCAGAGCAAAACACAGTTTATAGGGAAATTATTTAAATGTTCAGAAATTAATCTATATTACATGAAATTCTGTCCCAACATTAATTAGTCTTACACCAGCCGGGCCATATCCAATCAATTACACTGTTATTTTTTTTGGTGTAAAAACGATTTAATTTTAAATTAATAATTAAGAAACCGCCTTAGGCACGCTTGGGCGCCAATCACGAAAATTAATAGAGTTAAACTCAAGGCAGATGGTAACAATTTTAAGTTTATTTTTTGACTTTTACGTGTGAAAATAGGTCCCAAATATTTTTTAAATTAATTTTGAGTTGTATCGCATTTGTACGTGCCTCGAGAATAAAGTAACTGCCGAAATATAAGTAGCGTATATAGTTTAGGGTTTTTATACTGTTAGTCCACATGCGGCAAGTTTGAGCGCGAACTTATATGTGTCTGCTTGTGAAAACGCATATAATATGAATCCTTAATGTTACATGTCTTTGCAACTTAGATTAGATTACAGCCGGTTGCTAAAAATCGATTCACAAAATGCGAGGTTCTTGAAAAAAAGTAACTAAGCTGCACATATAGTATCAGTTGTGTATTTTGCGAGTGAACCAATTTATTTTTACATGTAAGGGGGCCGGCGTTCAACCAACCACTTCAGTTGACTTGAGAGTTTCGCAGCTCCTGAGAAGGTTCTCATCTCATTTCTTAAGACAGCTTATCTGCCAGCCTCGGTGGGGATCGAACTCTAGCTCTCGGCATGGAATACAAGCACTCTACCAACTGAGCTATCGACCTGCCTGCACTAGAAATGTGTACCAGCCTCCTCGGAAGAGCTGGGAAACTTCCACTTCAACTGAAATGGTTGGTGTAAAAACGTCTCTCTTACTTTTAAAAATAATTAGGTTCACTCGCTACATGCGACGCCTTTGGGAAGCACACGGCAAGTAGTTCCACTTAATGTGCAGCTTAGTTTACGTTATCGTCAATCTTCATTTTAGATGCACATTTAGAAGAAGAACTTTATCCGAGAAATTATATCGACGGTTAAAAGGCAATGGGGCATAAGCGAAAAAAACTAAATTGTTCAGGAGAGCATTTAAAGTTTGAGATTGCAGAAAAATGGCATAACTTTTTTATTTTTTATCATATCGTTAAAATCAAAACAGCTCTAAAATTAAACAAACATAGGTATTTAATGGCATTCCTATTAATGTCTTTTACGATTTTTCACGATTTTTTATGTCCCAAGCGCCTTTAGGATAAAAAAGGCCAAAATCTTGTCGGTTACACCAAAACCATACTTGGGAAACGCAGTTGTTTGCTTGACCATAAACACCAAAAAAAATCATCGTAGAGCTATGGGAGTTAGCGCATTAGAAAGAGCGGATTTTTTTTAAGTAGGTAGAATAGAATTCATAACTCATTTTTGACCAAAAGGTCGTTATAAACACCTTACTTCCTTTTAACCGTCGATATCTTTATCTTGCATTGCGGAGATACAATTATCTAGAGAGGATAGTGGATAAGTCATCTTGAGACTTTAATCTAAGTTGCTCGATCTGGGCAGGCAGTTTGAAGTCCGGCCTACCTAAATAAACACAATGTGCTCTACAAATTAGATTCGATGAGATGCTTAGATAGCACCTCTAACGTCAGACCAGCCACTGGTTAGGTAGATGGTTATACCATGAAATACCGGCTAGGAATGTGAGCACTGGTATCCCAAATATCGTTACCGGTATTGTTAATCATCATGTGAGAGAGCTAGAGGACCATGGAAAGTTCCGGAATGCACTGAAGACAAGCAAATTTCTGGCATCGTTTGCATCAGCGCCTTGGAGTGACTACATCACGAAACGGCGCTATAAAGAATTCATCAAGCGATCTGAAAACTGACACTAAAATAACATCAATGCGTGAAATTCATAAGTTACATAAGCCTTTGTATAGTTGCCTGTTCGTTTGAGTTCTTGATTGTTTTATGTCCATCAGAGGTAATTTCAAATGGACAATGTTTGTATTACTAGAACTAGACCAATGTGTCTTATGAAAACTGGAAATTTGTTTTAAATATTTAAAACAACTCTCACATAATCGTGTTTTACGTATTTTTCTTGTCTTAGATCGCTTAAAATGTGATTCTTAAGACAATGTTATTGAAAAGTCATCTTCGAATCAAATCGCACGTTTAATAATAAAGAGAAATAACTCGAAAATTGGGAAAATCGAGATTTTGTAATAAAACGCAAGAACAATGCGAGAAGAATGCGTAGAATGCGACAGCCGTTCAATTTGGACGAATATGACCGAGATAAAACATCGGCCGCCTTTTTCATCCCATACAAGTTGTACTGGGTGTCTGAACTTCAAACGCGTTTTCCCAACTTTCATGTTTTTTGAGTTATTGCTCTTTATTATTAAACGTGCGAAATGGTGGAAAGCCAAACAAGCACTGAGAGAACGATCTGTTAGCAGGTTTTGATTTGATTTCATGCAAATTTAATTACTTTTTTGACCATCTTCCATTTTCCCTTACGTTATTTTTTCTTCCAGACTTCAAATCGCTCATCCGAGACCACGGACTGCGGGCATGTCTTACGTGGACAACACAAAATGGCACCTATACTCTTCTTCTTTCCCTTTGCCTTATCCCATCATTTGGGGTCGGCCCTCCTTGTTCGAAGACGCCAAACTTTTCTATCCTGGCTCATCTCCTCTGTCAGGTTTCCCTTTTGCATTTCTTTTTCAATGGCACCTATACACTGATACATATTCGAAAACAACAACGAAAAGTGTAAGCATTTCATTAAAAAAAATACGTAACTTGAGATACTAAACATCGTAATAAAAACCAGAAGATTAAAATCCATTTTAAATTATGAACAGCTTCGAATTAAAGGTGTTACCCACATCCCGGGATTCGTGATTCAGATGATTGTGCAGTAGGTAGCCCTGAAATGTTAGTAGATAATTACTTACAGAGCATAATGGTTCTCATTAGTCCAACAAAAAACCCATTTCGTGGTCTCGCCGGACTCTGCGGTTCCGACCAGAGCACGCATATCTGATACACATATCTGATACAGCTATTCTACGTGGACGAGACTCTGAAATTACTCCAGTTTCTGACTCTTCAATATCATTAGGAGGGTAGCAATGACGCTACTACAAAGCTACACATACAGTGTAACTTCATGCCGCGTTTTCTTCGAAGGGGTCGCATGTGGCGGGTGGAACCAATTTATGTTTACAGGCAAATACTTCTTTTATGTACGCAATCGATGGGAGTTAATGTCTCATCTAATCTAATATAAGTTGCAAAGATATGTAACATTTGAGATTCATATTATATGCATTCTCACAAGCAGACATGCTCAAATCCTCCTCGATGGTATAAGTTCGCGCTTGCACATGCCGCATGTGAACCTATTACCTACTACATAAAAACCCAAGTCTCAAATGAACATATACCCTGCAACTCTTGCTGACCTCCCCTGAAACAGGGGTGACATTGGCAAAGTGAACCATTTTGTACAGCATAGGTGGTCAGCCGTACACCAGGCTATTATAAGTTAAGAAAGGTTTAAATGTTTTATATTTGGGGCACAGATAATTTCATTAAACTGTTCCACAGCACACATATCGCACCCCCGCAAGAAAAGTGACACAACTCAAAATTCTTCAAATTTCGTTTTATGTGCTCATTATATTCCAAATAAAATAATCTTCAATCAGGAAAAATGTCACTAGTTGAATATTTAAAATTCTCCCGAGAGACCGCTACTGTCGTTTCGTGCTTTTCCGTTAATGCCCTTCTTTCAATCAAGAACAGCGACACATTGCAGTTGCGTCTCGACCGCTGACTAGTGAGGTTGCTACGCTGCTTAGGAAAGCCGACATATTTCGAGTTGCGACGTTATTCGTGTCGTACCAAGTTTAAGCTGGATGTTGAAAATAGTCATATTTTGGTTCGTGACGTTTTTCGTGTTGTATCCTGTGTGAAATTGAAAGCGACAAACAGGCATATTTTGGCTCGTGACGTTTTTCCTGTTGTATCCTGTGTGAATTGAAAGTGACAAATAGACTTATTTTGGTTAAGAACATTTTTCCTGTTTCATGTAGGTAAGTTTATTTCTGTTTAATTTGTAATATGTCACTTTTCCTGTAATGGTCTAATCTAATTTGCAGTTGTGACGGGATTAGCGTACATGATAATAATATTAAAATGTTTAATGTAGCAGTGATGGAAAATGACAATCAGTTTTTGTTTCAGATAAAATGGATTCGTCCTCTCGGGCTTCAAGAATTTTACGCTTGAGCTTGACAAATGCAAATAACACCGACGTCTTGGAAAGGCCTATTCTCAATGAGTTGGCTAGTATCGAAAACATTGAAGTTCAAACACCTAATTGTATTGAAGCTGTAAATAGTGAATACGCTGTATCCATTCAAACGGCTGGATCTCCATTTCCACCAATTATCCACAACACTATCTATACAATGGAAATTAACGAGAACATAGAAACAAAATGCGTTTTAAGAAGAATGAAAAATAGTGCAGTACCTGAAGTTTCTGCTCATAAGACTGCAGAATCTGTATTAGATGAAAGCAACGCTGATTTAAACCTGAGTGATGATTCCATAGCGGATCCTAACTATTCTTCAGTTCAGTCAACTTCAAGTGATGAGTCATCATCAGATTCTGAACCAAAAGACTCGCTCATTACTTCTGCTGAGAGTTCGTCTCCTAAACGAGGTAAGAAGAGAGTACGTAGGATCCCAGAAAGAAAAAAAGAGACAGCAAAGCGACTCAGAAATATGGGAAAAGAATACCAATCCGTTTCAAAGACTTCGAAAATACTCAAAGCCAGAGAAATTCTAGAGCCATGCAGAGACAAATGCAAACTTTCATGCTCGGCCAGGTTTTCAGAAGATCAAAGGAAACATATTTTCAACAAGTATTGGACACTTGGCAACTTAGAACTGCAACGGTCTTTTATCGCTGGGAATACTGAAAGTATACAGCCTAAATATCGGTACACGCGCTCTGAAAATCACAGAAAGTTGAATAACGCCTTCTACTTCCAGATTGAGGAGAAAAAAGTGAGAGTTTGCAAACTCTTTTTCAAGAATACGTTGGGAATCAACGACAGACCAATAAGAACAGTTTTGCAAAAAAAGGAGAATGGATTTCTTGAGCCAGAGAAGAGAGGGAAACACTCAAATCATTTCACTGTAGAACCTGGTATAAAAGAATCAGTGAGGAACCATATCAACTCGATACCAAGGATGGAAAGCCATTACCTTCGTGCCAATACTTGCAGAGAGTACATAGATGGTGGTAAAAGTTTGGCTGACTTACATAGAGACTATGTAAAAGAACAGACTGAAAAAAACCAGCCAGCTGCAAATCTTATGATGTACTCACGAATTTTTAATTCTGAGTTTAATATTTCATTTTTTTCTCCCAAAAAAGATTTGTGCAATTTATGCGAATCTTATAAAAACGCACCAGAAGTACCAGACACAAAGGAAAAATACGAGAAGCACCAGGAAGAAAAAAAGTTGAGTCGTGAATCTAAAGACGAGGATAAAAAACGTGTTGGTGATAACTTTGTCTTAGCAACATTTGATCTTCAAGCGGTGATGCCGTGCCCTAAAGGAAATTTGTCAATATTCTACTATAAATCTAAAATAAACAGTTATAATTTCACAATTTGCGAAGTTGGTAATGATGCTGTAGAATGTTTTTTTTGGCATGAGGGCGAAGGACATCGTGGCGCTAATGAAATAGGCTCCTGCATATTGAAGTACTTGGAGAAGAAAGCTTCCAAAATTAATAATGACAATTTGGAATTCACGTTCTACTCTGACAACTGTTGCGGGCAAAACAAGAACCGGTACATCATTGCAACATTCCTGCACGCAGTCCAAACACTAAAAATAAAATCTATTACACACAAATTCTTGATTTGCGGCCATACGCAGAATGAAGGGGATGCCGCCCATTCAGTAATCGAGAAAGAAATTAAAAAATCACTGAAAAGTGGTCCAATAATCATTCCGCAGCAGTACGTCACAATAATACGAACAGCCAGGAAACGTGGGAATCCATATCAGGTGAACGAAATGAGTCATTCAGATTTCTTCGACTTAAAGCATTTAAGTAGCATGACTGGTAATAACTACACTAAGGATGTGACTGGCAATACTATAAAAATGACTGATTTCAAAGTACTTAGGTTTGAGAAGTCCAGACCAGATTCATTTCTTTGCAAACTGTCATACAAGGAGTTAGAATTTGGAGAAATTGAAGTTCGAAAGAGAAAATCGCAATCATCTTTTAATTTGAAGAAAGCTTACTCAAGAAAAATAGCAATCGAAGGAAGAAAGAGAGACGACTGTTTGGAATTAATCCGTTCAAATCACATCCCGCGAAGTTATATCGATATTTTTAATTCACTGTTTTCTTGAAATCTTTCAGAACTTTTCTTGTAGACCTCTTTACCTGAATTCTTGTTTAAGATTTATACTGCTTTGTTACCAGAATCAATATTTTTTCATGTTATGTTTTTGTAGTATTAATCATAAAATAATAAAGCTATAAATAAACTGAAACAATTTTTTACTCACTGTATTCAATACTGTCATAAATCAAAAGAAATCAAGTAATAACACAAGAAAAACGACACAAGTCATAAAAGGGGGGTAGTTTTTGGGGGTTCTGTATGCTTTGGAGTCTAAATTGTACTTTTAAATCTACAAGACAACACAACAAAAAAGCTTACGTTTTCAAAGAATTAGTTTTGCTTTAAAATTGCAAACTGTATCTGATTAAAAATGTTGAAGATTTTATTTTTACTCTCCTGAACAATGTGATGTTTTTGACTTGTGTCACTTTTCTTGCGGGGGTGCGATATCCTAACAATAGTGCTTGTTTGTCTTATCTCCAGCAAAGGTAATTTCACATGAGCAATGTTTGTATGTGTACAGGACTAATGTATCTTATGAATGCCGTAAGTTAAATTTGAAAATATTGAATGCAACTCTCACATTATCGATTTTTACTTTTTTTCTTACAAGTAGAATGTGATTCTCAAGACAATTTCATTTAAAGGTCATCATTGAATCAAATGGTAGATAAGCCAAACAAGCACCGGGGGGACGGAATTTAGAGGATATAAAAGAAGTGTGCAAGAACAGAACAAAATGGAGAAGGATTCAAGTACATATAAGTAAGCACTAACTTACACGTGTTTGGGGGCGTGATTTTGTATGTTAAAATATCTTTGCAAGTTAGATTATTGTTGCTAGATATCGCACATGTGTACAGTACACCTAATAAGTTATGGTAATATCAATCATCCATAGGTCACACGTATTCACCTCGGCCGGGATCAAACCTGCGTACTGCGGATCAAAGGGCAACACGTTTACCCACTGTACCAAGAACCGCATCATGAATGGCTCGAGTAGAGAGATCGCGTTTGATGTATTACTCGAAAAAATATATGCACGTAGTAATATAAGTATGAAAAAGGTGTTACTGTTACTGTATCCAGCCGTGTTCCACCTCCGCAGATGCGTCTTCACTTGTTTCTGTCCTTACATATCGCTTTCATCCCTTCAGCATTCATCACTTTCCACTTACATACTCTTCTCTTATTCTCACTCTGCAGGTTCGATTCTTTCGCAATTTCACATATTTGGTACATCCATTCCTTCCTCGGTCTTCCCCTTCTACGCTTTCCTCTGGACACTTTTTTCGTTAGTCATTCATCATCCATTCTTTCAAGATGTCCAAACCATCTCATCGTGCTTTTTTTGTGCTTTCATTCTCATATTCTCTTTTATACCACACTCGTTCATCACCCAATCATTGCGGACTCTATCATTCAGTGTCTTTGCATTCATTGCTCTCAGGTAAGCCATTTCAACCGTGTACTCCTTAATTTCAACCGTACATTCCACATCACTCCTCACCTTCAAACTCTCCATTGGCTGAAAATCCCTGAGAGGATCACCTTCAAAGTCAGCTTGCTCACCTTTAAAGCACTGCGTAGAAGTGCTCCGGGGTACCTGATGGAGCTGGTGTCTCCAGCAACTACAATCTCGCGCGGACAAACACTGAGGTCAGCTGCATCAAGAAACAGCTGCTTGGACATCCCTGCAAGAAAGCCCCGCACTGTTTTTGGAGACAGGGTAGTCAAGGCGGCCGCTCCAATGAGTTGGAATGCTATCCCCGCCTCACTGAGGGAACTGGATTTGAAGAGACTATTCAAAAGACGTCTCAAGACTCACCTCTTCGTCTAATCATATGGACAAGCTTCTTTGCAATGACACACTGTCATAAAAAGCGCTATATAAATTTTGTACTTCTTCATCATCATCATTAAATGTTTTGTCATATTTGAATACATAAATTGTAAATTATGATACGAATTATACATCTTTAAAATTTTCATTATGGATTGTAGATAGTTAGTTTAATTTTTATACACTCTTACATGCATTGCAGTTTATTTTGCGTTGCACTCGCAAAGTCATGTAGCCAAATTCATCCGGCTGCACTTAATGCCTTGCGGGGTCGCGCACCCGACCACGTTCTGGCTCTGAGTAATGGCCTGGCCCGCTATCTGGTCGGGCGTGGACTGGAGCCAAATGATTTACTGCCCGCGACCTATACAGCCGGGTTGGGCGTGACGCTGGGGCATTTCTACGTACCCTGAGTATTAAAAAAACTAAAGCTCATGCGATCCTCTTCTGAATGGGGAAGGGAAGATTGAGAAAAGTATGGCTGGATCAGATTGGTGAAATTGTGAAAGAATGGGATATGTAAAGCGAATGCAAGGGAAGGGAATATATGAAACAGTTGATGGATATGAATGAATTGACAGAGGTATGCAACGATAGGATAATTTGATGAAAATCTGCAGACGCTCTGGCCAACTCTAGCGGAGTGGTACAGACTTACATTACATAATTTAAACCAAAAATCAGGTATAGACCTATATTGTTGTACGGAAAACTAATATCAAAACCTTTTTGACGAATATTTTTAAGAATGTATCAGATTGATTACCTATACTGTAAAAAATAGTTCACTTTTCCAATGTTTTAGGGAAGGTCGGCAAGAGTTGCAGGGGTCCGATTTTAGAACCCCTAGCGTCATTTGTAGCTGTCAGTGAGCGATTATCAAGAGAAAAGGGGATGGATGCATTGAAAGTAGGCAAGTGAGGAAGGGGGATGGATGTATTGAAATTAAATTCTGCCGCTAGGGGTGCTGTCAAAATAGGATCCCATGTTGATTTGGTATTTGTTTTTTCTTGTTTGTATTTTGTAATTACACATGCAGAATGTGTAAGCGCGAACTAACACGTGTCTACTTGCGGGGACTGAAGAAAATATAATTTTTAAATGTAAGTGTATCTCGCCAACTGAGATTATATGTAGATAACTATCTAATTTATTAACGAATGATTGTTCATCAATTTTACTAATCTATATTTTTAATTGATGCCATTAGTGATTTGAACGTGTAGATTTCATGTTTGCGATATAAAGGTATATTTTTAATAAAAAATAACAAACGAAAATGCCAGACATGTTTTTTTTTTTCAAATCAATTAATGATTCAAATCAGCTTAAAAATAGATTTTGATGAATTAATGACTCAAATAAAGTAATACCTTGAGACTGAGAAAAATTGTGTCAGCTGATAGAGGAAATTAAATTATAAATTATTTATTAACTATCTAATTAAGTTGTAAAAATTGTTTTCTTTTCGGTCCATAGACTAATACTTAAAAAAATTGTGAGTTACAATAATGTGTAAGCATTTGAGATTCATTCAAAATGTACGCCCACAAGCAGACGCGTATTATTTCGCGCTTACTAATGCTGCATGTGTCCTCAATAAAAACTCAAAATAGCATAACCCTGCAACTCATACTGACCTCCCAGTGAAACAGGAAAAATCTCAACCAATGTTTTGGTGTGGGTGGTCAGGCTCAAACCAACATATCAGTATATTATCTAGGTTTTTGGCAGTTACTTCGTGAAAGTTCATTTTAATAGATTAAAATAAAAAACTTCTTTGTTACAATTCACATGAGCTTTTATTATTTTTAAAACACTACCAGTTTCGGGAGAAGCAATACCTCCCATCTTCAGGTGTAAATATAAACTGACATACAAATACAATACATTATGACGCCGTTGCCTAACAAGCAACGGTCATTCTGAATTCGCCAACCATATAATAGAGTCTAACCATTCCTTTCATACCCACAAACTAAAACTCCTTCACTCCATTCCCTACAAAGGTAAAATCATGAATAATTTTGAAAACCTAGAAATCCAAAAAAATATTAATTCAGTAAGTAATCTCTTAAATAGTATTATATTTCCTAACACTTCTCCCCTACTTTCTATGTTTCCTACTACACCCCGCCCACATAACACTCCCCCCCCCTCCCCCTCAGTAATTCAAATCCTCACGTCATAATGTATTGTATTTGTATGTCAGTTTATATTTACACCTGAAGATGGGAGGTATTGCTTCTCCCGAAACTGGTAGTGTTTAAAAAATAGTAAAAGCTCATGTGAATTGTAACAAAGAAGTTTTTTATTTTAATCTATTAACATATCAGGAAGTAAACAAGTATAATATGCAATAAACTATGGAAAAATAATAATTAATACAAAAGTTCTAGAATTAATATGATGATGATATGATAATAATGATGAATCATTTTGAATTTTAAAAACCGCGAAAATTGCAAATCCATCGCCATTTTTTTCGGTCTTTGCATACGACTTTCTTTTCATCCATAACGTTTCGCAACCTAATATAGTCATATGATTTTTAAGGCTAGTTCTCCTTTTATTTTGACTCTAACAGGACTTGTTATTACGACTATTTACTCTTGTGACATACCCCGTCCTTTGTCATTCATTAACTCCATCGTAATTTTGAGTCTCCCTACATGTTGCCCTTGAGGTGTGCTACACACGAAAACGGCGCTTTTAAAAAAAATAAATTATCCAAAGATATATATATACGTTGCGACCCCCTGCTTGTCCTCTACTGGGGGGTCACGTTTCTTTAGGAGTGGGGCAGGGTGAACGGACAGCCAGTCATAAATGTCACTTAATACGTCCGAGCCTCCACGGGAAAGGCTTCGCGCCAGGCGGGAACTAACGAATAGAGATGTATCGAGGATAAACGAGCATCGAGTGTTAGTCGATTTCCTTCAATCGAACTGTTGCGATACCTTCAATTCAGTAATCAAATACCTTGGAGTAGTATTTCTGCGTAACGATTTGTGCGACGAGGTCTTAAATCAGAAGTTTAAGAATTACAATTCATAAAAATTCTTGCGTACCTACCCTCATAAATGGCAAGAATATCCTGTCTTGAGATATTCAAGCTCAAATTGATTCCGGCATAAATGTTTTTTTCAGCCTCAAGAGGCTATTGTGTTCAAAATGGCTCTCCCGTTCCACAAAATAAAATAAATACATTCGATTGTCTGGCTAGTCCGCTTGATAGCGCAACTGGTAGAGTGCTTGCATTCCATGCCGAGAGCTCGAGCTCGAATCCCACCGAGGGTGTCAAAAATGATGACCTGTTTCGGTGTTTATTTCCAACCCTATATAAAATACCCGCAGGTTTACTGAGCCTTCACAAAAAATGAGTACCAGCCTCTTCGGGGGCTGGGAACCCCCCATTTCAACTTAAGTGGTTGGCGTAAGGCCGGCTACATGCGAACCCTTGGGGAAGAATGTTGCGAGAAATTACACTGTGTCTGTGTATTAGACCGACATTCTTTCTTCTTTTCTTTATTCTTTCCCACCTCTATGGTAGTTGGCCACTTAGTCAGGAGAGCACCTCCCGAACAGTCTCAGTAGTAACATCTCGAATTTAGGCCTTAAGTCATATGTTAAGACGCTCAGAATCACTTTGCATTTTTGTTTGTAAATTTAAAATCCTCGAGCCCTTAACTCTCACGGCTATAATCTTTCAGTGATTTCTGAGCCTCCTTTGCTTTGTGTAAACACTTGGGAAAGTGTAGCTTCACGGGAGGGCCTTCTGCCACTCGGATCTCACATAACTTTTGCATGCGAGTCCTGTGACACATCCCCGGATGGGATGGATATACAGGGCGTGGGTCAGTGGAGGGGAGACTGACCCCTGAGAGAAGGTGTGTTGTGTCTGTAGCTTAGTTGCGTTGCGTTGGTTACTTGTGCTTAAATTTTTAACTCACGACTATCCGTTTCTCGTTTACGACACCGAAGCGCTCACCACTAGACTACGTACCGTTCCATCAATTAAATCAGCATTTCTGTATGCTGACCACATTCACAGTTAAGTGTTATCCACACAAAAACGTCAGTCTTCATGTATTGAAAAAGTATTTATAAGAATATTACATGCATTTCATTATTAAATATTTAAAAATAAAACATATAAAGCTTTTCTTCACGAATTGAGAATGTTTTGAAAAAAAAAAGTTTTATTTGTACATTATTAATATAAAATTTAAAATTGAATTCTCACCATGTCAATAGGTACAGACCCTTCAACATTAACTTGAAGTTCACAATGATGATTGTTTTTTAATACTTGGCCAATTGAACTGTTAGGTTAAAAACGATTAACAAAAAAAAGTGTCGAGTTCAAAGCGTATCGAGTAATATAAAAACGAGTAATCGAGTGTTCAGCACATCTCTAGTGGGCCGGTAGAAAAAGCGTAATTCAATTACCAGGGATCAATGAAATGTTTTCTATCGGAATAGTAGGGATGGGAGCTGTCGAGCTGACATTTAGAACGGCAAATCTAAAAAGAAGCTATTGCAAAGGTCATTATAATTAAAATTTCAGCTGTTTAAAATTCTATAAAAAAAAAATGTAGTGATTGTTTGTGTACATTGACTTTAAAGTTAGTATGAGACTGACCACCCATACTTCAATAAAAAATGTTTTTACTCTGCCAATGTTATTTATCTTTGTTGCAAAAGTTGCAGGGTTTATGTTAATTTGGGTCTTGGATTTAAATTTGTAAGTTGTACAAATTGGTTTTACCAACTACAACTGTACAAATTGCGGTACAGTCGACAAATATTGCGGGTTTCATTTCATTTCAGCTGTAGGTTTCATTTTTTGTAAATAATGGCTTGTGCATGCGTGAACTTATACGTTTATGCTAGTAGGCTTACATATTTTATGAATCTTAAATGTTAATATATTATCATTGCAACTTATATTAAAGAGAAATAGTAATATTTATTCAGAAATAAATAAAAATATATTTAATGAAAATGTAAATGCAAGTTATCTCAATTGACGTCATTACTTTTTGTTCACATTTCAGGAACTTTAATGTTAAAAAATATAATTAAAATAAAAAATTGATTATTTTTCAATAAAAAATTAAAAAATAAAAGAAATTAAAAACTTTGTTTTAAAATCACCATCTCCCTCCCACACATCTACCTTTCTACCCCCTCCCTTACCACTACCACCAATAGATCCCACTCCACTGTCTTAATTTTGAAGTTTAAATTTAGTAATTGTTAGGTACCCGAAGATGGAAGTAATTCCGAAAATATTTGTAACATACTCAAAAACAATACAAGTGGAATAAAACAAAGTTTTTAATTTCTTTTATTTTTTTATTTTTAATTGAAAAATAATCAATTTTTTAAAATGAATTTCCACAGTGTTTCACAAAAATCTTTTCAAAATTAATTAAAATAAATGTATTTTTAAAACTGTCAGGTTTAATTTCATCATGTGTTTTTTCTACCATATTTATTTATATCTCTTTTGCATACTTCAAAGATAAGACTGTAAAAGAAACAAAAAATAATTGACAACATTTTTTTTATTATTTCATTTACATAATAATAAAGTAACAAAAAAACTGAGATTAAATATTAATTTATTAACTATAAAAAATATACGAATCCTAAAATTATTTTGCCTTTCTCTCATTAACATTTTTAACCAGTTATTTAATTCGGAAATTATAAAAAAAGGTTTTGTGCTAATTCAAAATCCCAAGAGGTAATTAAACTTTGAATCGATTAAAATAATTTAATACGAAGAATTTAATTACTTTTTTGTTGTAATTTTTAATACCTGCGTCTGTTTTTCATTAACATCAATTAGATTTCAATGTATTCTGCCTTATTTTTCTTCTTCTTCTTCTTGTTTAAGATTATATCCTCACTTACACCTCCTCCATTCGCCACAACGAGGGCAACTTTTAAAAGGACTAGCATTCATCCTTTTGCAATCGATATCAAAACTATGAGAACTTGGTGTTTTCACGACTCATTCCTTTGACAAACCGCCCGTTTATGGAATGAATTATCAGTATATATGTGTTCCCAAATCAATTTTATCTTGTCCTATTCAAAACCAATATCAACCGCCACTTCCTTTTATTGTCTCAAAACAAAACCAACGCAACACACAACACAACAATACGCAGCTAATAGCCCTGCTACAAAGGATCAAGACATTAACCGCCACATCACAAACACCTTTTCGGCACTACAACAAGTGTCACAGGCCCCTAGAGTCTCTGAAATCTATGGAACCTCCCGCCCAGGGTTCATTAAAAAAAATCAGCAATCTGCTGGATCTGCTCCATCTCACTATATCCTGTATTTTACAGGCTTTTCTTATGTGGTCATTACGGATGCGATCTTGCAATATTCTACCTGTGATTATTCTAAGAACTTTTATTTCAAATGTTCCGAGTACTAGTCCTTTGGTTTCTCTTTATCCGCTGTAATTTTTAGACTTTAAATCTAAGAAATGTTAATATTTAAAATTAACATTAAATGCATGCCCACAAACAGGCACGTGTAAGTTTGCGCTTACAAATGCTGCATTGTCTACTTGAATTAAAATCCAATCCTCAAATGAACATAAACACTGCAACTTTGCCGACCTTCCCTGAAACAGAGGGGAAATTGGCAAAGCGAACTATTTTTCACAGTATTGGGGGTCAGCCTCATACCAACCTATAAGTCAAAACCGTAAGTCATAATAGGTCTTACACATGTTTTACAAGTATGAAACAATTATAATATCATGTTATTTATTTGATTTTGCGTTCATAAACACGTTTTTGTAAATAAATCCTTAAGTAAATGAAAACATTTATTATTTATTGCTGTCAGAAATTAATAGAAATAGCTGCCCACTAATTCTACCCAGAATCAATTAGATTGGTCACGATTTTCATTATTCAGTTGATTTGTAGGCAGAGTGTGTTTTTTAATTATATTACAAAAACGGTATTTACAAGGAATTGTCCAAAATTGAATGGAAAATAATGTCATTTTCACATTTTTTATCCAAGATAAAAATACGTTATGAAACACGCAAATTCTTTTTTTTTTTTAAATAACTTGTAATGAAGGATGCAATTCATCAACCTATTCAATACTAGCCAGTAACAGGTATTAAAATCATAAAATTATAATTCAGAATTTCTATTTTATGAATTATTAAATCATACTTAACAAATATAAACGTTAAATCATTCTTACAACAATCGCTCATAAGATCTAATCTAATTTAAGTTGCAAAGATATGTAACATTAAAGATTCACAGTATAAATGCATTTTCACAAGCTGTATAAGTTCGCGTTTAAACATGCCGCATATGGACATACAATATTGAAACCCGAATCTCAAATGAACATGCACCCTGCAACTCTTGCCGACCTTCCCTGAAACAGGGGTGGCATTGTCAAAGTGAACCAATTTCTACAGCATGGCTGGTCAGCCGCATACCAAACTATAAGTCAAGGAACATACCCAACAAATTACATTTTTAAAATCAATAAATAATAATATGTAGGGACATAAAAACTTTAACAGATAACAAAATTCTTAACGGATTTTAATATTTTGTGTAAAGCATACGCTAGTTAAAATACCAGCGCCTTGTCCGCTCTGCCATAGTGCTTACCATCAGGCCGTTTTATTAAGATTCAAAGAAAAATTCTTGCAACACGTGCACACCGAAAAATGTCTCCTGTCAACCAATTTCTAGAAGGCCAGACAAATATCAAACTGACACCGTTTTTTAATCGATAGAGTTGCAAATTTAATTGGAATTCAAACACGGCTCCGCATAAATATGTCAGAAGGAACTTCATCATACGAACGCACACAAATTACACACTTAGTGCTTGTTGGTCCTATGTCCATCAGAGGTAATTTCACATGAGCAATGTTTGTATGTGTACTGGACCAATGTGTCTTATGAAAACTGGAAATATATTTTTAAATTATTTAAAACAACTCTTGTATTATCGTGTCTTACGTTTTTTTCGTAGCTTAGATTGTGTAGAATGTGATTCTTAGGTCAATTTCATTGAAAAGTCATCTTTGAATCAAATAGTAGATAAACCAAACCAGCACTAGGGGGACGATATGGCACCTATTATTGTAATGTTCACTCGAAAATCACATTGATAAAGGTTTTTTTTTATGGTTTGTGAATTAACACTGTGAAAATTCATTGTTAATTATTTATATATAATACTTAAAAATCTGTAATGTATAATTATGATATGATTATTTAGAGTAGGTAATATCATATATAAGGTAATGTATTATTGTAATATAATATTATTAGAGATTATTATTGCTTCACTGGTCAGTCTGGTTTTGTCTCTCGCCTTGTAAACACTGAAATGGAATAATACATCACATTGAAACCAAGACTCATCTGTTCGTCTGATTGATATCCCCCATCCACAATAAACATCCCCAAAATACATCACAGTGGCGCAGTCAGGATAAAGAAGAACCATATAAAACGGGATAAAAAAATTTTTTTTTGGAAGAAATAAAATAATATTGTTGCAAGAGCAACATGTGGGAATCTTCGAGAAGGAAGAAGGATCTGAAGACTGAGGATCACGAAGCCAGCTGAGGCGAGGTTGCTGCAGGGAGAACTGGAAGAAGTCTGAAGAGAAGGAGCGGTTTTCTTCAAGAGGAAGAGAACTCACGGAGCCAAGAGGAATCGCTGCAGGGAGTTACTGCAGCGGTTTTCTTTTCAAGAGGAGAGGATCCAACTGGGGCGGAGTGCTGCAGGGAGTACTGCAGGAGCTGGGAGCCTTGAGGGTCATTTTCCTGGAGGTGACTGCTGCAGGGAGTGGAAGCCACTTTCTGAGGGTCACGTAGGCGTTTCCTGGACTGTCGGACGCAGAAGCAGATAAGATTTTTGTTTTCTTTCTTTCTGCCGTTTCAGACTATGGAGGGAACACGGAGGAGTCTAAGTCCTTTTTGCCATAGGACTGGAGATTGGGATGTCTTCAGACTTCGGCTCGACCAAGTCCTCATTTTGTATGATGAGAAGTTTTTAACTGAAGAACGCAGAAGGGCTGTTCTATTATCGTCTCTCACCAAGGAGACTTTTCAGACGGTGTCTGATCTATGTTTTCCGAAAAAGATTTCGGAGGCAAAATTCGAGGAGTTGATTGATATTATTGGGGGTCATTGTGGGGTAAAAAAAAATATATTTGAGTATAGGGAGTCATTTTATTCATGTAAACAGCTCGAAACCGAGTCAATTAAGGATTATATAGCTAGATTGAAAAAAATTGCGGTAGACTGTAAATTTGAGGATAGATTGGAGGCAAATTTGAAGGATATATTTTTAATAGGTATCAGACAGAACAAAATAAAGCAGAGAATATTTTTAAAAGCAATGGAATTGAAATTATCTGAATGTGTAGAATTAGCGAGAACAATGGAACATTTGTGTGGTCAAAACAATTCAGAAAGTATAAATTTAATGAGTTCGTGTAATTCGAGGGATTCCACAGAAACTCGGAAGTCAAGGGATAGACAGCGAAATTCTGAAATCAAGCGAAATAATTCAAATGATAGTAAGAAATCTATTTTTAGACATGCAAGTATTTCAAGTGATAGGAATAATAATTATAAATGCTTTAACTGTGGTAAATTCGGTCATAAACAAAATGCATGCAAGTTTTTAAATAAAAATAATAATAATATTAAATGCTTTAAATGTAACAAATCTGGTCATTATGCAAATAAATGCAAGTTTCGAAGAATAAATACAATAATGGCCATTAATGAGATGGATGGTCCCATTTTTTTAAACGTAAAGGTAAATGATACAGATCTAAAAATGATTTTAGATACGGGTTCTGGGGTGACTATTATTCCTTGGCACATATTTAATGAACATTTTTCAAATATTAAGTTAGAACATTGTGATTTGAAATTATCAAGCTATGATGGTACTCAACTACAAGTAAAAGGTCGTAAGTACATGAGAGTAGAATATCAAGGAAGTAAAGAGTACATAGAAATAATTGTTGTATATAAAGGGTCGTCTTCTTTATTAGGTCGGAATTTTTTGAATACTTTTAAAATAAATTCATTCAATGTTAGCGATAATATTTATTCAGTAGGAAATAATAATACGAATTATAATGCAGATTTTTTTTCTAGTATGAGAAAAAAATATCCAGCTGTTTTTGAGAGTAAAGCAGGTACTTTTAAAAATTTTGAAGCGGAGATAGAAGTTATAAAAGACTTTAAGGCAAAATTTGTTAACCCGAGGCCAATTCCTTTTAATTTGAGAATAAGGGTAGAAAAAGAAATAGATCGCATGTTACAAGAAGGTATTATTGAGAAAGTAGAGACTAGTGAAATGGCAAGTCCAATAGTGATTGTGAAAAAAAAAAATGAGGAAATCAGAATATGTGCCGATTTTAAAAATACTTTGAATCCAATGTTAAAAAAAATAAAGTACCCGTTACCTAGAGTAGAAGATTTAATAAATAGAGTAAATGGAGCAAAATTTTATGCAAAATTAGATTTGAGAAATGCTTTTTCTCAAATTAGGTTGTCGGAGGAGTCGAGAAATCTTTGTGTGATTTCGTCACCATTTGGGTTATTTAGGTACAAGGTACTTCCTTTTGGTCTCACGACGTCACCAGCGATATTTAGCAGAGCTTTATATTCGGCAATTCAAGGGTTGGATGCGATAGCATTTATGGATGATTTGTTAATTTATGGGAATACATTGCAAGAATTGGAGAAGGCAACGGAAGAGGTAATTAAGCGTTTAGAACGTAGTGGATTTAGTGTTAATTTACAAAAATGTGAATTTGGGTTGACAGAAGTTGAATATTTGGGATTTCAAATATCGAGGGATGGTGTGAAACCACTTCAACATAAAGTTGAAGCTATAAAAAACTTGAAAACTCCAAGTGACATATCGGAGGTACGCTCTTTTTTAGGTGCAATAAATTATTATAGAATTTTTATAAGAGATTTAGCTAGCGTTTTGCAGCCGTTGTACAAACTATTAGAAAAAGGAGCAAAATTTAGCTGGACAAAAGAATGTCAATTAGCTTTCGATAAAGTAAAAGCTATTTTAGTCTCCGATAGGATTCTGGTACATTATAATCCAGAGTTACCGGTGAAGGTAATTACTGACGCAAGTGACCAAGGTCTATCGGCGATAATTTGTCATAAATACGAGAACGGATTAGAAAGACCAATTGCGTATGCGAGTAGAACTTTGTCGAATACAGAGAAAAAATATTCCATTTTAGATAAAGAGGCATGTGCTATTATATTCGCATTAAAAAAGTTTTTTCAATATATTTATGGGAGGCAGTTTATTCTAGTTTGCGACAACAAGCCATTGGTTCACATTTTGGGTGAACATAAAAACATACCTATACTGGCAGCTAATAGATTACAAAGATATGCATTAATTTTGCAAGGATTTGATTATACTATTGAATATGTTCCGTCAAAGGATAATAAAGCAGATTTTTTGTCGAGGTTACCAATGAGTAGTACGGATAATGAGGGGGAAGATAATATTGAGATCATAAATGAGATAAACATTGAGGACGTTGAAGGAGAATTTTTAAACTGTATTGCAGTAGAAACAAATTTAAATGTAGAATGCATCAAGGAAGCATCTCGTAATGACAAGGTCATTTGTGAGATAAAGGAGTATTTGAAAACAGGGTGGCCAAATAAATCCAAAATGACAAATGGATTGGTAAAATGGTGGTTTTTAAGAGAAAAGTTAAGCGAATCAAATGATTGTTTATTTTATGAAAACAGATTGGTAATACCATTGGCATTAAGGGAAGATATTTTGAAGTTTATTCACAAATCTCACATGGGAATTGTAAAAACGAAAACTTTGGCTAGAAATTATTTTTTTTGGTTAGGGATGAATACAGAAATTGAGAAAACAGTGAGAGAATGTACACAATGTGCAAGAAATATGGGATCTCCAGATAAAGTCGAGTTGAAAAGTTGGCCGGTAGAACAACATATTTGGAAAAGGATACATTTAGATTTTTTCGGGCCGCTAGCAGGAAAATATTTTTTAGTCGTAGTAGACGCAGCATCAAATTGGATAGATGCTGTAAAAGTTGATAAAATTGATGCAAGGCATACAATTAGAGAGTTGAAGAGAATATTTTCAGTGTTAGGTATTCCAAGTTGCATTGTAACGGATAATGGTACGGCATTTACATCAGTAGATTTTCAAAGGTTTTGCAAAAATTTAAATATTAAGCATTTAACTTCAGCAGTAAATCACCCAGCGTCAAACGGTTTGGCGGAGAATACGGTAAAAACAACAAAAAGTTTTTTAAAAAAAATTATGAAAAATGGTATGTTTCCTAACGATTATGAAGATAAGCTTTTGGAATTTTTAGTAGATCATAGAAATGCACCATCATTAGCAACAGGGATGGAGCCGAGCGTGCTTATGATAGGTAGAAAAATAAGATCCATTTTTGATACAGTAGTGCCTGGGAAGAAATCATTTAAAAAGACGGGGAGAAAGGTATGTGTTTTTAAAAAGAGAAATCAGGAAAATCAACAAAGGAATTACAGGGGAAGAAAGATTAAAGGACTATTCAGAATTGGACAAAAGGTAATGACTAAGGATTTCAGAAATGTAGGGAAGTGGGTTCCATGCATTATATTTAAAACATTGGGAAACAGGATTTACTTGGTAAAAGCTGGAAATCAGATTTGGAAAAGACATCATGATCAGATTTCCGGAAGAAAGGTGTCTTGGGAGGATGAGTCTGACAATGACCTGGGGTTGGGTCAGCTGTTGGATGAGGCAGGACAGATCTCTAATGACTCGGGTGTTTCCAGGTTCCAACCATGGTCGGAGCGCCTGCGTCCGAGGGGGGAGAACCGCCTGCGGTACCCAAGATGAAAGAAGATGAAATTGTATAAGATATAATTTTTATTGATATAATATGTTATAATGATAAGTATGATAAGTATGATATAATGTAATGTAGATTCGTCATTTAGTGAGGGAGGTGTAATGTATAATTATGATATGATTATTTAGAGTAGGTAATATCATATATAAGGTAATGTATTATTGTAATATAATATTATTAGAGATTATTATTGCTTCACTGGTCAGTCTGGTTTTGTCTCTCGCCTTGTAAACACTGAAATGGAATAATACATCACATTGAAACCAAGACTCATCTGTTCGTCTGATTGATATCCCCCATCCACAATAAACATCCCCAAAATACATCACAAAATCAAAGTTATATTTTTTTGAAACACTGGTATATAGACCGAAACGTTAGTATATTTATAAAAAATAAAAATAAATGAGTGAAATAAAACAGTGTTTCAAAAAAATATTACTTTGTTTTTTGAAGTATTATATAGACAGAATTGATAGGAATAAATTATTACGTGATATTTTCCATGAAATTCCAGGAAAAAGCAATCATATTAATGTACGTAAAATTATACAAAAAAGAAGGGCGTGGGATCGACATCCGCAACGCTAAAAAAAACTCATAGAATTTCCAAATCAATATTTTGTTATGGATTCAAATATATGGTAATATTAGTGATTCACCAAAGTTTTTTTCTATAAATAAATAAATACAAAAATAGATAAATTCAAAGCCCTGAACGACACATGTCGAAAAAGCGATAAAATCCGTTATACGCCCATTTTTATTTGATATACGCGTCTCCATATAGCATTACGTTTTCTAATCTAATCTAATCTAAGCTGCAAAGATATATATCATTTAAGATTTATACTAAATGCATTCCCACAAGCAGATATGTATAATTTCGCGCTAACACATGCCGCATGTGGACCTACAATATAAAAACCCAATCTCAAATGAACATAAGCCTTGCAACTCTTGCCGTCCTTCCCTGAAACAGGGGTGACATTGGCAAAGTGAACCAATTTTTATATTATGGGTGGTCAGCCGCATAACAACCTATAAGTCAAGGAACATACATGACAAATTACATTTTTTTAAATCAAAGAATAAAAATAACAATATATACATGGATATAAAAAAAAAACTAAATCATAAAACCAATTTCACTTTAACAAACCCTAGCCGCCAACATCACAGATCAACCGCCATTTCTTTCTATCCTTGCATACTTCTTTCATTTCCTCCAGAGTCATAACCTTCTTCATACAAGCTCTTCTTTTATTATGACTCTGGATATTCCATTCATTCGCAATTTCGGATATTTGGTCCATCCATACCTTTCTCGGTCTTCCTCTACCACGACATCCATCTATTCTACCAACATATACTTTCTTCGTCAGTCTTTCCTCATTCATTCTCTCCATATGCCCAAACCATCTTAACAAACTTCTTTTAATCTTCACTTTCACACTTTCTTTTGCACCACATTCTTTTCTTACAAAATCATTCCTCACCCTGTCACTCCGTTTTTTCCCAATCATACTTCTTAGAAAGTCCATTTCAACAGTATGGACTTTACTAATTTCACTTTCATTCACCGTCCAGGCCTCGCTTCCATACATCAAGGTGGGTAAAAGTATGCCACTGCGTACCGCCAATCGAGCATTTTTAGATATGTTTTGATTTTTGGCGATACAAGCTGTGGCACCCAGTACACACCTGCCCTTCATTACTCTTCTTTCAAGTTCACCTGTCATTCTTCCATCTTTCTCAAACTTACTTCCCAAGTATACAAACTCATTTACCACATCAACATTCATTCCGTTTATTCTAAATTCGTAGTTCGTATTTTCTTCATTTCTTTCAAAAATCAAAACTTTCGTCTTACTTGCATTCAATTTCAAATAATTACCTAGCAGAGCTTCGTTCAATCTAGAGAGCATCGTTTGCAATTCTACTGCTGAGTCCGATACAAGAACAGCATCATCCGCATACAGCAGAACACTCACTTTGCTCTCTCCTATCATTAATCCACAATCATCAAGTCTAGCATCTCGAACACACTTGTCCATGACTATGTTAAATAGCCATGGGCTCATCACACATCCTTGCCTTACACCCTTAAAAACTTCAAACCATTCACTATACTCATCATCAATACGAACACATGCTGTACTATTTTCATAGTTTGCATGCACCGCACCTAGGAGAGCCCCATTCACTCCGTATGCTTTCAAAACATCCCATAACATACCTCTGTCTACTGAGTCAAAAGCCTTTTCCAGATCTACAAAGGCCGTGAACAGCTTCCGCCTCACCGACAATTGTTTTTCAACAAGTTGTCGTAGAGTAAAAATCTGATCAACACAGCCTCTACCGGCCATAAAGCCGGACTGTATATCGGAAATCCTTTCACTAGTAGTCAGAATCACATTTCACGTTTTCAATCACGTTTTCAAAACATAAATGTCACAGATGAGTCATATGGAATCACAAACATAAACTATAAAAAAAATGCAACTAAGCTACCCGTATAGTGTAGCTTCTTGCAAGTGAGCTTCTTCATATGGCATGTGAACCTATTTATTTTTACAGGAAAGGGGGTCGGCCTTACACCAACCGCTTCAGTGAAGTGGGGGGTTTCCCAGCTTCTGAGGGGGCTGGTACTCATTTCTTGTGAAGGATGAGTAAGCCTTGCCGGTTTTTTTTATTTAAGGTTTGAAATAAACCACGAAACGGGAAATCATTTCTGACACCCTCGCCGGTTTCGAACCCGAGGTCTCGGTATAGAATGCAAGCACTCTACCAACTGAGCTATCGATCGGACCAAAAATGCATTCAGATTAACGATGAAACTGTTTTTCTTTGATAATTCAACAAACCTGTGCCTTTGATTCAATAATTTCAGTGGCACGGATTTGTTAACATTTATGCTTCACATTAAATGCATGCCCACAAACAGACAAGCGTAACTTTGCGCTAGCACAATCTGCATGTGTTCTTACAAAATAAAAAACCCAAATCTAGAATAAACATAAGCCCTGCAACTCTAGTCGACTTTCGCTGAGACAGGAATGTGTCATTAACAAAATGAACCATTTTTCACGATGTGGATGGTCCTTTGACTTATAGGTTGGTATGAAGCTGTAAAAAATGATTCACTTTGCCAATGTCCCTCCTGTTTCAGGTAAGATCGGCAAAAGTTGTATGGCTTATGTTCATTTGAGGTTTGGTTTTTATTTGTCAATACACATGCCGCATTTTTAGCGAACTGGCACGTGTATATTTGCGGGCATTCATTCTATATGAATTTAAAAGGTGAATATATCTTTGCAACTTAGATTATAGCTTATAGGTGGTCAGCCTCACATCAACCTATAAGTCAAGGAAAGATTGATTTTCGGATTTTCTCCGACGTCTCATTTCAAGGGAACAGTAGGTATCTACGTCATAAATCGCCAGCGCCTGCGTATTCGTGAGCAGCGCTTTGCGAATGCTGGGCGAACCTTAACGACCGGTCGTGTAAAGAAAAGTCATATCGCCGGAGATATTTATTGCGATTGCCGTGCTTCCAAAGCGGGGACGATTCCGCACCCCTCAAACCATTTGTCCAGTATTTTTTTTTACCCCAAATTGTACACTCTTTCATTTCGTCTTTCGATTTAGATCTTTTGATGATGATTTTTAGAGCGCCGCTTCGTAACTTCTGTCACTGCAAGTGAAGACAGCAGCAGGCACTTCGGTGGTTGGAGCGCTGCGGACAGCGCAGTCAAGAGAGAACTGGAGAAGAGTGGTTGCGTAACACTTGCGTTCACACCCTCAGCAATGAGAAACAAGATTGAGAGAAGTCACTGCAAGGGAGCTTAATTTGATTTGTTGTGTTTCACAAAAACCCTTCATATCGGCTCATGGATCATGATTGAGGACGCCCAGCTATCTTTCCACCTCAATGAAGTACTATTTTTCTTCTTTTGGTGCCACTTCTATCGAAGATTGGCAATTATCGTGGCATCTTTGACCTTGGATGCTGCGGTTTGAAACAAGGACTTGGTGCTTTTGTTGAACCACTGTCGCAGGTTTTTCAGCCACCATATCCTTCGGCGTCCCTGAGTTTGTTCTCTTTTTTCATTATATTATATTCATCGACCTAATTTCAAAGATGTAGATGGCATTTGTAAGTTTTTTTCCATAGAAACGTGTGTGCCACGGAACGCAATAAGTATAAAGTGAAAAAAAGGGAGATGAGCTTTCAGCGAAGTGCCTCAAAAAAGACAAACAAGATTAAACCGATTATTTTTGACAGTCCTCTTTGCCTGATTATAAATAGACCTCTTTGACGCCTCAAGAAGTCACGCCAAACATGCTGTTATGCTCCGTCTAATATTTTTGTACAAGATTTATTGATCAATTAGTTAGCCATTGTTCTCTGCTGGTTGCTACGCTCTTTTTACTTCACTGTATAGCGCGTGTAGCATGATCAAGAGCAGTGCGAGGAACGTGTTTACATTCTGCTTTGCTGCAAACAGGGCTGAGTGTTAGCACTGCAAAAAGAAACACTTTTTCACAAAGCTTCATCCAAAATCATTGGTTTTCCCATATCCTATTAAAATTGTCGGTCGTATTTTTTTTTTCTATCCCATAGACACATTAGCAATTGATTGAAAATTTAAACCCCTCGTGTTACATTAAAAATATCCACGTGGGAACAGTTCATAGGAAATACGGCAGACAGGACGCGCGGACGGATGGATTTATACTTTGTAATAAAAGTGAACCCAAAGTATAAACTTTACGTTCAATCTCGAATACTGTATACAAACTAACTCACTCACTAGAGGTGCTGCTTCAGTTTCTATACGTTTTTTGGTAAACGCTATGGTTGAGTTGGAAAGCGAAGTTGCATGCTAGAGGATCAGTTGACGCTCGCGGGGCATCTATCTGCGAGCGAGCATCGTACGAAGCAATTTAAACCATATCGCCGGTCTGAGATCTCACGGCGCGTATGCCATGTCCCAGAGGTGTCCAAACACACACACACAAAAAACTAGACGATTCAAAGGCATATATAGTCATTCAAAACTGTATGTCCGGTTGATAGTACAGTTGGTAGAGCGCTTGCGTTAACTGTCAGAGAGCTGGAGTTAAATGTAAACTCAAATCAGTCAGATATATAATATATAATATTATACACAACATCACAATACAACACACAATTTTGCTCCTAGCGAAAATATTTGAATTAGTCTTCAATTTTAATTAAATTCTATCAAAAGTGTTCCAATAGTGCTTGAAGAGAAAAAACATTTTGTTTACAGTGCTTATAATTTGTGCGCAAGCGGTTTTTAGTGCTTTTTAATGGATTTTAATGTATACGAAATCTGACTTTTAAGTGGGTACATAAATTTAAAAACAAAAATAAACTTTCTCTACTGACCAAATAGCGGCGCTATCTTAGACTAAACCTTTTATTTTTACTTTTTTGAGTTGGTAATACTACTTATTTTAATAAAACTTTCGCCACCAGGCGATAGATATCGCTTTTTACATTTCACTTCTAAATCATAATTATAATCATAAATATGGCTCAAGACCTGCTGGCCAATGCAAATTTAATTTTACAAACACTTAATAAAATTATTATGGACTCTTCTAATAAGTTTACCAGAGACCAAATTAGCAAAATAACACCTTTAACTACCGAGTTATCCGGTGCTGTTGGAGCCATGGCAATCGAAATTGGACGCCTCGAAGGGGAAACAAAAGCCATAAAAAGAGTGAAGAATGAACCAGCAAGCTTCATTGAAGCATTAACTGAAGTGAAGGAGCGGGAAGTCCGCTCCAAAAATGTAATAGTCTTCAATGTACCTGAAGCAGAAGACAGAATGGGCGATAAAATGAAGATTAAAGAATTGGTTGATGAGATGGGAATGCCAGATTTGGAAATAATACGCTGCTTCAGACTTGGTCAACCTTCCGATGGGAAGGTTCGTCCTCTGAAAGTATACCTCAATGATGCGGAGTCCGCGAGAAAAATACTTTTCTCCCGATCTCACCGGAGGAGATCAATAAAAATTAAGCCAGACCTTACTCCATTCCAACAGAGGTTCTTGGCATCTAAGTGGAAGGAGCTGGAGGAGAGGAGGTCAGCGGGGGAGACCAGTTTAATTATGAAATTTAGGGATGGGGTACCTTTTATATCCAAGACCGCTACAGCTTCAACATCAAAAAACTAATTTTAAAAATGTACTACCAAAATGTAAGGGGCTTAAATTCCAAGCTGAATATGGTCCGATCTAGTTCCGCATTATTGAAGTTTGATATTTTTGCACTAACCGAGACTTGGTTGACGCCTGACGTTAATTCTTCAGAGCTTGGCTTTAATAATTACAATACATATCGGCTTGATCGATCTACTAGCACAAGTACCAAGTCGCGTGGAGGGGGTGTGCTACTTGCTGTTTCTAAATCCATTCAATCAAAAGTGATCCCCTGTATCAACAAGACCACTGAACTCATATTTGTACTGCTGCTTACTGATCCTTCATATATAATTGCATGTGTATACTTGCCCCCTAGCTCTTGTGTTGAGCTCTACAGTGGCTTTGCAGCTGAGGTTGAAGCTATGAGGAATAAGTTCCCTCATTCAAAATTCTTCATTGTAGGTGATTTTAACTTGCCTAACATATCATGGAATGAAGCTGATCCCTTGTTACCTAAATGCCATACTTCGAACTTCTCACTGGCGGAAACTACCATATTAAATCTTTGTAACTTTTTAAACTTTTTTCAAATTAATTTCACATTAAATGCTCGTAATCGTATTTTGGATCTAGTTTTTTGCAGTGATAATGCTGCTAAATCTATAGAATCATCTGATATCCTTGTTCCCATCGATACATACCATCCACCTCTTTCCATTTCTCTTCCATCTAATGTCCAACATAAAAACCAAAATACCACTTATATTGTAGACTTTTCTAAAGCTGATTTTGTTCATATGAATATATTTTTTCAGAGTGTTGACTTTTCTTTTGTAAATAATGATGATATTGAAGTTGTAGTAAATAACCTGTACTCTATTCTATCCGAAGCGATCACTAAATTTGTACCTACTTTTAAGCTTAGTCCTTATTCTTGGAAATATCCCAAATGGTTTAATCATGACTTAATTGATCTCATAAAGGATAAGAAAGTGGCTCATCTGAAATATAAAATCTCTAATTCTTCTTCGGATTATCTAGATTTTAAGAAATTACGTAATGATTGCAAAATTCTGTCCAAAAATTGTTATTTAAATTACATTTCCAACACTGAGCGCTCTATTGTCCATAATGTGAAAAAATTCTGGTCATATGCTAACTCTCTGAGAAAGGGCGATCTCGGTATACCACATAATGTTTTTTATGATGATGTGTCATCCGATGATGTTCAAGAAATTCCTAACCTTTTTGCATCTTTCTTTAAAAGCGTTTATGATATTCGTCCTGACTGTAATACGTTTGAATTCTCTTCACATATTGATTTACAACTGTCTAATTTGTCATTTAGTGTAGTTGATGTCATCACAGAAATTGAATCAATGAAACCACTGACTAATCCTGGCCCTGATAATGTCCCAGCGGTAATGTTGAAAAACTGTGTACATAGCTTGTCTCAACCTCTGTGTGCGGTATTTAATTTGTCCATCACGTCTGGATGTTTTCCCGCCCTTTGGAAGCAATCGTATCTTTCTCCAATATACAAGTCTGGTGATAGGAGTAACGTCAAAAACTATCGACCAATAAGTAAATTGTCCGCCATTCCGAAGCTACTTGAAAAGCTTGTACTTACTAAAATCCGGTATGTTGCAACCAGATCAATTTCAGTCCATCAACATGGTTTTTTACCAAACCGATCAACTACTTCTAATTTAATGGTATTTGAGAATTTCCTTTCTAATGCTTTGTCTAGCCGAAAACAAGTTGACGTAATATACACTGATTTTTCAAAAGCGTTTGATCGGGTATCACACACTATCCTTCTTAGTAAGCTACGCGGTATGGGGGTGTCTGGTAGTTTTCTGTCTTGGCTCCGAAACTACCTTATTGATAGATCTTTGATTGTCAGAATAGATAATAATAGCTCACACTCCTTCTCACCAACTAGTGGTGTCCCCCAGGGTTCCCATCTGGGCCCGCTACTTTTTCTCCTATTTATTGATGATATTACAAAGCAATTTCCTGACACAAATGTTCTCCTGTTTGCTGACGATATGAAAATTTTTAAAGCCATAGATAATGTGGCTGACTGTAATAGTCTCCAACTATCTTTGAATAATCTAGCAACCTGGTGTAATAAAAATGAATTGCCATTAAATGTCTCGAAGTGTTTAGTAATGAATTTCTTCAGAATAAAAAATCCCATTATATATGACTATACACTTTTTTCAAACAGTCTTCGGGTGGTAACGGAGGTCACCGACTTGGGGGTTGTGTTTGACTGTGGATTATCTTTTAATTTACACATTGCTTCCATTTGTGCCAGGGCCATGAGAATGCTTGGTTTCATAAACCGCATCACCAAGGACTTTCAGGATACTGCCGCAATCAAAATTCTTTATACCACATTGGTTCGCAGTGTCTTGGAATATTGCTCGCCTGTTTGGTCCCCCCTCTACATGGTGCACGTAGACAATATAGAAAAGGTTCACTTAAAATTTTTGAAAATAGTTAATTTTAAACTCAAAATTCCCCTGTCACACTTCGACCCACTCTATTTAAATTCGATTCTAAATCTAAACTATTTGTCAGACAGACGTAAATTTATTGATTTAATCACCCTCTTCAAAATAAAACATGCTCTAATTGATTGTCCTGCACTACTAAGTGAGTTAAATTTTTTTACTCCACGTTCAGGGACTAGACAATTAGTTTCTTACCGCCCTGCATTTACAAGCACTAACGCACAAAGCAATAGTTGTATGCATCGCTTAAGGCTGGTTCGGACAAGGCGAGTAATTTAGTCAAGTAACGAGTAATTTAGTAGCTAAACGTGTGCGAACCCCAACAATTTAGTCCAGTAGTTAAGTCAATGGTTTAGTCAAGCCGATCCATTTCATTCTATTTTTTCGGGCAAGTAGCGGCCCCGCCCACCGTCCGTGGGCGAGTGTTGCCGAGAAGCCACGGAAAAGTCCGAGTCCGAAGAGCCACGGAAAAGCCCGAGTCTGAGTCGAGTTTATTAGCGGCCGCGCCATTGGCCGCTCACTCTTGGCGGGGAAACGGAAATGCAAGAATGGCGGCAATTTAAATTGGCTGCAGTTTGAAAGGATAATGCCCGTTTTCAGCAAGAATATTTAAAGATAAAGTGCTGTTTAAAAATATTGAAGTACTTAAGAACTTCTTATATTTGCGAGCCCGATGTTCCGCTCCCTAAACTTAGCGACCTGTCAGTGAGGTTATGTCATGTTTAAACTGTAAATAAGTGGATATACACACCGATATCCTTGGTTTTTTAGAAACTCTTGAGAATATAGAAGTTGCTAGGACTTATCTACGTCCAAAAAGTTTTGAGAAAGGTAATTTTTTTTCGATAAGAATAGTATGACATCGATTTTTGGTGCGGATATCAGCTGTCAAAAATACAATCATGTAGCTCCTTGCTGACAATAGAGCTGTACAAATATAGTTTTGGTAAAGATGTTGTGGAAATAACTATTATCGTCCATGAATTTATTACGTATTTAAAAACATCGATCTTTTACATTGATCGATGTTTATAGGTACCTACCATAAATTTGTCATATCACAGGCCTTATGATATCCTTCAGATGGATTGTTACTTATTGTTTTGTACAGAAACAATTCAGTGACACACGGGGATAACTAATTAGAGGCATTACAATTTTATGCCACTGTAAGCCATCAGCTGGTATCTGTGACAGACGTGAGAGGCGTAGGTAGCAGGATTGAACAAGTTTCTCGCGGTCAGCCTCTGAAAAGTTGAACCATGTTTCTTCTTTAACTTGATAATTGATTGGTGACCGCCGTGTATTTGAAAATGCCGATTTTACATGTCGAATATTGATGTTAATTGTCAACAACGAAAAACGCAACAGAGAAATGCATCTGAATGCAGCTGCAGACTAGAGCCGTATTATAGTGTGTGCATACAAAATATACTTTGTACACATCATTGAAAAGATAAAAATTCAATTAAAAAATAATGTTTGCAGCGTAAATGGTAGATATTATTATAAACATCAAATAGTCATGTGTTGTTTTTATTTAAAATGTGTATATTATTTTATAAACCATAAAATACATTTCGAATTTACAAAAGTCGAGTTTCGAAGTTGTTTGCTAAACAGGCTCCTAGCTAGGTGGCCGGGCATAAATCAGTTAATATTACCAAACCATAGCCAATTTAAAGGGCTTTATAATAACATGATTTTAATACTCAATTAATATTTTCAAACTGCAGCCAATTCAAATTTTCCGCCATTATAGAAAGGGCTTTCTGCAGCCAACTTCGCACTTGTGTACTGTACTGGACCGTAATGCGAACGCTTCACGGGCGAGTAGCGCCCCGCCCACTACTAAATTACTCGTTACTTGACTAAATCAGTGGCCTCGTGCGAACTAGCCTTTACAGCGCATTGGTAATGATTATGCCTCACTTGACTTGGTTCTGCATAATAATAATTACCATACCTATAACCAAGGTTTGAAAAAAATGTTTTTGGGACATCCATAATATATAATAAATTATATTGTTTTAGATTGTTATTATATGAACGATGTCTGCCTGGTGAATTTCTTTATTAGTGATATTTGAATGGTATCTGAAGTTTTTATTTTTAATTTTTTGCTATTTTTTAATTTTTATTGTTTGTATATAGCTTACAGTTTAAGGTTTTTTAGTATTTTTATAGTTTTCTTATTTTTGAGTTTATATAGAGTTTTACTTTTATTTTCTTACTGTATTTTTGTTTATTTGTAAAAGACAAAAACTGTTTTTGATTTAATTATGTACTTATTTTGTTAAAGGCTTACGCCGTAAATAAATAAATAAATAAATATGACTTCCACTTTCAGCGTGTAGGTAGGAAGGTTTGAGTATGCACTTAGTCATTCCTTTATCACACTGTTACGAATATGTGGTTGTGTGTTGTTGATTATCTGTGTTAGTGCCTGTATACGTCTCTTTAGAAATAAATAGATCAGGTCAGGTGGTTTGAAAAGGCATAAGCTAACACTCTCTCTTACGAGTGTTGCAAGTCTAGTAAGATAAAAAATGATAAGGACAATAATTTGTTCGAGATTGGTTGAATCGAATGTTCTGGCACAATCTAGCAATTAGTGATTCTCCATGTTTCGAGAATGTTCTTTATTCTTAGTTGGTTTTATATAGCTGGATTTCATTAAATATTTGTATTCCTTGACTTATAGGTTGGTAAGAGGCTTACCACCCATACAGTAAAAATTTGTTCACTTTGCCAATGTCACTCCTGTTACAGGGAAAGTCGGCAAGAGTTTCAGGGCTTTTGTTCATCTGAGATTGGGTTTTTATATTGTAAGTCTACATGCGGCATGTTTAAATGCAAACTTATACGTGTCTGATTGTGATAGATATAAATAAAATAAGGACCGAAGCTCTCTGTAGTTTCAGAAGTGTTTAAGCCGTTACACCATGCTGTGCATAATATGTAACTCTGAACCGAAAGTGCACAAATAAATTAGTTTTTATGAAATAGAACCCGCGTACAAAAACATAACAATGCCAAAAGTTCATATTTCTGTTGACCGAACCCAGGACATTTCATTATCAAACCGTTTGTTGACCACTGCTCCAATGTCATATCCCATTAGGCACCAGCATTACCTACACAGTATAAATGTGTAATTCAATCCATCAACTGCGCAGTATACTATTTTATTGTGCTATAGCAGAGATATAGAGGAGCGATGCGAGGCGAATGGGAACATTCAGAGATGCTTAATGCCCTGTGTGAGAAGGATAAAGGAGGCCCATGCCCAACAGTGGACTCTATTCAAGTTGCACAGACTCCATCATTGAATAATCTTTTATTCACGTCTTTGCTTGGAGTGTATATCGTCCATGCCGGGCATCCATATCTTAAGATCCATGAGATGATGCATGAAGCTTTTTCTGTGAATCACAATCGAAAGATCTAGAAATGGAATCTATAATCTAAGTTATATCTATAATCTAAGTTGCAAAGATATATTACGTTTAAGATTCCTATTTGATGCATTTCCATAAGCAGACATGTATAAGTTCGTGCTTAGGTACACATGCCGCAAAAACAGCTTACAATATAGCCTTTGATCGTGGGAGGTGGCGCTTTGTAGCTGCCTGGTGTGTTTGTTGCTTGCTGCACTTGTAAAATTAATTAAAATTACGAGTCTTTGGCAAATTTGTCTTTGTTGTGTCATAGTTTGCTGTTTTTGTGTTGCTTGAGCTTTTTGTGACTTTTGCAGTGCATTTCTTGTGTTATTATAACTGATTTGCGAACTTTAATTGTTTACTTTTAAAATGACTTATTATTGTTGCAAACTGTTATTTATGAGCGCAAACTTCTTCTTCTATGTGTTAAATCTTGCTAAAGAGCAGGAGCGCCAGCGTCAAGTGCAAATTACCTACCAATGATCAGCTACAGCATTGAACAATTGTTAAGTTGGCGTGATTGGAACTCCACTGTTGATGTTGATGTTTTGACAGCAAATGGCCTGCATCAATCTGTCAAACTCTCGACTTTTAAACCAAGATTTCGGGGCAAGCGCTCCGGAAGAAAGGTCAAACTTTGTCAGTTAAATAGAGGTCGTCACTCAACGCAGAGTCACCGTAACTTGAAGATTGCAACATGGAACTGCCGATCACTAACAAGGAGAGTTGATATTGTTGATGATGTGATCAGCGAGCACTGCATAGACATCCTGGCTCTTACTGAGACCTGGCACGAGGGTAGTGAAGACCTCAGCATTAAGCGCCTACGCAGCATGGGATACTCTGTCATAGAAAAGGCTCGAAAAATGCCACCCACTGAATCTGCACACATAACTAACCATGGCGGAGTGGTCATAGTGGTAAAAAATGGTTTTAGGGTCTCTCAGATACAGAGTGTTCCTGAATTTTCTTCTTTTGAGTGCATTGCTGGCGTGTTTACGTCTCGTGGATCATCAGTGTTGATTGTGAATGTCTACAGGCCTGGATCCAAGCCTCCCTGTACGTTATTCTTCGATGAATTCAAGAAGCTTTTGACACGCCTGACAACCTATTCCATGCTAGTGTTTATTGTGGGAGATATGAACATCCGACTTGATAGAGCGGAGGATGGCCACAGCACCAAGTTTTTATGTATGTTGCATGATTTCAATTTTCATCAGCGGGTGAACCAGGTGACGCATGATGCAGGTGGTATCCTGGATGTTGTGATTTGTAACGCAGGTGATCCTCTGCTACAGTGTCAAGTCCTTGACATTGGCCACACGGATCATCGCCTAGTAACCGCAGTTACGGTATTCAACCCTCCAAAACCAATTTTTAAACGTATCACAAACAGACCTTGGCGGAATTTTAATGTTGAGCAGTTTCAATGTGAGTTGTCTGGAAGCGACATCTGCAACAAAAACTTTATTGCCTCGGCAGACACGAACAAACTTATCAAATCTTACAATAGCACCATGCTCTCGCTGATCAACAAATACGCTCCTCTCAAAACAACCATCAGGAGACAGAGAAGATCTGAGTGCTGGTTTGATGAGGAATGCAGATGTGGCAAAGCAGAGATGAGACGCCTTGAGAGGAGGTATCGACGGTGTCGCACAGAAACTGCACGTGCAACCTGGATGAATGCCCAGACCATCTATTGGACTTTGATAAGGAGGAAAAGGTCGTCCTACTGGACCAGAAAAATGGAGACCGAAGCCAAGAACCCCAGGGCGCTGTGGAAGTCGATGAGCTTTGTCCTGAGAAAAAGTTCTACTCAGCATCCGGAGCTTCCTGCAAGTGAATTCTCTCGTCACTTTTCAGAGAAGTTACGAAGAATAAGAGAATCCAGTGCAGCGACCATTTTTAATCCCCCAGAGTCAAACAATTGTTGCAATGTTATTTTTTCATTTAAGCCTGTCTTGTTGAATGATGTTGTTAAGCTTGTACTCACATGTCCAAACAAGCAATGTAAACTAGATCCAATTCCAACATGGCTGGTCAAAAGATGCTTAAGTGAGGTGGCACCTATTCTGTCAGCATTGGTCAACAAGTCTCTCACTACAGAGTGTATTTTTCCCACGGAACTTAAAAAAATCAATTGTTACACCAATTCTCAAAAAATCAAGCCTTCCAGCTGATTCTGTGGAAAATTATAGACCTGTGTCGTCCGTTCCTTTTATATCGAAAATTATTGAGAAGGCCGTTGTTTGGCAACTCACTCAGCACATGGAGCGAGGCGGATATCTGTCTAAGTTTCAGTCAGCATATAGAAAAGCTCATTCCACTGAGACTGCCTTACTTCGCATTGTGAATGATGTGATAGCTGCGGTTGGGGACGGTGCTCTTGCCATGGTGGCAGTACTTGACATGAGCGCTGCCTTCGACACTGTTGATCACAGTATACTCATCACTAAGCTTGATAGGTTGTACGGAGTCCGAGGAGGAGTATCTAAATTGCTATCTTCATATCTGAAAGGCAGATGTCAGACTGTGGATGTTGATGGTGAGTCATCAGGTATGCCCATGGACTGTGGTGTGCCTCAGGGATCTGTGCTCGGGCCTTTACTTTTTACCCTGTACACAAATGATCTTGAGAGCACTGTACTGATGAACGGCACCAGCTACTATTCTTATGCTGATGATATTCTACTTTGTCGTTTCTGTCAGCCATCTATGACAGATGCCTGTAGTCTTGAGATGGTCCGGTGCATTGAAGTGGTGGCTGAGTGGATGGCAAGGTGTCGCCTTAGAATGAATCCAGACAAGACAGAATTCATCTGGATGTCGTCTCCTGGTAGGAAACACTTGCTTGGCTCTTCACCAATTAAAGTAATGGGCCTGGATGTATATCCATCTAGCTCAATTAAGTTTCTTGGGGTCCATCTTGACAACACTCTCTCCATGAGTACGCAAATAAGCTCGACTGTGAGCTCCTGTTTTTTTCACCTGAGGCAGTTGAGATGGGTCAGAAACTGTTTGACATCCGAAGCTGCTAAGATTCTCATTGCGTCCTTTGTTGTGTCGAGACTGGATTATTGCAATGGTCTGTTCTGGGGTCTTCCAAGGTTTCAGCAGTCTAGACTGCAGTCCGTCTTTAATGCTGCAGCCAAATTACTTTTAGGAGGACGAAAAACTGACCATGTCTCTCCTCTGTTGCGGCGCCTTCATTGGCTGCGAGTCCCAGAGAGGATTGAGTACAAAATATGTGTTTCTGTTTTTAATGCCCTCAGAGGAGTTGCCCCATCGAACTTGTGTGAATTGTGCAGAGTCGACCAGATAGGTGGAAAACGATGCACTCTTCGTTCTGCACAGAGTGACGCCGTAAACAGGCTTCAACTGCCTCTTCGACGGAACAGAACTGGTTTCGGAGACAGGGCTTTTAGTTCGGCTGGTCCATCCTGCTGGAATAGTCTACCTCTGGAGTTGAGAACAGAGACCAGTGTTGGCAGTTTCAGGAAGTTGCTTAAGACACATTTGTTTAACAGAAGCTTCAACACATAAAAGCGCCCTTGGGGTGGCTAGTGCCACTAAACGGCGCTGTATACAAATTGTCCAATTATTATTATTATTTGCTGATATGGACCAGCATTATTAAAACAATCGCAAGTTCGAACCCAATAACTTTGAGCTTGGTTCAACAGATGCCATTGGGTAATTATTTATGAACACATTAAATAATTAATTCTCAATTGATAATGTAAATACCTGTTTCTGTGCAGTCAAAATAGGTTGGTGAATTCTATATTTTAAAATCCTCTCCTCTCAAATCTATCCTAATAAAAAATGTATTGGTATTTAAAAAAATTAAAAAGGGCTAATACGCTATTTTGAGAAATCGCGGGTACAATATTTTGTTGGGAGGAACTTTTAACAGTAAATGAACTAATTATAAGACAGTGCTCATAAAATACTTCTAAACTACAGGATTTTCACACTTCTTCAGTATTTTCTTCCGTAGAAAATTAAAAAAAAATACGTATTCATCTGAGAATCCAAATCAGCTCGATATGTCACTTATTTAGTTTTACTTTTACGATGTCCATATATTTGACGTTTGTACTATAGTTTCGTGTCACCTAAATGTAAAAAAAATATGATAGTTTCTATGAAAAACATCAGTAAATTTTTAGCTTTTCGTGGAAATGTGAGTCAGCTTGTTAGGTATTTTCTTAGTAACAGTTTATTGATCAAATAATTGTTGTAAGTAGGTAATAACGGTATAAATTTACATACTTATTATTGGTGCCAAATTCTTTGCCATTTATTGACAAACCACTTATATAATAAAATTGTTTTCTACCGTGGGGTTTACCACAAATATTTTATGTTGAAATTGTTGTAGATTCCTGTGAGGTAAATAATGTCAAACGTTTGAGTGGATAAGTGATTAGATACAATTTTGCTAGAATGCTTGCATTCCATACCGAAAGTTAGGGTTCTATCTGCACCTAGGGAGTCGGAAATGATTTCCCGTTACGGTAATAGTAGGATGATACGAATCACATCTCAAGAGCCATCTGCAAGCTCTCAAGCAAGACCCAGTTGCTGAAAAGCTGGATGGACCTGTAGTGACCGGTATTTGGTTAAGGTAGATTCATCTTTCAACCCAGCGAAACGCATATTTCCAAATAAAATATTTCTGTGTGCTCCGCCTGGAATCGAATCCTCTACCTTCTAATCACGAGTCCGAAGTGTTAACAACTAGACTATAATTGACAGGTTCGGTGTTTATTTCAAAGCCAAAATAAAATAACGGATAAGTTTTCTTTGGCTTGTTATGGGGCAGACCACCATGCTGTACAAACATGGTTCGCCTTTTACAATACCATTCATTGAAAGGCGGCAGGAGTTGCAAGATTTATATTCATATGAGGTTTGATCATATTCTGTGGGTACACATGCAGCATGTGCAAGCACGAACCTTCATGAATCTGCTTGTAGGCGTGTTTAAATATAGGCTCCCAATGTACCTAGTTAGGTTTAATTTAGAATTACGGTCGTTTGACATTTTGACAATTATATTAATTTTTAAAAATGAACAAATTTCAAAACTTAATTTAAATCGCATATAAACGAGCCGTTTAGAGAGAACTTACATCATTCAGTTCATCCTCAATCGTCGTGCAGAGAGGATGTTCTCCTGAAGACGTCGGCTACGTTGCTGACGAAACGTTGAGAATGATGTAAGTTTTCTCTAAACGGCTCGTTAATATCCGATTTAAATTAAGTTTTGAAATTTGTTCATTTTTTAAAATTAATATGATGGCGGTACACAATTGTATATTGTTGCCGACCCTGATGTATGGAAGCGAGTCATGGACGGTGAATGAAAGAGAAGTAAATAAGGTATGCACCGTAGAAATGGCTCATTTGAGAAGTATGACAGGAAAAACACTGAAAGATAGAGTGAGAAACGAATGGGTTCTGAATGAATGCGGAGTAAAAGAAAGCGTGAAAGTGAAAGTTCAAAGAAGTGTGATGCGATGGTTTGGACATATTGAAAGGATGAATGAAGACCGACTGACAAAAAGAGTGTATAAAGGGAATGTAATAGGTAAGCGTGGAAGGGGAAGACCTAGAAAAGAATGGATTGATCAGATAAGTGAGATTGCGAATGAATGGAATTTACAGAGTGGAAACAAGAGAAGAGCATGCATGAAAAGAGTGATGAAATTAGATGAGATGAAAGAAGTATGCAGGGACAGAGTCAAGTGGAGGCACTTGTGTGGAGGTACTGGCCACCCCTAGAGGAATGGCGGCAGGATACAAGACAAGACAAGACAATATAATTCCCAATGTACCTACCTATCTATATATTATATCTTTGTAACTAAGATTTATTATTAAAAATGCGAAGTGTCATGCTTTCTTCCGGATGGGAACTTAAACCGAAGAAAGGATTTTTTACAACCAGGATTATGTTAAGAACGCCAATTGGTTTCAAATTATTGTCCATCCTCTCAGTCTCCAAATGTCTTATCAATGACTGCTGGAAGAGCTTCTTATCTCTCTTGCACCGGGTTCCAGGAGTTGATTTATCTGCCTCTAATGTGCTGGTGACGCAGGCGGGAGACCAGCCAGCGTTTCTGATGGTAATCCAGCAAGATAAATGACGTCGACGACAGCTAGAGAACTGAAGAATTCCCTCTCCATTCTGTGATCCGCAATCTCATATCTAAGTTGCATAGATAAAAATAAAATATTTAAACAAATCTTGCACGTGTGCATTAAGAGGAAATTTTACCCATCTGCCGATGTCATTCCTGTTTCAGGGAAAAGCGGCAAGAGTCGTCAGATTCTATCTTCGTCCCTACAATCAAAGTTGCAAAGGTATTTCGATATAAAACATTCATATCTAATACAAACCCACAAGCATGTCACCTCTGTTTCAGGGAAGGTCGGAAAAAGTTGCAAGGTTTATGCTCATATGAGTTTTGTTTTTAATTTGTTAGTGCACATTCAGCATTTTTAAGTGCGAACTTACACGTGTCTGTTTGTGAGCATGCATTTGAAATGAGTTTTGAATGTTAATACATCTTTGCAACTTAGGTTATAGATTATAAACACCAGTAAGTTTGCGATACTCAAAAATAAACTAATCTCACATTAACATAAATTGCAACATCTGGCGTCGTTTCTTTAAACAGGGGTGATATTGTCAAAGTGAACTAGTTTTTGTAGAAAATGGGTGGTAAGTCTCACAGGTACCGTTAAATGGTTTCTTAAGAGTCGTTTTAGTGAGTAATTTTAGAATAATTATACATTTAAATAAAGCGCGATAAATGAAAACTTTCGTACATTTTTGATTAGAGAATTATAATTTGTAATGAATTCGAGAATGTATAAATTCATAAACATTTCAATTCATTAAGTTTTAAAATTGCTTCAACATATTTATAATTATTAATTTAAATGCGTCGTTTTCTTAGTTTCATAATTAAATACTCTCTTAACTTATTTGCAATCTTTAGCAAAGAAAATGCAATTTCCAATACACGTATGAATTTGTAATATAAAAGTATAATTTTCTGCAATATTTAACTTACAAAGTATAACTTCTTAGTTTATTTCTCAACCATTAATATCTAATATTCTATTAACTCTATGGTGTTAAGACAAGTCTGCACAAATTTGTGGCACCTAAAAACGAAGTATTTTTCTATTGTGATAAAATGAAATTTTTCAATGACTTTTTCATGGCTAGCGTAAACGATAGTACTATGTACAGATTTTATAAGTGTTTTAAAGACGACAAATCATCACCATAACACTAAGTGCCTGCTACGAAGGAGCAATACATCGACCTTCCCTCACCATCACCCATACTTCTGTGGCCAAAAGTTGTTATGGCCCTCAAGATCTAATCTTAGTTGCAAAGATATGTTACATTAAAGATTCACATTCCACGCATTTTCACAACCGGACACGTACAAGTTCGCGCTTGCACATGCCGCATGTGAACCTACAACATAAAAACCAAATCTCAAATGGACCTACACCCTGCAACTCTTGCCGTCCTTCCCTGAAACAGGGGTGCCATTGACAAAGTGAACCATTTTTACAGCATGGATTGTCAGCCGCATACCAACCTATAAGTCAAGGAACATACACGACAAAATACATTTTATAAATCAATAAATAATAATATTTATGGACATCAAAACTAAAACAGAAAACAAATTCCAATTTAATAAGCCCTAGCCGCCAACATTACAGATCAACCGCCATTTCTTTCTGTCCAGACAGGAGAACAGAAAGATACTCTGAATTTTTTAGAGTCTTCCGTACAGGATTCCCTAAAAAATGGCATGTAACGACTAACGAGGCCTTTAGAGATCTTTAAGGGCACTATTTGTAGAAATAAAACCTGCTTTATCGTGACTTACAAAAACATCATTAATTACAAATATAGTCTAAGTCCTTGACGCGTTCTTCCCAAAAGAGTCACATGTGGTGAATGCAAGAGTCATAATTAAACTATCTTTGTGTTATTAAAAAATCTTTTAGTGATATTTCTTCTACCTCAAACATCAGAGCATCATGTTTTTAAAATGTTAAATAATGCATCTTTAAAAAACAATGAATTATTTCAGTTCCCATAGTTTTGTAAGTCCATAAATAAACTAAACACGGTCTGGACCACGATTGGTCTGGACAAACTAAATTAATGCGTTAATGATTGAAATCTAATCTAATCTAATCCAAGCTGCAAAGATATATATCATTTAAGATTTATATTAAATGTATTCCCACAAGCAGACATTGAAAGATTCGTGAAAATCGTAGAGTTAAGTACTCGTTCTATCTAGCTTATTCTCACACCGTTTATTTTAATTGAGTTACTAATATGAACATTTCATTTCCATCAAATCACATGTTATTTACAACAATTAATTTCTAGAAATAATTTGTTGTTTTTCCGATGCATCTAATAACATGTTTTCTAGTAAAAAAAAGTCTTGGTTTTCTTTCCATTTCAGGGAAAGGCGGCAGGAGTTGCAAAGTTTAGCTCATGTGAGGCTTGGTTTATTTTGTAAATACACGTGCAGCATTTATTAGCGCTAACTTACACGTGAGTCAATATATCTTTTCAACATAAATTGCAGATTATAATATCCCTTTTTTGAAAACAAATCATGGATTTTCGCCTTTTATTACATATGTAGGTACGACCCAATTTTTGTGGTCTATTCTTACAAAAAAAGTATTCAAATGTACCAAGCTACGTGGATGGGTCTGAATTAAGAGTCCACTTTTATTGGTTTTTTGAGTTACGCGTTGTGATATTTTTGAAAGTCATGGCTTGATAGGTAAAATGGCGGCCCGGACGGATATTAATGGCGGCAACCAATCAGAGGCGTAAAAGGCATGGGAGCCTTAAAAGCGCGATCAATCAGAATAAATGATAAATGGGCAGACTCGGATATTTCAAAATTACTAAACTGTAGTCTGGTTGGTTGCATAGCTAAAATAATGTTTGCGTTCCATGTCAGAGGGCTAGGGTTCGATCACCGCCAAACGTATCAGAAACGATTTCCCGTTTCACAACCCCAAATCGAAATATCGTGAAGGTTTACTGAGCCTTCAAAAGGAAATGACAATATAGGTACTGTCTTTCAAATAGAGACACCCTCACTTCAATTTACATAGTAGAGTAATTGTAACCTAAGTGCTTTTTTGTCCTAAGTCCATCAGAGGTAATTTCACATAAGCAATGTTTGGATGTGTACTAGAGTCTAGATTAATGTGTCTTATGAAAACTGTAAATTGATTTTGAAAAAATATATAACAACTCTTACACTATCGTATCTTACGTATTGTTCTTAGCTCAGATTGTATAGAATATGACTCTGAAGGAAAATTCATTAAAAAGTCATTTATGAATCAAATTTTAGATTAGCCAAACAAGCACTGGGGGAATGAGATTTTAGGGTTCGATGTACAACAAGGGTGTCAAAAACGATAGCCTTCACAATAAATAAGGCCTACCCTCTTGGAGTATAGAAACCTCGACGTCAATAGACGTGGCTGACGTAATGCTGGCCCCCTTGCCTGTACAATAAATGGGTTCTACACGCCACGTTACACCTCCTGGGACAATTCGGTAAGAAGTTTCACTAAATGGTCAGTAATGTAGCTTCGCAGCGTACTTCAAGAATAAAATAACGCACATCATATTCCTTCGCTTTGTTGGTTGGTATGAAGCTGACCATACGTACTGTAAAAATTAGTTTACTTTGTCAATGTAACCCCTGTTTCAGGAAAGAGCGGCAAGATATGCAACGTGTATGTTTTTTTTAGATAAAGGTTTTTATTTAGTAATTAAACGTGGAGTATGTGTGAGAGCTTTCACATGTCTGCTTGTGGGCATGCATTCATTATCGATTTGAAATTTAAATATATATTTGCAACTTAAATTATAGATGGACAAAGCTTTTCAAATAAAATATTATGGAGATTTAAACGCTGACTTAAAAAGCTAAAAGAAAAAATATACTTCATATAAATCGGTTGCATGTAACAAAAGACCAAAATAATAAAGTTTATTTCTACAACCACCCTTAGGCAATTCTCATTATACAGTGCCTTTAGAGGTTCAGGCTACCCATAATAAAGGGCGGGTTGGGACGAGGAACTAATCGACCTACAAGTCGTTGGTTCGATTCCCACGAAGGCCCTCTTACACGAAGGAGATTTCGTTAATTACAATCCTTGGTCCGTGACTTTTCTCCAAAATAGGCCCCCAAGTATATAACTGGACGTTTTAACTAAGCAGTAGCGTTTTAACAAAAAAATAAAATAACTAAAATAGCGCCTCTAGTGAGTGTTTTGGTTTCAATACGTTTTTTTTGTACACGCAATAGTTGAGTTTAACAGATAAATTGTATACTTAAGTCATTCAGACCGGTCCTTAGTCTAATGGTGAATGCTTATGAGTACGATTCCCGACACAACAAAAAAAACATTTTATGTCTTTATCCGAAAACCGGTCACCGAAGGTCCATCCAGCCTTGGAGCACCTGGGTATTTCTTGATGCCGATGAGCGACAAACAAGCATGCATAGGGCTCTTGAGGTATGATTCATTAAAAAATAGCGCTCATCATAAAATCATTTTAATATTAAATCACATGAGGTTGGTATGCGACTGACCACCCATACTGTAAAAAATGGTTCACTTTGCCAATGTCACCCCTGCTTCAGGGAAGGTCGGCAAGAGTTGCCGGGCTTATGTTCATTTGAGATTGGGTTTTTTATATTGTAGGTCCACATGCGGCATGTGTATAATCTATAATAATCTATAATCTAAGTTGCAAGGATATATTCATTTAAAGCTCTCAGATGTATGCCCACAAACAAACACGTGTAGTTCGCGCTTACAAATGCTGATTGTGTACTTACAAATAAAATCCAAACCTCAAATGAACATAAGCCCTGCAACTCTTGCCGACATTCCCTGAAACAGGGGTGACATTGGCAAAGTGAAACATTTTTTACAGTATGGGTGGTCAGCCTCATACCAACCTATAAGTCAAGGAATACGAGTAATAAATAACATTTAAGTATAAAAAAAAACAACAACAAAATCTTGAAAATAAATCTATACAAAAAAAGTCAAAAATTTATTATGCAAAAAATGTAGCAAACTAATAAACCAACATTACAAATCAGCATTGCAGATTAGCCGCCACTTCTTTGTACACGTACTTCTTTCATTTCATCCAGAGTCATAACCTTTTTCATACAAGTTCTACTTTTATTATGACTCTGGATATCCCATTTACTCACTATTTCGAAAATTTTGTAAGCGCGAAATTATGCATGTCTGCTTGTGGGAATGCATTTAATATGAATCTCAAATGAAACATATCTTTGCAGCTTTGATTTAGATTTAGATTAGACATGAAACTTAACCTTTAATCACAGTTTAATCAACATCACCTACTTCAATTCACTCTCACGCTGAAGAAGTGCATCGCAGACATAAGCGAAACGTCTGGAAGCTCCAACTCCCACAAACCACGGCAACAGATCCCGAGACGCAACTCTCCAGCATCATCAGCCGGCTATGTAAGCCTAAAACTCCTATCCAATCACATTCTTCGTTGGATGACAGCGCTGGCAGTGGTTAATAAAGAATGACTAAATGTTACTTTGTGTGTCTTACTTATAATGATGATGATGAAGATGATTAATATTTTAAGCAGCTTTTTTTCTTAATATTTTGTAATCCTTTCTAAGTCACGTTCATTCAAAATTTATAATCCAACTCAAAGCATCTTATATTATTTATTTTATTTTAATAAACTCTTTATAAATCTCTACGTTAAAACTCAATCATAGCGTTTTCCCCAAATTGTATTGAAACTGAAATGCTCACGAGAGTCGCTGTCTTAGTTTCCATATGTTTCTTTGTAAACGATATTTTTGAATGATGAAATAAATTCTCCATTTGTTTTTAGTACCTAGCTACTGTCTGAAAAGATGAATGAAATTTTTATATCGATACTAAAAGGTAAAACTGAATAAGTGACATATTATGAAGCTAACATGAATTTCTCACTTTTGCCAATGCCACTCCGGTTTCAGGGAAAAGCGGCAGAGGAGTTAGTTACAAGGTTTATGTTTATGTGAGGTTTTGTTTATTTGTATGCACGCATGCAGAATGTGTAGGCGTGAACCTACATGTGCCTGTATGTGGGCATGCATTCAATTTATATCTTAAATGTTAGCATATCTTTGCAGCTTAGATAATAGATTATAGATAGAATGCACCTGTCGGTGTTATGGCCGCGGGGATCAAGACAGGTTATTTGGAACCGGATAACGCTGGTTCGAATCCCGCGACGATAACTTCGACCCTGGTTCAACAGATGCCGTTGAATGCACACAAGCTTCTGCTTTCGCATGAAGACAACTGGCCAGGCAAAATAGGTTCGTGGATTGCATTCCTTTCCACAATTTTTTTTTTAATCTAAAAAAAAAAAACTATTTTCTACGAGAGTAAACACTAAAAAACGGTGAAAATTCTGTAGGTAGTTTATAAGTTTTTTTTGAGCACTGCCTTATAATTACGAATAGTTTAATTACAATGAGAAGTTACACCCAATAAAACGTTTTATCCACGATTTCTCAAATCAGTGAATCAGCATTTATTCAGTTTTACCTTTAAGGTCACGATATATTTAAGACGCTTTGTACGAAAATGTGCGTAGGTTTATGAATAGAAAAAAAATACACGCAAAAGAAACAATGGCTTGTTATAAAAAAGAACGAATAGAATAAGTTCCCTGGAGATGTGTTATGGGGCTTCCACACGCTTGCCAACCCATCTCAAGTCAAGCGCACAGTGTGTCGTCTAGAAGATGCTAGCTGGACAAAATTTTGTCTAATGGACTCATTTTGTCCAGCTAGCATGTTTTAGACGACACACTGTGCGCTTGACTTGAGATGGGTTGGCAAGCGTGTGGAAGCCCCATTAGAAACAAAACGAAATAATTTAACAAATTTATTTAGAGACCCCATTGAAAGAAAACTAAACTCTAAAAAAAAACTAAAAAAATATATCTCAAATTTCGACATTGTGAAGTCACAAAGAAAAGTTTTGTACCTATGGAAGTCTAATATACAATTTTATGCCAAGTAGGTATAATATATATTTAACTGAACCATGTGATTTGGGCATCTAGAAAAAATGGAGGATGAACGGCTGACAAAAATAATGTACTAAGAAAATGTCATAGGTAAGTTTAAGACCGGTCCGTAGCGCAGTGGTAACACTGCGGACTCTGAATGGGAAGGTTGTGCGTTCGAATCCCGGCGGAGCACAAAAAAATATACCACTTATATTTTCAAATTTGCTCTTCGCTGGGTTGAAAAATTCATATAACCTTTACCAATGACCGGTCACCAAAGGTCCATCCAGCCTTACAGCAACTGGGTCTTGCTTGAGTAAGTGTGGAAGGGAAAGGCGGAAAAAAATGTATTTATCAAATAAGCCGGATTTTTTATGACTGGAACATATAGAGTGAGAAAAAGAGAAGAGAGTGATGAATGTCGAAGAGATGAATGAAGTGTGCAAGGACAGAACAAAGTGGAGGTATTGGCCATCCCTAGTGGAATGGCGACTGGATACTAAATGTGTACTTCATCACAGAAAAAAATATCACGATTTATCAGCGACCGGTCGTCAAAGGTCCATCCAGTCTTCCAGCAACTGGGTCTTGATTGATAAATTAGCGCTTTCTATACTTTCGACCAAGCTTGGAGATGGCTCTTAAAAAAATGTTTCACAAAAAAACTGCATTTACCAAATAAATCAACGTAACAATTTTATTACAATTTAGTTTTCCTTTACAATAGAGTTGTATAGCATCAAATGAAGCAATCTAGGATGTATTCAAGTGGTATAAAAAATATGAGAAAATGTTTTCTAATATTTATATCTTTTTATTTTAAAAATCCAAGAATGCCGACTTTGATTCTGTAGGATTCAATTCTGCTCTATTCAAATAATGTTATTCATATTTTACTTACACCAGTATGGCTTTAAAACCCTCAAATATATTACTTAAAGAAAGACGTACATACATATACCTACATTTTGTAGACGTATGAAGTATGAAAGAAAAATTCACGCTTTGACGTCGAAAAAAAAAGTTGAAATTCCCCCAACCCCTATTATGATAAAGGTTTCACCATTTCCGTGGTATAAATTTACCTTTATTAACCGCTGGCCTATTTTTCTTCGTTACTCGTCACCCCAGGCACCAAAAAAGGCTTTTATATCCTACAATTATTATTCTCGCTATATGTATGTACGTTCAACAAATGTTTGGTTCATTTAAATAAAGCACTAAGAACCAAAATAGTTCATTATACAAGAGTATCCACTTTATCTAGTTTAGTTCTATATAGGTATTGTTGCGAATGTGTAATTGTGTGTTGTTACTTGTTTATGTAGTGTCTGTGAAAAAGTCTTTAGATCAGGGTAGGCACGTAATTTCCAGAAGTGAATTTTATGTGTGGTCAAATAAAATGGGCAACTTATCTTATCTTCTTATCTTATTTAAGCTGCAAGGATATATATCATTGGAATACATATCAATGAAAGGAAGGTACAAAAATCTGAAAAACACTTCAAACCTTCTCAAATACGTTTAGATATTTTTTCTCACTTTAACCACTATCGCACTTAGTGCCTATTTTAATCAACCTTCCAAATATATTTTAAAATCTGATACCCCATGTAGAAAACATTACGTAAAAAACGCAAACAAAACGTAAACAAAAATGTATTTAAACTAAAACTCTCACTAATAGCGATGTTTAAGTTTCTTTATATTTTTTGGTAAAACGCTATGGTTGAGCTTACACGTAAACTTATAAATTTGAGGAATGAGCAACGTAAAAAAAATCGGCTCAGTCATGCCTAATAAAAATTAAACCAAAATGACTGGGAGTTTTGCGTTTACTTTACTATGGAATAATGAAAAATAAAAAAATACAATAAATTATGCAGTCTTGTACGATTTTATAGTTCGGCTATAGACCGAACATAAAACATTGTGTATACCCCCTAGATGGCGTAAATCTAAAATGTATGTGATATACGACGGCACTCCTAGTGAGTGATTAAATCTTGATACATTTTTTCGATTTACGCGATTAAGGGGAGTTAACGCAACTGTTTTGTGAGTGAAACTCGTTTCTTGATTTATCCAAGGAGTTTTGAAGGATAAATTTGTAATGATATATTTAATCGATCATTGATCTTAGAGTAAAAAAACATGTTTATTCATGATTTATAGGTACAATAATTCCATTTAAAAATACAAAAAAATAAGTCGATTACTGATTGAATGAAATGTTGATTTTATTGGCTCAATGTTGTCATACATAACGTAGATACAATATCTATAACCTAAGGTGCAAAGATATATTAACATTTAAAATTCATATTAAATGCATGCCCACAAAAATGCACCTGTAATAGTGGCCTTACAAATGCTGCAAATGAAAGAAATAAAACTCAAATACAAAATAACAATGAAAATGGACAATTTAGTGCTAATGGAAAATTCTTGTGAGTCTCACCACTCATGGTGTCAAATTATTCTCGTTTGCCATTACCACTTCTGCTCCAGGGTAAAGCGGAACAAGTTGTCATTTGAGATTTGTTATTTTCTTTTTTTAAATTTACAATTTTGCTAGTGGGTTGGGCTGTCACTCGACTAATAGGTTGGTATGAAACTGACCCCTTTGTTGTAAGACTTGTTTCACTTTTGCCAATACCACCCTGTTTTCAGGAAAGGGCGGTAAAAGTTGCATGACTTACGTTCATTTGAGCTCTTATTTTTATTTTTTAATTACACACGCAGCATCTCAAATCACATAAACGTATATAACTAATGAAAGCCTTAAATGGCAATATATAATATTTTCAGTTTGGATTGTAGATATAATAGGTGTGCATTAATTTTCATAATCATGCTTTCAAATACTAAACTTACTGATATATCTACAATGTAAATTTTTATTTTCGTTACAGACTTACAGTAATGTGAATAAAATAATTACTACTTGTACATCAACTTGATGCACGCCAAAAAAAAAAGTGAAAATCCTAAAAGTAGTATACCATTGCAACTTAGATTATACAAAGCGATTCGCAAATACACTAGCAAATATTTCTTTGTGAACCGAAAGACATTAATTTCGTCCAATTTTCCATTGTCGTTTACATTGCAAAACTGCGCAACCTCACTGCGGTATTTTTTTTAAAACAATTGTAATTTTTCTGCGCCATTAATAAAAGATACCGCGCAAAATTAAAACGGCCGTAAAAAATGTACGCATCTCTACGGCGGACGCGACAGTACCTACCTATACTGTAGGACGTAGGTATATGAAAAATTGTGTAAAATCCTAAACAAATTTCAGTCACGACATTGTAATTGTTACTCTTAAGCAGTAGGGGTAGCCAGAGTCTCTGCAGAGTTGCCTTTATTTCTTCTCATTCTTGTATACTTTTTTCAAGTCCATGGCCTATTTCATACGTTTACAGTAATACAATTTTTTCACAATATCACCAATTTGATAAAGACATTTTGCTATTTTATTTTACTTAGCTTGTTTATGTCATTATAGCCTTTCTTCCATCATCCATTCTTTCTTGGTGTCCATACCTTTAACCTTACTTTTATGTATTTTACTTTTTTTCTGTTATCTCTGAATGCTGCATATACACTTACAAAATAATGAACAGAATCTTAAATGAACATTTCCTGAAAAAGAGGAGACATTTGCAAAATTAACCACTTTGTACCTATGTGCGGTCAGCTTCATACCAACCTTTAAGTCACGGAGAATATAAAATCATTCGTTAATAATATTAATTCCTGTTTCTGGGCTAGCAAAAAAGGTTGGTGAATTTCATTCCTCAAAAAAAAAACGCGATGGTACCTACTCCGTACATGGTACAGTGGGTTATCGCGACTGCTCCGCACGCAATTGGCATCAGTTTCCATCTCGCCCTGTTCGTGTCCCACAAAGTGGGTCACCAGAATAATGGCGGAGATAAGGAAGAAGAAGCTGGCTAATAAAACTTCACGACCGGCCATCAATTGCAATGAGATCCCGGAGGTTTACCCAGCCTTTCGTCTACATATACTTCATGTATTTATTTAAACAAGCATGAACGTCAAAAAAATGCCTTGTACATAGATTAACGGAGATCGAAAAGATAGCCTTACGCCAACCACTTCAGTTGAGGTGGGGGTTTCCCTGCTCCCGAGGGGCTGGTACTCATTTCTTGTGAAGGTTGAGTACCTACACCTTGGCGGTATTTTATTTTGGGTTTTGAAATTTCTGACACCCTCTGTGGGATTCGAAAGCGAGCTCTCGGCATGGAACGCAAGCATTCTACCAACTGAGCTATTTAGCTGAGATTATAGATAGATGTATGGAAGTGAAGCATGGACAGTGAAACGAGTAAACGGAATGAGTAAAGTATGTGCGGTGGAAATGAAGCATTTGAGAAGCGTGACAGGAAACACTCCAAAGGATAGAGTTATGTAGGAATGAATGGATAAAGAAAGAATGTAATGTAAAAGAGGATGGGAAAGTTAAGATGAGATGGTTTGAGCATGTGGAAAGAATGAATCATGATAGACTGACTGAGTATATATACAGATGAAGTGTGAAAGGAAAAAGAGGTAAGGGACGAACGAGAAAAATATGAAGTGATCAGATTGAGGAGTATGTGATAGAATGGGATATACAAAATGAACGTAAAAGTAGGAAATGCATGAAAAAGGTGATGGATATGAATGAATTGAAATAAGTAAGGATAGGAAGAAATGGAGGCAGCTCTGCAAAGGCTATGGCCAACTCTAGCGGAATGGAAACAGAGTTACAGTTACAGTTACAGTAAATGCATTCAGTATTCATAATTGTATGAGATCACAAGTCAGCACTATGAACATTTTGTATGGGCTGCGAACAATGGAATTTCAATGTGTTTTTGAATTGTGTTTCCTTCCATTTATTCTATTTCCATTGAATGCTAACACGTAGTATCGCGAGCCGACTATGAATAGCATTAATATTTAATCCTAGTGTATAATATGTATAATCTAAGTTGCAAAGAAATCTCAACATTAGCGATTCATAATATGTATGCCCACACGTCCAGCATATATATGTACATCCGCATATATTCGAGCTTACACATGCCGCATAATATGTACTTACAAATTAGAAACCCAAATCTCAAATGAACATAGGCCCTGCAACTTTTGCCGAGCTTTCCTGAAACATGGTTGACTTTGACACGTGAAACATATTTCACAGTTTAAGTAGTCAGCCTCAAACCGAACTATAAGTCAAGGAAAAGTGTAATAATATTAATTTTAGGATGATTTATTTGGTGAGCGCTGTTTTGTGCGAAACACACCTCAAGAGTTATGTGTTACTTTGGTTGTCGCTATAAAAAGCACCAATTCCCAAGCAAACCCCAATTGTTGCAAGGCTGGATGGGCTTTTTCGACTGGTAATGCATTTTTAAACTCAGCAAAGAGCATTTTTAATAAATAAATAAATCTGCCCCGCCGGGAATCGAACTCACGGCCTTCCGATAACGAGTCCGTAGATTTAGCCGCTTAATATTAATGTTGATGTGTACCTCGTTTACCTACGACACTATGGTATCAGCAGGTAAGCTTCTATGATCCCGCAGAGGTTAGATCTGTACAGAAACAGCGATCCTGCCTCCGCCCGACACAATTCCTCTTCTATTTAAATAGTTAAGGGGCCATGATTCCGAATATATCAGTTACATAAAGTAATGAATACAAAACAATGTCTAACACATTTTTTTCAACGTTGAGAATGGAGGATATTTAAAAAATAAGAATGGCTTGAATATATGGCTGAGTTGGCACAATGAGCTAAGTAATGGATTTGTCTGACTGGCATGAGTAGCCATTTAATCAAGTCGACAAGTATCTGTATGAGAAATACGCCAAGAAAACGCTCGATGTTTCAAAATAATGTTTTGAAAGAAAATGGCCTTGTGAAATTCAATGCATAATCAGTCAGAATTATGCATGATGTATTGTTAATACAGCTTTCTAGAAATCATATTAATAAGGCATTTTATAGCTTTGATCTGTCGTTTTTGTTTTTTAAACTTTACGGTCTCAGTAAAAGAGTGACAGTTATGAAATTAACAGGGATGTTTATTTATTAATTATTTAAATATAAAGGTTTAAAAAATATGTCACTTATAAGTGTCACAAGAAAAAAAAAAAGTAAAACAAACAGGTTTGTTTTACATTTTTTAAAGTAAAACAAACACGTTTGTTTCACATATTTTTAAGTTCAAGAAAGAAAAATGGCTGGTTTGGGGTATAAAGCACTCTTAATACACATTTCTAGAAGTCTTATCATTAAAAAACGAACGAGGAATACATAAGGTGCATAGCACACTGTTCCTCTGAACGCGGGTTCATTTTCCAAAAGCTATTTCTCGAATAATTGAGCTATGCAATGAAGATGATGATTGAATGATAGAAAAAAAATCATTTTATAATATAAAGAAAATATTAGTGAAAATAAGACGTTTTTAAAAAAGATTAAAAAAAGATACGATTTTTGTGTACTTCTTAAAAAAGAATAATTAAATCTCTACTTGCATAAAAACTGCCTAAAAACTGTTGCGTCATCCAGCCAAGGGATATATTGAGTGTGCGATCTCCGTTACAATATATACACTTAAATTGTACGTAATTAGGTACTGGCATAAAAAAAACAGTTTTGAAACACAAAAAAAAAACTTGAAATAAATCTGCTCTATACTTATGTGTAATTTACATATTTTGTACCTCAAAAAATTATCCATTATTTCCTTTTTTTCTAAAAATTAAAAAACACAAAAATATATGCGATTAAAATACCCCTTTGAATAAATGAAATATACAGAACACAGTTATTTTTTTTTACATACTCGCCTGGGGCCCGGAAATTTGAAACACGCCACTGCTTTCGTTCATGAACGTATGCATAAAAAGAAAAAATAAACGCGTTGCGTAATAATATTATCTTTTGTTGGCAGTGCCGGGTAAACATGCCGAAAAGGGGCCCCCAAGAGCTTGTTCAAATTTACATTGACTAGGAAAAACTTTTAAGGCCGAACAACGAAACGTGTGATGAATGATAAGGACGGCGGGTCGAGTGAAACGCCGATCGTAAATTACGAAAATCACTCAAAATGCGATGCCAGAGTTGCTCGAGTGAACGTTGAGACATGTTACTCGAGTGAACATTCAGACGTATTACCTACTCCGTACTTGAGTGAACGTTCAGATGCGTTTCACACTCAAATTAACGTTCAGACGTGTTTCATACACATTCAGACGTGTTACCGAATCGGGTGAATACGTGTCGCTGGAAAGAACGTTCTGGCGATTTACTCGAGCGAACGTGTAGACAGACGTGTTACTTGAAACAACGATTATATGATTTACTGGAGTGAACGTTCAGAAGTGTTTCATACTCAAATCAACGTTCAGACGTGCTACCTAATCGAGTGAACGTACAGAAGTGCCGCTGGTAAGAACGTTCAGACGATTTACTCGATTGAACGTTTAGACGTGTTACTTGAAAATACGATTGGATTATGCACTCGAGTGAACGTTCGAACTTGTATCCTGTAACAACGATAGACGAAATGCTCGGGTGAACGTTTAGACTTGTTACTTGTAACAAAATATTGATAAGGTACTCAAATGAACGTCCACTCGATTGTTCACACGTTTAGACGTGTTTTTTTAAAAAGAACTTGCTGACGAAGTACTGAAGCAAAAGTTCAGACTTGTTCATCAAGTAAACGTTCTAACTGTTATTATTTTAAGTAAACGTTCAGAAAAGTTAATACCAGTTACTTAAGTGAATGTTACTCGACCTACTACTTGAAAGAAAGTTCAGACGAGTTACTCGAGTGGACTTGAGACATACTATTCAAGTGAACGTGTTACTCGAGTGAACGATAACCGGCTCTTCTCACATCACCTTAAATTCTACTGCACGATTATGATATTTACTGAATATATTTTCAGCCGCGGTGTGTTTTTATTGAGTAAACATCTGATGCATACTTTTTTAAAGTGCCGAGCAATTTAATCGATAAAAAAATTACGAATGTGATGCCAATACCCCAGGGTTACAAAGTTAACCACAACGTGATATCAAAAAATATATCAGAAATAAAGTGGCGCCTCTGTTGAGCGTTTTAGTTTTCCAACTGTTTTGTTAAAACGTTGTGGTCGAGTGAAGTGCCAAGCAATAATTTGATCGATATTTTTTTACGAATGTGGTGCCAGTACCTCAGGCTTAAAAACTAAACCTCAGGGATTTATCAGAAATAAAATATCGTCTCTTGTGAGCGTTTGAGTTTCCGTACTGTTTTGTTCAAACGATATGGTCGACTAAAGTGCCAAGAAAAAAATCGATCGATATTTATGTCAGACTGAAAATACTCATTACGTTTTATCAGAAAATGTATCACAAATAAAACAGCGCCATTTCTGAGAGTAATAGTTTACATGTTTTTTTTTTGTTAAAAATTATTGATGTACAGAGTATACATAACTAAACGTTTTATTATTTTGTTTTATTCATCGACAGTAAAATTATAAAGTGCTTACACCATAAAAATGTTGAATTTTCAACGCCCAGTTATATAATGCTTTATGTATAAGCCTATCCATTAAAATTTTACAACAACGTCTTAAATTTTCATATCGAAGCCGTAAAGAGGTTTTAGTTGTCTGGGAACATTTTTTACTATCAAGTAATTGCTTTTCTTTGAAGGGAATATCTTGGGAAGACTAACGACAGGTCGCCCAAGAACCCGGAAGAAGCACAACAAGGCACTGCCTTTACAAGAGGATGGCAACCAACAGAGACAGGTGGCTTGCACAACAAGGCACTGCCTTTAGCGAATGATGATGAACAATAACTTTACATTACTTCGCTTATAGCTCAGTTGGTAGAATGCCTGTATTCCATGCCAAGGGTTAGTGTTCGATCTCTTCTGAGAGTGTCTCGGATAGACCGGCAATGTTTACTCTGACTTCACAAGAAATTAATGCCAGCCTTCCCGGAAGCAAAAAATCAGGTAAAGTGGTTGGCGTAAGTCCGGTCTCCTAACCTGTGAAAATAATAATAAAAAATCCACATGCCATTTCGGGGACAAGGCGGTAAGAAGTTTCATTGAATGTGTAGCCTAGTTGTGTTGCGTACTCATGAAAAAGTTCTTAACTACAGGATTTTAACACTTTTAATGTGTTTAGCCTCGTAAAAAATAGGAAAAATGTGCGTTTATCTGAGAAACCCATGTTAGCTTAATATGCAGCTTATCGATATGGACATGTGCCTGTATGGAATCCACGTTTCTGCTGTGATAACAACTCTATTGAAATCATGACAAAGTTTCTTTATATTCTGTCTAATGTACCTACAACATTTTCTTTTAGTTGTCATTCCTTTAAATTTTAAAAGGTCAAATTTATTTAAATTTGTGTTTTTTGTTGACAAAGACCGCTTTGTGATAATTTTTGACCTTTTGCGAGGTCGTCGACCTGAATCTAAAGTTGGGCCCCGCATTATGTAAAACGTATTCTTACTTTCTTGCGCCGCAGTGAGATAAAAATAAAGTATTGTTTTAGGTGAAAAAAATAACTAGTTTTTCACAAAGATGTGTTATCCTGGAAATTTGTGTACGATATGCCAAAACAGCTCAAAAGCCTAGCATACTCAGGGCATCCTTCACCACAATCCTCCAGAACTCTCTGTCTTGTGCTGCTTTCTTCCATGGTCTCCTGACTCTCCTCACTCTCAGAGCTTCGGCGTTGGCCTCGACATTGTCTGTCCACCGCATCCTGGGAAATCCAAGAGGCCTGGCAAGGGAGGAGCTACCATCCAAGAAGTTTCTGATTGTCCTGGAGTATTCTGCACATGCCACATGCCCGGCCGAGACTTTCAAAAATGTCCGTAAGTATGTGTGTGTGTGTATCAGTGGCGAAGGGTGCCATACAACTCGATTCCCATCGGTTTCCCTTTTAAAATGAGGCAAAAATGATAATAATGTAGACTGCATGGTTTCAATGGGGAAAAAATACGTATTGTTTCTTTGGTTTTAAATGTATTTTTTTTACTTTGTGCCTATATTTTAAAACTTTTTTGTTGCCTCATTTTAAAAGGGAAGCCGATGGGAATCGAGTTGTTATTTTTTGTCTGTGTGTGTCGCTTTCCAAAGAACTGACCCTAGAGATATAAAAGTTTGAACATATCGTAGACCCCTGAGAGCATTAAATTAGAAAAAAAAACTACTTCACATTTCAACAACTTGATAAAAATTTAATCTCACATTTAGCAATTATTATACAATAACTTCTTCATTTTTACCAATAATCTTCAATCAAAAAAAAAAAACACATAAAAATAATATTTTAGATACCCACTACGTAGGTACAATGGATTTTTAGAAAATTGTTTACCTACAAATGAACTCTTACACTAATAATTTTAGTCTGAATGAGTAAGAGAAAATATTATATTATAGCGTGGAACCTATTTATTTCCACAACATTATGGACGATCTTCCGTCAATATATTTTATGTAACATAATATTCTATTCAGGAGAAGCGTGGCTCTACAATGTCGACCCTAAAAAAGATTTTTATTTTTAGCATGTTTTCAATTTTATTGAAGGTTGAGTTAATCTTGCCGGTACTTATACACTTCAGTAATAAAGTAATAATAAACAAGAGTTATATACAAGCAATAAGATAAATCATTTTTGTAAAAACTGTAAATAAAAACTGTGTAGGTGGGGACGTACATAAAAGTGCTTCAGGATTCCATTTATTTATTTTTTATCAATTTGTCACGGTTGTCGGATAAAGACCTTCGTTTAAAAAATATGATTGATTCTAATTACAAATTTTTAATTATTCATTGATTACCTTTTTCATACAAACATGAATTCCATTTTATAATTTCAATAATTGGCGTTTCATTGATTTCCCATTCACTCATTAATAAATCATAAACCTGTGACTTTATCTGGCTAAGAATCAGCATCGCAACCTCTGAGCCATGTTACTCAGATGTGTTTTTGTACGCCTTATCGATCGTTTATATCAAAATGAATGACAAGCCAATCAGAAAATGCAAATTCACATAAGAGGTAGGTGGATTATCTTCGTCATACTATTTTTCCACACTTCTATCTTTCGTTTTTTTTGTTCATTTCGTTATTATTTGTTTATCTCTTATCAATTCTCAATTTTTTTAATTGAAAATTTTAAGTGTGACTTGAATCAAAAACTCCATTTGGATACCTTAAACGTAAAACTAAATAAGTAACATTAATATTCCTTGCCAATTCCTTGACTTATAGGTTGGTATGATGCTGACCACCCATACTGTAAAAAATGGTTCACTTTGCCGATGCCCCCCCTTGTGTCAGCGAAGGTCTAGGGTTTATGGTAATTTGAGGTTTGGATTTTATTTGTAAGTACACATTCAGCATTTGTAAGCGCGAACTACACGTGTTTGTTTGTGAGCATGCATTTGATATGAGCATTGAATGTCAATATATCTTTGCAACTTAGATTATAGATTATTAGATTTATAGAATATGTAACTGAAGAATTAACATTAATAATATGTTAAAAGTATCGTAATAGCTAACTACGTATACAATATTTAATTCACGATTTCTCAAATCAGTGAATCAGCCCTTATTCAGTTCCAACTATAAGATGGAACTTTAAATAATATATTATTATCTTTCCAATATGTATTATCTAAGTTGCAAAGATATTGTACATTTAAGATTCATATTTCATGCACTCGCATAAGCAGACACAAGTTCGCGAGTTAAAACATGAAAAAAATAATCTCAAATGAATATAAGCCCTGAAACTCTAGCTGAACTTTCTTAAAACAGGGGTGACATTCGCAAAGTGAACTATTTTTTACAGTGTGCATCATACCAACCTTATACTCAAGGAACATATTATCTAAATCTAAATCTAAGTAGCAAAGATATGTATCATTTGAGATTCATATTAAATGCATTCCCACAAGCAGATACGCTTAATTTCGCGCTTACACATGTCGTATGTGGAGTTACAACATTTAAAAAAACAATCTCAAATGAGCATAAGCTCTGAAACTCTAGCTTACCTTCCTTGAACCAGGGGTGACATTCGTAAAGTGAACTATTTTGTACAATGTGCATCATACCAACCTTATAGTCAAGGAACATAGTACCTAAATAATAAACATAAACATCATAACAGAATTTAAAAACAAAGTAACTTTTTTGTTTATGTAAAGAACATGTTAAAACGACATCTGGTAAATGTAAAAGGCGTGGCAAAAAGTGTAAATTATTGTCAACGTCCCGAAGCAAAATAAACGGATAAAACATTTCCCAGCTCTTAAATGTATAATTACAATGAAAGATTTCCTCATACTTAGACACCACGTCACCCCAGTGCTTGTTTGACTTATCTGCCATTTGATTCAAAGTTGACATTTCAATGATCACATTCTTTATAAAGTGAAAGTTGTTTTATTTTTTTTTTATTTTGATTTCCAGTTTTCATAAGACACATTAGTTCAGTACACATACAACAACTTTGCTCATGTTAAATTACTTCTGATGGACCTTAAATAAACAAGCACTAAGGGGACGAGTAGTAAGAGAACGAAAATTATGTTACTGAAATATTAACATAACAGCTGATGTGGTTTTCTATGATGATGATGATGAGTTGATGAATTATTTATAGCAACGTTACGTGATGTAGTCACTCCAAGGACGCTTGTGCAAATGATACCAGAAATTTGCTTGTCTTCACTGCATTCCGGAACTTTCTATGGTCCTCTAGCTCTCTCATATGTTGTGGCAGGTGGATCCAGGCCAGAGAACCAGCAACTGCACCTACCTAATGCTCAATTTGTCACGGTTGTTGGAAAAAAACCTTAATTTAAAAAATATGATTGGTTCTAATAACAAAATTTTATCTATGAGATCTTTTTTGCCTTTCCCTAGCAACCCAGCTGTATGACGTCACAATTTTGCTATCGACAGGATTTGTGCTTAGTCTATTGACGTCTTTTCACGTCTATCAGGAGTTTAGTTCTGGTATTCATAGGGATAAAAACCAAGGCAAATGTGACTCGATCCATCCAGAAGATTTTTAGCATGCAACGGTACACTCTCATCTCAAAGGCTGGGATTTTATTTTCGAGGCTCTGGGTTAGTGCCCATCAATTCATGCATGCATTCTTACAAAGGGTTTATCGTTTTAAATAAATACTATACAATCTAAAACTAGTTATACATCTGCGTACGGTGAGATGCTACATCTAGCTGATTGTACTCTATGGCATGGAAAGGTGGGCACTTAGACAGTGCCTAGAGAACAGAATCAATGCCTTTGCAATGTGGGTCTACCGTCAGATGTTAGAGGTTTCCTGGATGGATCGAGTCACAAATGCAGAGGTTTATTTCCGTATAAATACCAGAGCTGAACTCCTGATGTCCATCAAAAGGCACAACCTTGTTGCAAAGAAACGCTCCCAGACTCTTCGTACATGCTACCAATGAACATGTGCCAATGCCATCTTGACGGGTATCAACAAGGATCCTTGAGGGGCATCCGAGTGGGCAAAGAAGAGTTGGCAGAGGTAGGCTGAGATAGGAGGATGAAGTGAAGAAAGACGCGAACCAAGTACTGCAGGTGATAGACTGGAAAACCGCAGCGGTAGGCAGGAGGAGCTGTAAGCGAAGCAGTGTTGCCACCTTAGTTTTAGGAATTGGGGCAATTGAAGAAGCTAAAAAGGGCTAGATCGGGCTAAAAGGAGCACAAAAAGAGTTGGTGTAAAAAAAGGCTAAAAAAACACCTGGACTAATGATTTCAATTATGTATTTATTTTTTAGTATGAATCAAAATATTTTTTTTTTCAAAATTAGGTTCAAAAATTAAAAACATTAGTTATTTTACAAACTAAAATTAACAAATTTTCCGTTTAGAATCATTTAGTTGCCATAGATAATATCTATGTTAGACATAGATAACATATTATGTTGCCATAATCGAACAAATGGTATCTACCAAAAAAAAACAATATAAATATTATATATATATTGTTTTTTTTGACAAAATTGACAAATATGACAAAAATCGAGAAAGTTCGATGTTAGCATGGCGCTAATTTCAGATTTTCGTAAAATATTTTCAAGTAAATGAAAAGGGCTAGATAGCCCTTTTCGGGCTAAATCATTAAACAACGAGTTCACCTACAGTAAAAAGTGCTAGATCTAGCCCCAAAAGGGCTAAGGTGGCAACACTGAAGCGAAGGCTGATGGAGGCCAAGGGGAGATATGAGCGGTAAGTCCATCGAAGAAGAATGAGAAACGAGAAATGTTTCCTTCCACATCTTATTAAACAGGGAAGAATTGAAAAAAAAACGATATCCAGGTCAAAGAAGAACATCTTGGTTGAAGAACCTGAGACAGTGGCTTAGCAGAAGCACAAGATCCCTTTTTGAATCGAAGTGCGAATCGCTGTGATGATCGCCAACCTTCACTGGAGAGGCTCAGGAAGATGAAGAAAGAATCTAAGTTGCAGTTGACACACGCTTTCGTAGTATACAGTTGATTAATTCTTTGCTTTCATAACGCCAGATAAACAAAGTTTATTTTCCACCGGCTGTAGGATTGTAATTAACGGAGACAGCGTTTGCAAAGGTACACAACAGGCACAAGTAGACATTTTGTATTATTGGGAACACAAAACAAAACAAAGGCTGTACATTATGTACCACATTCGAATGTATTGTTATGAATTATATGTAGTTGTGTGTTGTGCATTGTCTGTGTGAGTTAATAATAAAGTCATTATATAATTATTCATTAATGATCGAGTAAATTATTTTTAATACAAGTTAATCATAATTCACAAATATCACCCTTGTTTCAGGAATGATCGGCAAGAGTTACATGGCTTAAAATCATTTGAGAGTGGGTTTTTTGCTGTTTTTTCATAAGGCTAGATAAATAAAAATAAAATAGATATTTAGTAATTTTTTTTTAATAGATTTGTGGAAAGGAATGCAATCCACCAACCTACATTTTGCCTGGCCAGCTGTCTTCATGCGAAAGCAGAAGCTTGTGTGCATGCAACGGCATCTGTTTAACCAGGGTCAAAGTTATCGTCGCGGGATTCGAACCAACGTTATCCGTTTCCATTCGTTTTATTTAACTTAATCCGCGCGGCCATAACACCGACTTATTATTAATTAATTTCTTCGAAATCTGTTTCTGGCCAGGAAAAAAAGTAAGCGAATTGCAGTCCTCTTCATTTCACTTCGTATGGTTACTGTACGTGTCATTTGAACAGTAATTAAAATTAAAGTCATTAATTTGAAGTTTTCTTAAAATTAGTGAAAATTTAAACGCTTTAAATTCCAACATGGCCAACGTTATAATATTGTTACTTTTATATCGTTTTGTGATTACAAATGCCTCGCACAGAATAATAATTCAATTTCAAAAATATATAAAACGCAAAACAATCACCATTCATTGTGATTTATGAAATAATGTACTGGGAGTGTTTACTTTTCATACCAGAGCCATTTCATTTTCATTATGTAAATATATCTGTAATCTAAGTTGCAATTCATGTAAAATGCATGCCCACAAACAGACACGTGTAAATTTGCGCTCACAAATGCTGCATGTGTACTTACAAATTAAAAACCAAACCTCAAATGAACATATACTCTGCAACTTTTGCCAACCTTCCCTGTAACTGGGGTGACATTGACAAAGTGAACCATTTACTTACAGCATGGATGGTCAGCCTCATACCAACCTAAAGGTCAAGAGATAAATAAGATAAGATATAAACGTTATATTGCTTTCACAACGACGAAAACGATTATAGCATAAGTATTATTACGATCTGGTCGATAGCTCTGTTGGTAGAGTGCTTGCATTCCATGCCGAGAGCTCGGGTTCGAATCCCACCGAGGGTGTCAGAAATAGTTTCTCATTTCAATCCCAAAATAAAAATACCAGCAAGGTTTGATCAGCCTTCACAAGAAATGAGTACCAGCCCGCTCGAGAGCTGGGAAACTTCCATTTCAACTGAAGTGATTAGCGTGAAGCCAGCCCCCTTACCTGTAAAACTAAATAGGTTCACTCACCACATACGACCTTTTCGGAGAGAACGCGGCGAAAAGTTACTATGTATTTTGTGTGGCTTCTAGTTACATAGCATGATTAAAATGTTGCTTCATATACAAAATACTTAGAAATTAACTTAGTGCAAATATGAACAACCGTTTGTCATATCGACAGTATCGATGATCAACAAGATACAATTATTCAAATTTTAAGAAATGTATTTATTGTTACAATGTTGCGTTTTTGTGAACATTAAAATATGAAAAAAAAAAAAAAATTAAATTTTGTGAAAATACTGAAATCATTCAATTAATAACTCCACAAAAAAAAAAATCAGCCATGTTTGAAACACAGAGAATAATGAAGTCAATACGAGGATAACAGTTAGTTTACAAAGGAAGGTTTTTTAAACAAGGTGAAATTTTAAAATTCACGGTGCAAGAGAAAGTGTGAAAGTGAAGATTAAAAGAAGTTTGTTAAGATGGTTTGGACATATGGAGAGAATGAATGAGGAAAGACTGACGAAGAAAGTATATGTTGGTAGAATAGATGGATGTCGTGGTAGAGGAAGACCGAGAAAGGTATGGATGGACCAAATATCCGAAATTGCGAATGAATGGAATATCCAGAGTCATAATAAAAGAAGAGCTTGTATGAAGAAGGTTATGACTCTGGAGGAAATGAAAGAAGTATGTAAGGACAGAAAGAAATGGCGGTTGATCTGTAATGTTGGCGAATAGGGTTTATTAAATTGGAATTTGTTTTTGTTTGTAAATGGATATTTTGTATTTGAATATTATTATTTAATGATGTATAAAATGTAATTTGTCGTGTGTGTGTGTTCCTTGACTTATAGGTTGGTATGCGGCTGACCACCCATGCTGTAAAAATGGTTCACTTTGCCAATGTCACCCCTGTCTCAGGGAAGGACGGCAAGAGTTGCAGGGTGTATGTCCATTTGAGATTTGATTTTTATGTTGTAGGTTCACATGAGGCATGTGCAAGCGCGAACTTGTACGTGTCTGGTTGTGAGAATGCATGTAATGTGAATCTTCAATGTAACATATCCTTGCAACTTAGATTAGATTAGATTAGACGCGTCGTGCCGTGCCGGGCTGAAAAAGTGCACACGCGGGCATTGTTGCAAATGTTGCAACCCGCGCAGTTTTGATGTAAATCAATCCATCACAAAAAATATCCAGTGTACTCACGGCATACAGAAGAGCTCAGACAAGAAGAACAGCCCGTAAAGGTGGAGCAATCGATAACAGAACAGATTCATCATCATGCCTTGTTGTGCTAGCCATTTGTTTCTGACATCTGTTAAAACCACATATGAATCAGAGCAAAATGGATGTGTTTGAATAGTAAAATCTGTATTAGGACGAAGAAATTATGGAAAATAACACTAACGTTGAGTCAACACTAGATCCATTGGAACTGGAGGTCCATCGGAGGTCCATCGGAGCTGGAGGTCCATCAGAGCTGGAGTTAAAAACAGTCACACCAACATCACAACGCTGAAGAAGCCCGGATAACATCCGCAAGTTCCAGCTCTGATGGGTCAAAACAACACATCAACAGCTATGTAATGTTTAGCTTACAATTTTTAAGTCCTCTCCGGAATCTATCCCTGTATACTAAGATTGATCAAGTAGTATTTTTATTTCCTTTATTTAACTTGTCTAAGATACAGAAGCATCCTTCTTCGAGAGTAACCATTTCCCGTTAGACACTCATCCCAAATTCTTCAACCCTGATTAATATTGCATGTATGAACGTTCATCCTTCCAGTTCATAAATAGCAATTGGAAATACACAGCATGTTTACACAATTTAAGGTTTTGATGACAGCATTTTATGCATTTTGGGTCTCTATTTAAGTTATCCGAATGATCGGATAAGCAGTTATAGGTTTCCATCAAATGTTTTGTGTTATAAAACGTAAAACTATTTTAACAGAATAGTTCCCAAAAAGTAGAAAGACAACTGGGAGTCAACATTAAAAGAAGGACGCAACTGGAAACAAATTCACCAGGAGGTTTCAACTAAAAAGAGAAACACGACAAATGATAAAAAGAACAGAGAAATGAAGCAGAAAAATCAAGAGTAGAAGAAAAAGTTTGTTAGTTGTAGCTCCAGGGGCATTGGTGTGAGTTGCGTGCGGAGGTAATTAAGCATTGCAGTGGCTGGTAATGAGCGTGGTGCGCCTCACAAAGTAATGGAACAAGACTGCGAGGAATGGCGTGCCGATGCTTAATGGATTCTCTTCGTGAGAATGGCGTAACCGGGGCAATAGTGTATCGCATTCAAACCATAATGGCTTCAAAAAACACAGCGCTGTTGCTTCTAAATTATACTTTTGTTAATTTTTATTTAGCAAACTAGGTAATTCTTTCCATAGATTCTTTTAATTTTCATTGTCTATATATTTTCGTTGCCACTGATATGTTCTAATGTGGTCTATAGATTCATATTGAGAAGGTCGTTTGGAAAGTCATTTCATACATTTGAAGCAGTCACCTTGCAAGTATGAACAACGACAGTCTTATTTTTCTTTAATTTTCCAGATTGCAAAGAACCTGGAAGTCTTCAATTGCTGCAGAAGTGTTGGTGTGAGAAAGGTGGCAGTTGAAGTCCTGATCATTTGTGGTATAATTGTTGGTTTCGTAGTGTTGTGTTGTCTTTGTTTTAATGCTGGTTTTGAGCAAATTTAATTCAAATTGTTATAAAAATACAGATACCGGCACATCATTCCATAAACGAGCAATTATGTGAGGGAATGAGTCGTCAATACACCAAATGCTCATAGTTTTGATATTGACCACAAAGGGGTAAATAGATAATTGTTGCCTTTGTTGCAACGAAAAGAGGAAGAATAAGTGATGATTTTTTGTCAGATCAAGCACCTTGATAGTCCCAAAACAACATACAAAAAATCATTCCAAACCTCCAATGGATAGTAAGTTGGTTTGTAGGAGCAATTTTCAACAAATGTGTAACTACATTGAATGCTTTTGTGGATTAGTTTGTTCCGTCCCTGTTTCACGGACAGCATGCGCTGTTGATAATAAAACATACATTACATTACAGGGTCCGCAATACACTATAAGCAATAATATACAATAAAACATTGCCGGACTGTGGCACGGAACAACTGCATTCGCATTTGCATCGTGCATGAATCTCAGGCATGCATGGAAAGGATTAAATTATGGTTGGCCGCAAGGAAGACAGACGTACAGATTGAAAGAAGAAGCTTGTCTTCAGCAATGAATCGAATCTGACACAGAAGGAGACGAAAAAGTAAAGTATCTACGGTAGAAATGGATTTTTTGGTGGCCTTCTTCTCTCCACTGCTGGATATAGTCTCTACAAGACTTTTTCATATTTTAACATCTCGAGAAACACGATACCACTGTATTCCCATCAGCTGGACAATATCGTCAACCCATATTTTTTAGGTTGAGAAATGGTTTATTTCAGTGGAATGAGTGGTCAGAGTCAGGGTTGGAAATGACTGGGTTGAATGAGTGCGCTATAACCAAGAAAGTGAAAATACAGAGGACTATAACGAGATGATTCGAGCTTCTAAAAATAATGGATGACTGACAAAGAGTGTGTAACGAAGGAATGTCAAATGCCAGTGTGGAAGAGCAGGACAGGAGAATAAATAAATTGATCCAATAAGCTAGATTGCAAATGGCTACAAGCTTCAAGGTGAAGAAACGAGAAGAGAGTGCATTGAGCTGTAATGCTGGATAGACCTATGGTGACCGGTCTTTGGTAAAGGCAGATTATTTTTTCAACCCAGCGAAGAGCAATTTTGAAAAATGAAATATTTATTCTAGCTCCACAGGTATTCGCACCCACTGTCTTCCAATCAAAAGTCCATAGTGTTAACGACTAGACTACCGACCATATTTTACCTACAAAGGAATAAATGCAAACTGATTCAATAGAGGTTTTAAATGTATTGAACAAGTAATTAAGTATTTTTTTCAGACACATTTTGTAACCGTGCCCCAAGTATGACAAAATATATTTAAACTCAACCAAAGCGTATTCCAAAATTGTGTAGAACTGAAACGCTCGGTATTGGTACGGCTTTAGTTTCCAAACATTTTTGGTGAACGTTATGGGTGAGTTACAACGTGAAATTGTATACACAGGGTACTGACGCAAATGGGTAACGTATGACTTGCAATTAATAAATTTCCCGGTGTCTGACAGTGTGGAGAGCCTCGCTATGTGAAGTGCATTTATGGCCCCGCAGACTAAAATATTCACTAACCTCGTTTGTACGGATGCTCCGAATTTCGTTGCTTTGCATTACGTAGATTATATCGTCACATTTTTCTGCTAAAGTTCTTTGCAACAGCTTGACAAATACGCAAAAGATTTTGCGTCCCCTAAAAGCTTCTTTGTCTTATCCCCAACAGAGGCAGTTTCATACCACAATATTTGTATGTGTACTGGACCAATCGACTGCTCCAAGAAAGAAGGAAGTAACTCCGAAATTGAGGTTTTTGACTTATTTCCATTTCTGAAGGTAACAAATCATTATCTTCATTCCAAGATGACAGCCGTGTCTCTATCTCTTTTAAATTCGTTATTAAATTAATGTAAAAGATAGTTTAGGCATTGTTCTCCATGGAATAAATAACATTTAATTGGCTTTCCTGCAAAACTATCTTGTTTGGCTTATTGCTGTCTTCCTTGGAGCAGTCACAATGTGTGTTATAAAAACTGGAAATTCATTTTTGAAATATTTTCTTTTAAAAATACTCACATTATTGTGTTTTACATTGTTTTCTTAGATCTGATTGTATAGAATGTGGTTCTTAAGAAAATTTCATTCAAAGGTCATTTTTTAATCAAATGATAAATAAGCCAAACAAGCATTGGCGGGACAACTTGTTATAAACGAAAACTAACATTTTAAAAGACCAATAGATAATACACAGAGTTTCCGAGCTACATTCGACACACACGCTATCTAAAATACTGCTTTTTTTCCGATTTCCGAACGACTGTTTATTTCCGATATCTGAGGTTCCTTTGCATTAAAATTCTCGACGAGGCGTCCGCACACCCAGCCAGGGCCTTCCACAGTAAATACGTGAAAACAGCCTTTGATAAATATATACATAAGCTCTCCAAATGTAAGGTAAACAGACGGAGCGAAGGAGGTAAATTAAAAATGTGTGTTTGTGTGTGCCAAGACAGTGTACATAAAAACGAAACGCTTTTGTTGAACTATTCACTTTCCGCATTATGTAGAGTGTACAGTAAACAAGCTTGAGGAGCAGGCCTGGCACCAGGGCCCCGGCGTCATTGTTACGAGTGTATGGTAGTATTAGTGCATACATGATTCTAATCACGCTGGTAGAACAACGCCCCGGAATCATCCACTGTGCTCGATAAATCAAAAACAGTCGAGAAACGTCCGTAGGAAGTATATTTGTAAATGTAAGCCGAAATCATGTGCAAGCCAGAGTGTCGATTAGAACATTGAGCCGAGGAGCCGAAAGCAAAAACTAGAAAACAGTGATTGTCAATTGTTGTAAATTGTGAACCAAGCCGTGTAAAATTAATTCTATTAAAATAATCAATCGCAGTTTAATTGAAAGAGAACCCCATCTCAATCATAAAAATATAGTAACAAACAAATCTTTTTTCTTTTGAGAAAACAGATCTGTTGTGGCATTCGTGAATATTTGCGAACAAGGGGGCCCACCACAGATCACGGAATATGGGCCCACAGAGACTTGAATATTTTTATGTTTTTAGCGGGTTCTATTTAATTGAAACTGCGGTTTATTTGTTGTAAACAATTTATTTTATCACTTTCGGTTCAGAGTTTCATTTGCACAGTAGAGTATGATGGTTGATTGATTTCGGACCCTCTAGGCCAGCGTTTTTCAACCTGTGGGTCGCGACCCCCTGGGGGGTCGCAAAGCCTCTGTAGGGGGGTCGCGAGAGGTCGAGAAAACTTCAGTTTTTTCATACAATATATAATTTGTGAGACTTAAATAAAAAGTCGATAAGAGCTAAAATTATTATATTTTTAACAAAATTTCCCTATAATCAATCATACATGTCAGAAAAATGCTAGTTCAAAACATGTTATTACAAAGAAAATAAATATTAAAAATGTGTTTAAATAGAAAATGATTACATCTGTGCTTGCTATCTTCGTTAATTTTAATGTGAAGGTTGCACTTGAGTTTCTGCAATTAATTTCTCCCCTCGTGGATCCGGTTTTGCCACAATAAGTATTAAATCGTTTTCCAAATGTAAGCAATTTCTTAGTGTACATTTTATTCGCGTCATTGATGAAAATGCCAACTCGCACAAGTACGAGGTAGAAAATGCAATCAAACACTTCAAAGCCTCGGTTGTTAATTCCGGGTATTCTGTTTTTCTTTTTAACCAAAACGTATCCAAGTTTTCAGACTTGAATTCCAAGTGTAACATCCCATCGGCAGATAGTTCCAGCAGATTATTTTTAGTTGCTAAATTTGCCTCGTTTATAGCTGCATTCATAACGGATTAAGGATCCATCTTTGCCTAGTGTTATCCGATATCTCTTGCAGTGAGATGTAATGACACTATAATAATAATAATAATCTATAATCTAAGTTGCAAGGATATATTCATTTAAAGCTCTCAGATGTATGCCCACAGACCAACAAGTGTAGTTCGCGCTTACAAATGCTGAATGTGTACTTACAAATAAAATCCAAACCTCAAATGAACATAAGCCCCACAACTTTTGCCGACCTTCCCTGAAACAGGGGTGACATTGGCAAAGTGAACCATTTTTTACAGTATGGGTGGTCAGCCTCATACCAACCTATAAGTCAAGGAATATGTTTATATCAGATTGCAAATAACGCAAACGCCTAAAATTGTTGTAGGTATTTTGTATATATTTTTAACATAATGGAAAAAAGGGTTGGGGGGTCGCTAAAATTTTTTTGATACTAGGGGAGTCGTGTCGTGAAAAAGGTTGAAAAACACTGCTCTAAGCGATTCTGGCCCTAATTTATACAGCTTATTAAGAATATTCTCGAGACACGGAGAATCATTACATACCACCTTGCTAGACTTCACCAGCACATTCAATTCAATACTTAATTAATCTTGAACAAAAACAAATTATTATTAGGTACCTATCTAAGTTTCTACTCACTTCTAGAGACTTCATCGACTAAGGGCCGTTCTTATAAACATCCGTTTGTTAAATGTCAAATCTAATAAACCGAAACTAGGTACAAATTTCGTTTTTCTGTATTATAACAATTCGTTCGTAAATTTTCGGTTTAATTTTACCGGCGGATCTAACCGACAGCCGACCCCCGGTTTCCAGGTAGATACCGGTCGGTTTGTTAAGGTTTGAGGTTAGGTCAGCTGTCAAAGCATTATTTTTTTGCGGTGAGTTTAGCGTGCCATTGGACTTCTACGCTCTATCCTGTTGAAGATAATTTCTTCCGACAGTGATAGAGAATTCATTAAAATAGGGCTGTATCAGTCGTTTTCGTGTTTGTCATACGCAACTTTAGGTTATGTTTCTTCTCTGACAGCAAACGGATGACATATGTTCATGAATGCACGCAAAAAATCATCAAAAATACGAGTGCATTATTGAGAACTAACGGACGGTTAAAAAAGCTTTATAAGACGACTATCGGTAAGATCAGTCCGTTAACGTCCATCCGTTAGTAAAATGAGGATTTACTTACGGATATTTAGTCCAACGTTTATAAGAACGGCCCTAAGTATAATTATCAAACCAACACAGACACCACTACCAATATCCTACATATTCATAACAATATGAAAATGGGAGGCAGGTCTTTCGCCAGAGCCTCCGTTAGGCTTACATACCTACATATATACAGGCCTGCTGGAGAGAAGTAATTTTCATTTCGAAATGATAAAAAATAAATAAAACGTCTAAAAGTCATCTTTATATAGATTGTGGCTTTAAACTGAAACAAAATCTACCTGTACGATTCTCATAAATTTGTTCATTTACATAATTCAGTATTAGCTCGCTCAGCTAAGTTAAAAACGATCGAGCCTAAGTTTATATAATTGATGAACAATTTAACTCAGATTCAGTCGAAGATTTGAAACTGTAACTATGTCGTCATTCTACTTAGGATGGCTAGAGTCTTTGCAAAATTACCTCCATTTCTTTCTGCGCTTGCATAACTTTATCAATTCGTAATTAATTTATCACCTTTTTCATACATATTTATTCTTATATGCTCAGTTTGTTTTATTTATTGTCCATGTTTTTTCAGTCTTCCTCATCTACTTTTTCCATTCACATTTCATATACACATACACTTTTCAACTCCCAGCAACATTGCCAAATAGTTTTTCCAAATTACATCAAGAAAGGAAATGAAAAATTGCGTGGTCTGCCAATAGGTAAATTGCTATTTATAAACAATTTTAATTTGTTTTTACAAAGATATTTTCTTTCAAATACTTATCCAAAAGTTTCATTGTTTTTCTCGACTAACTCTGAATAACACAGAAATCATTCCATGTGAAACATAAAACCTTAGGCGTGTTTGTTATGGCCGACAAGAAACCTTATTGTCGATTCATTTTACGTTCAAAACAACGTTGGCATTTATAAAATCGACACCCAGAATTTTTACGACAAAATTATTTAAAAAAATAAGTCGTTGTATACATAAATATCTTCCATATTATGAACCATCCAAAGCGTCAAACTCCGTTAAATCTGTATAATAAAATAATATAATATAATAAACATAAAATAAGTGCGCGAGAGAAAGAATATTTAAATAAATATAAGTTTACACATTTCAAAAACAAATTTACATTAAAGTCGTTTCAGAAAGGAAAAGCAAATTAATGAATATTTTTTAAATGGAGATACCAAGGTGCTCAAAGTGAGAAAAAGAGGAAAACGTTTATGAGAAGGTAGCAAATATTTAGACAAAATCTTTATACGAAAATCAACAAAAAAACTTGTTTTTGCAGCACACATGACGCCCTCGTCTGCGCCATGCATTTTAGTGCAACCTTTTTTTTCTTTTGTGGTATGTACCTAGTGCCTTTTTTAAATTTTCAAATTCCAACACGCTGTATTAAAACCAATTTTAAGTATTGTACTGTATCCTGCCGCCGTTCCACTGGGGGTGGCCGCCGGCCGGTACCTTCGCACATGCGTCTCCATTTTTTTCTGTCCTTGCATATAAAACCAAAGGCCCGATATTTTCAATATGAGCATAGTTAGGTACTTTATACTGAGTGAAAAGGACGCACTTACGTAAATCGTGTGGATTGTTTTATTAATCAGTTTAAAGTCACATACGAAATATGCTATCGTTGAAAATACCGGGCCTTGGTGTCTTTTTTAAATCGACGATTCATTTACACTACGTGTCTTTTAACACATAAATATCAAATAATATATACCTATCTTAGAACGTTTTTTTTAATTGATTGTGAAATACAAAGAACGGAGCATGGGCGTCATGAAAGAACATTAAATAACAAATTTAAATACTTTGTGATAATGAACGTTTTTTAGTTTAAAAATTAAATATCAGTGACGTCAATGGCATAAAAAATACATAATATTATTTAAAAAAATAAGTGACTATTGATTCCTTATATTTGATGTTTATTTAAGTGCTTAAAAATGAACATCAATCATTAAAAAAACTGACGTAATTTATTAGCAAAAATGCTGAAAGAAAACATTTTTAAATTTTAATTGCAAAGATGTTTACCTGCTGGTATTTTAGTAACACCTGTTTTTTGTGAAATTTGCACTCGGAAAAATTAGGAATTTATTGTACAAAAACAGCATAAAAATTTCAAAAAATATATGTCAAGTACTTACCCATCTGGAGATACAGTCTCGACATTATCGATAGACCTTATATACCGAATATCGGTCACATTTGCTTGAAGAATTCTGAATGTCCAATCAGCTGTTTCTGCGTGGCCATCTTGAATTTCTTATTTACACAGATATTAGTGAATTTAGATGACAGCTAAAGGAGGGCGCTTTTATGACTTTACAGCCTTCAAACTCCTAAAATAAATGGATATTATTTGATTTTTCTTCAACAAAATACTTCGTAAATTTTAACAATTTAACTGGCATCAAATTGAACTATCAAAAGTGACGTTTTACAAGATGGCGATGTTAGATCCGATTTTCACCACGTTCATTTTAAGCTATGTATGTAGGTCTGTATCAATTAATGATCTATTGATTCGTCAAGACTGTATTGTATATTTACCCTGGAATAAGTAAATAGTTTACAAGTTTGTATAAAAAAATCTTACCTTATATTGATCCATCGAAGCCTTCAAAAAACTCTGGTCTTTAGCTGTAAAAACTTTTTTTTAACGAATTCCTAAAAATAAATACTAATTATTTTCAATGACGTCAATGGTACTTTTTTGTGGTAAAATTTGCAATCCACAAAAAAAAACGTACTTTGGAAGTAATAAATAGTGTTGTGTTTTTAAGTTTTTTTTTTTTTGGAAAAACTTTTGATTTAGGTGCATAGGTTTAAGGTGTAGAGTTCGCAGAGCGTATCTAAGAGGTAGGTACGTATTTATTCATAAATGGCAAGGAAGACCTGAGTTTTTTAATACCTGAAAAAAATTCTACCATTTGAGTGCAGAACTTTCTATTATTTCATCATTTTCTTAATCAAATAAAATGTGAGGATTGTTTCATTAATTGTTACACTTTTTCCACTAGGTGTGGTGAAGATCTGGTATTTTTTTATGCAGTGGTGCTAACAAACTGAAGTTGTAGATTTATTTTAAAGTTGCTAATAACTGAAATATTGTAAAAACTTGTCGTTTTTTTCCCTCACATTAATATCTTGTACAAAAAAATAAATCAATGTCAAATTTTAATGGAAAAATTAATACTAATAATCTACACTATGTGAGTGTGGAGCTCAGCAAACAATGGAGCACCTGCGGTGTTGTCCCTCCTGTCCGACAAGCTGCTCCATGGATGATCTCTTTGCGGGAAACCAAAGAGCTGTAGACATTGCTCGTTACTGGGCCAATACGGTGTGAAGCTGACACGAAGAAGAAGAATAGAAAAAAGTAACCGGTATTCGATTGAAAAAAATATCTAGAATTTGATGGAAGTAAGTAATAAAAAATCGTTAATAATAAGTGGATGGTATTCAATAAAGATAATTTATTAATTTTATTGATTGTAGAGGCATTAACTTTGTAATCGTTCATCATTAAGGATAAAAGAAAAACAGCTTTGTTTTCGATTACTTGTGAGTATATATATATATTATACTCACAAGTAATCGAAAACAAAGCTGTTTTTCTTTTAGTCTTAATAATTTATAAACTTCCAATTAAAAACAGTAACGAGTATACTTTAGAAGAATAATTGTAGTATTTAATCAAAAAAGTATCTAGTATTCGATTAACGAACATTCCAGTATTTGATCGAAAGAAGTATCTAATATTGAGATAAATAAGTACCTAACTAGTATTCAGTAGAAAGTATATACACCTACCACATAATTGCAACTTGTTTTTAACGATTACAGAAAACTCGTAGGTTATTTTTACTTGACGTCAATTTATTGAGAAAATTGAATAAACGTGTCTGACTACTCGAGGCGTGAAGAAATATCTAATACATTACGTATCAGATACTCAAAGCATACAACTCAACCGTATCGTTTTCCACATTATTATTAAACTTAAACGCTCACTAGTGGCTCTGTTTTCGTTTCCTTACATTTTAGTAAAACTCTTTGGTTGAGTTTAAACGTAAGGAGTATACATAGCGCACGTTTAATAATAAAGAGCATTAACTCAAAAAACATGAATGTTGGGAAATCACGTTTTAAGTTCAGACATCCAGTATAACTTGTATGGGATGAAAAAGGCGGCCGATGTTTTATCTCGGTCATATTCGTCCAAATTGAACGGCTGTCGCATTCTACCTATTCTTCTAGCATTGTTTTTGCGTTTTATTACAAAATCTCGATTTTCCCAATTTTCGAGTAATTTATCTTTATTATTAAACGTGCGATAGGCTATCTGATACGTAATGTATTAAATATTACTTGGAAATACTAAGTATTGAACTAGTTGCTCGTGTACAGGCGGTCTATTAATTATCACTAGTCAGCATTTACACTAGCGCAAAAGGCGATCGTGATAAAACAATTTAAATAAAACATTTAAAGTTTTGTTTATATTTTAACGCTGTATTGAAAATTGCACGTGTTTTGTATTTTTTTATTTATCAGAGCTGTCATACGCGTCGCGAGCGACAGACGTGTGTACCGATTAAAATTTATTGACTTAAGAAAAAATATGCTTGTTAAATAATTATTTACTTAATGAAATTAAAAATAGTTTATTTTGGTGCTCATTTTAAAATTGCAAATAATTACCTAAGTGTCAATGAAATCAAGTTTAAATTTTTTTAGTGAGTTTTAACTCATAATTATGGATATCAGTCCCTTCAACCGAAGTGGAAAAACCGCGCGCTCGCCGCCTTCTACGCCCTCCACGGATCCTGCACCTAAGCTGGATGCAGCGAAGCTACTCCAAGATGCACAGGAAACCGTATCAGACGTGGACATCTGGAAATGGATGACGTATGTAGAAAATCGTCTGGATGAAGTGTGCTCTGTTGTTGCCGAGGGCAAGTTAAACACGGAGCAAAAACTGAAAATAAGTAATTTGTGCCGAAAAGTGGGACATGGAACTTCGCAACTAGCACTTATCTTTAATTCCACGAAAATAAAGGTCATGCAAGCGCAATCTTCTATCCAAGCTCTCACTCAAAAACTGGAAGACCAAAAACAACTCTCGCAGCAGCTACAAGACCTTAAGTTGAGTGTTGAAAACTCTGAAAGACCAGCCACGGGACCTTCCTTTGCCGACATGGTTAAAAAAAGCGAAAATAATTATATGCAGCCATTAAATCTAAGTTCAGTGGCCATTTATCCGAACAACAAATATAGGTCAAGTGAAGAAACCAAATCATTGGTCCAAAAAGTAATCTGCCCTGAACAAATGAAACTCCATATAAGAGGACTTCGCAAAACAAGAAATGGCGGCATCATAATCAGCACTGACAACAAAGACGACATAGACAAGCTAAAAAACTCCACGCAACTTATGAACGCAGACGTCCAAATTGATGAACCACGTAAGCAAAGGCCCAGGATTACGATCATCGGTGTGCCCACAGTAATGCAAAATAAGGAAGTTCTGACCTGCCTATATCAGCAAAATTTGTCCGAAAGCCTCCAGCCCTTAACCCTCGAAAAATTTTTGAACTCCATTAAATTAAGCCACAAATCAGGTAAAAGGGATGCTGAGACCTGCAACTATGTCATCGAAGTCCCTGCAGACATTCGCAAAGCCCTTATTACTAAGGAACGAGTCTTCATCAACTGGTCTTCTTGCCCTGTGAGAGACTTCACTCTAGTAACAAGATGTTACAAATGCCAACTTTATGGACACGCCGCCAAATCATGCAAGGAGTCAGCCTGCACCTGCAGCCACTGTGGGAAACAAGGCCATTCATACAAAGAATGCACAAAAAAGGAAGGAGAAGGAAAATGCGCTTCCTGCTTGCATTTCAAAAAACCGAGCAATCACAAAACAGGATCTATTGACTGCCCGGCAAAAATAATGGCTGAGAAGAGATTGATCAACTCAATTGACTATGGAGGCGCCTAAAAAGCGCCATAAATTGTTTTTATTTTTATTTTTTTCCGTCCTTGTTACCCTTTTACCCTTCATCTTAGTCTTTCAATCTACACACTTGGAATTAATTTGTACTTGTTTTCTACTATTTGATTGATTATTAATTAATTACTAATTAATAAATAATCAAGTATTTATGATTCATTGCTCATAAAAATGGTTCATGTTTTGGATGACACAATTTTTTAAGACGCTGTTTTTAAAATGCTGTTCTACTTACCTTGAATAAATTGATCAAAACAGAAAAGTGAAAACACATCGAAAATAAAATACAAACAAAGCAGAAGTTTGTTTACCCACTACTGACTTTGACCCAGTTGATAAACTGCTGATCTGCATTTCTGTGCATCATTCTTTATTGAAAAAATACCGCAAGCAAAAAAAAAAAAAAAAAAATAGAGCGCAATCAAAGTTCAAATCTACACAAGATTCTCCGAGACATGACCCTTTATCTTTCAGAGAAGTCGTTAATTGTAGTAGACTTAATTCCTATTTCTATTTTATATTTGTTTATCCTAATGCCTTGTGTGAAATAAGTTTATTTGTATTATGAAACTATTGAAGTATGAATAAATGTAATAATGATTATTTAAGTACATATTGCTTGCAAGCCCTCCCCGCCTGAGATACAGGATTTTCCTAGTTCAGGCACATGTATTATTATTCTCTTATTCCATTTAAAGTTTAAATAACATTTATTTCAATATTGTAACTCATTTTGTTCAGAGAAATGTAAAAATGTAATGTTAAGTATTTTTTGTGTATCATTAATATCAGAAAGTTATACAGATATATTGTATAGAAGCTCTCCACGCCTGAGACACAGGTTTTCCTAGTTCAGGCACATGTATTATTTTCTTACTTAAGTTAAAAAGCTGCACCTTATGTTAATCTTCTGTAAAACAGTTTTATGAATAAATAATTATTATTATTATTATATTTTGCATTTTAATTTTGATAAAAATTTCGAAAAATAGAAAAATGTGTAGAAAAGTGTAAAAAAGTAAAAACATAATAAAAGGACAACTAAGTAAGTTTATTAAAACAGATGTTACAAAAGTTCTTCCTCAATTTATTTTATTTTGTTTTACAGTTTTGTATGACACATTACCTACTCTCTGAAATATCGAAAGTTGAAATTTCTACAAAAGATTGACCATAAAATATGGTTTCTTTGGCGAAACTGTCTCGGTATTTCTCACCTCCACTCTACTATAAATCTATAATCTATGTTTCAAAGATAAATATTTTTTTTGATTCGTATTAAATGCATTCCCATAAGTGAACTTGCAACATAAAAACCCAATCTTACATGAACATAAGCCCTACAACTCTTGCCGACCTTCCCTGAAACAGGGATGACATTGGTAAAGTAAACCCATTTTTACAGTTTGGGTGTTCAGCTTTATACCAATCTTATTAGCCAAGGAACCATAATCATGTAATTAAAAAATAGCAAAGATGTGATAGATTATTGAAATTATTCCAGTATCTAAAATGGAATTGAAATCGCATTTTAAGAAAAGATTACCTGAGAATGTGTGACAATCGAAAATGCATTTGAATGACGTTAAAAGATAAGTTTATTTCATTACTTGTTGAGGCATTTACCTTTTATTATTATTTTTATCCAAATGTAAAGAAATGAAACAACTTTGATTTTTAATTACACCCTTAAGTAGGTACAATTAAAAATCCCCAACCGGTTTCACATATATACGGTTTGCATCGTCAGGTGGTCTTATTCGGTGGTGGATATTTAATAACACTCAAAGAAAAAAAATCCGAGAACAAAAATGTATCATCTAAGAAAGCTCGCTGTTATGGTCGGTGGAATAAGGCGTCGGCACTCAAATTTATGCTATTGAAACAATCGCAAGCTCAAACCCGTGTCGTATCGACAATACCTTTGACCCTGGTTCAACAAACGTCATTGGGTGGTTGTCAATTAATGATTCATTACACTATTAAATCATTCATTATTAATTGATAACGTTAATACCTGTTTCTGTGCAAGCAAAATAAGTTAGTACATTGCATACCTCTTCCCAAATCTATTTTTTTTTCAATCTAGAAATGAGATTTGTACAATATTTACCTCGTTCTCCTTACAGCTAGTGATGGTATAGCGTGCAGAGTAATACTCTCTCTAATCGGCGTGATGACAAGTAACAGGTATTCACAGCTCCGTGGGAACAAGGCGATGATGATGATGATTGCTGGTTGGTGTAATGACGGATTAAGGGTCATGGATCATCAGCGCGGAGTGGGCCGACTCTGCTAATTAAGAGCCATGGTGTGTTGAACCAAGACCCACCGTCTCTCAGTGTTTTTTTGGCTTATCTACCATTGATTCAAAGATGACCATTAAATAGAATAGTCATTAAGCTCCCCCAGTTCTTGTTTGCCCTATAGACCAATTCTGTCAAATATGACTTTTTAATGCAGTTGTCTTAAGAATCAAATTCTACGAGTACATAATCTGAGCTAAGAAAAAACGTGGTACTCTATAATGTGAGGGTTGTTTTAAATATTTAAAAAATCAATTTCCTGTTTTCATAAGACACATTGGTCCAGTACACATGCAAATATTGCTCATGTGAAATTAGCTTAATGGTCTATACGGCAAATAAGAACACGTTATCCGAGTTAAGAAAAAAACTATAGTGTTAGACTTGTTTTAAATATTTTTAAAAACAATTTCAATGAGGCTTAAAACGCATTGGTCCAGTACGCATACAAACATTGCTCATGTGAAATTACCTCTGTTGGAGATAAGGTGGGGATTCTGACATCCATGGTGGGGATCGAATCCTAGCCCTCTGAAATGTTTTTTTTCTATTTTCATAAAGTTCCTTGACTAATAGGTTGGTATGAGGCTGACCACGCACACTGTAAGAAATGGTTCACTTTGCCAACGCCACCCCTATTTCCGGGAAGGTCGGCAAGAGTTGCAGGGCTTGTTCTCATTTGAGATTTGGTTTATCTGTCTTATAGTTTTGTGAACGCACCGTGTACATCGATCAATTACTAAGCATTTCATATCCAAAGAATCGAAGTTTGCCGGTATAAATTATTCATGTGTCATTTTAAATTTCAAATGCGGGTACTTGGAAACCCGATATTAGCATACAGTGTCAAAGTGAAAAAAACATGTTCTCAATTTTTAAGCCGATTATATTAAATTAAAAGTACGATGAGATGGTTTGGACATCTCGAAAGAATGGATGATGAACGACTAACGAAGAAAGTGTACAAAGGAAATGTTAGAGGAAAGCGCGGAAGGGGAAGGCCGAGGAAAGAATGGTTAGACCAAATAGGGGAGATTGCGAAAGAATGGAACCTGCAGAGTGAGAATAAGAGAAGAGTATGTATGAAAAAGGTGATGAATAGTGAAAAAATGAAAGTGGTTTGTAAGGACAGAAAAAAGTGGAGGCGCATCTGCGGAGGTACCGGCCACCCCTAGTGGAACAGCGGCAGGATACAGTACAGTACAGATATTGACGTTTCGTTGTACTGAAAAAAACAGTCAATATATAATATGAGTTTATTTTTAGATGAATTATGTTGCGCAAATGAAAAAAAACGTAGGAAAATTTCCGAATTCATTATTGATGTTTTGTGTATAATTTAATCTGCAATGTAAGTTACAAAGATCTATTAACATTTAAGATTCACAATAAATTTATACTTACAAGCAGACACGTAGGTAGGTACTAATTCGCGGTCAAACATGCCGCCCGTATATTAACAAAATAAAAACACAAATCTCAAATGAGCATAAGCCCAGCAACTCTTGCCGCCATTCCCCGAAACCAGGGTGATAATAATACAAAATATAAAGATATAAAACATTTCTGCGTTCATCTAAGTTGCAAAAAAATTTAAACTTACATATTAGATGTATTTTAGCAAGCAGACATGTATAAGTTCGTGCATAAACGTGCCACATATGCACTTTGATAATAAAATTCTAATATGAAATGAGTACATGCCCTGCAACTTTTGCTCAACTTCATGAAAAGAGGGGTGACGTTGGCATGTTGTACAGTATGGGTGGTCAGTCTCATTCTAACCTGTAAGTCCAGGAACTCAAATAATAAATTACATTTACTCAAATAGATAAAACTAATATGTCTTAGTATTTTTTTTTTTTTTTAATTATCAAACTTTTATATATTTTATATATTTTAAATTTTATATATTTAAATGTAATTTTTTATTCATATTCCTTGACTTATAGGTTGGTATGAGGCTGACCACCCCTACTGTAAAAAATGATTCACTTTGCCAATGTTACCCCTGTTTCAGGGAAGGTCGGCAAAAGTTGTGGGGCTTATGTTCATTTGAGGTTTGGATTTTATTTGTAAGTACACATTCAGCATTTGTAAGCGCGAACTACACTTGTTGGTTTGTGGGCTTACATCTGAGAGCTTTAAATGAATATATCCTTGCAACTTAGATTATAGATTATAGATCAAACCAGTCTTTAAGCCTTATATGAATGTATTTGCTAGAATACATATTAATAATTCATCGTTAAGGAAACAGAAAATTTATGTGAAAAAAATATCATACATGAGTCGTATTAAATTAAAGAGGGAAATCTAGGATTCACTTAAAAATTAAATAAATACATGAAAAAGACGTTACGATGATTAAATGTGTTAAGTACTATATATTTATCTCATTAAAAAAACCTACATTGCCGTATATGATTCCCCACGATTAACAATACGTTAAAAATACACCTCGAATATGATGAATGAATTTACAAGAAAAAATTCTTACATTTTTCATTAAATGTTGAATAAATAAAACTTCGTTGACACGAAACAAATATTATTCAAAGCCGTAACATTCAATGTTCAATATTCAAAATTTGTTCAGTCGAAGCAATGTTCGAACGTTTTTTTTTAATTGCTAAAAAATCAATAGTACCTACCTACTGCGCACTAAAGGATCCAACCCAATATGTACAGACTCATTCTTTTGTTTAATTTTTTCAATTGAACTGAACAATGCGAACAAAAAACTTTTTTGTGTGACGGCATGAATGAGTGTTAATGCAAATATAATAACAACATTTAAAATATTGTTTATGATGAATTGATCGAACAAAAGACAAATTTTCCCCCCAGTGCTCGTTTGACTCATCTATGTATAATTAATTATAAGATGACCTTTCAAGAAAATTGTCTTCAGAATCACAATATATTCAGATTGTGTATATATACACAATCTGAGCTAAAACACGATAATGTGAGAGTTGCTTTAAATATTTTTTAAATAAATTTCCAGTTTTCATAAGACACATTGGTACAATATACATTAAAAAATTGCACTTGCACATGTAAAATTACCTCTATTGAAGATAAGATCATCCCCTTGGGGAGTAATTTGAGCTCTTAGGAGAGCAAAAATTACGTAGGAGGCGATTTCGGGGCGATAGAGCGATATTTTACTGAAACCTACCCCTCCCACGTCGACAGTAATTTTTTGGGTAAAAAATATTTCTTGAAAGGCGATCCTACCTTCTCCCCCCACCAGTTTACGATTTTAATTTAGGCATAAGGGAGCGATGGGCTTATCTGCTGTATACATAAAGGGGCGATGAGCGAAAAAAAAATTACGAAACCCTGTTCAACACGACTTTATCTATTCAACAAATGTCAAATTAAAAAAAAAACACACAATAATTAAGCCTTCCACAAAAATCTTAGACGTGCGCAGTAATTCTGCACATATTCCGATCAATCAACCGATCTTAGCGTCTATAAATTAATGTCGTTATCTAGCACATGACGATAATAAAAATACAAAATCGACCGACATAAATTTCATTTCGATATCAGCTAAAATTTGAATTGGATTCTTATCAAAGGCTCGTGTACACACACAAGTATATATCGAAACCTTAAAGGTAACACTTAATAAGTGACATATTAAGCTAAAATAAGTTTCTCAGATATTCTCGTATGTACCTTTTTTCCTATTTTCTGCGAGAGAAAACATTTAAAAAGTGTGACACTCCTGTAGTTTAAAAGTTTTCCACGAGCCCTGCTTTATAATTAGTTCACTTACAATGAGAAGTTACATCCAAAATAATGTTTTATACAAAATTTCTCGATTTAGAGAATCGGCAGTTATTCAGTTTTACCTTTGAGGTGGCGTTGTACATTTTTATCAATAAAACGTAGGGTTTATTTTCATGAATGTGTATGTCACCAGACAAGATAACACCGCGGGCTGGAGCTTATATAAATGTCGCCAGGCGCTGTTCCAATACATAAAACGGCGCTATACCTATCTAATACATAGAGTAGAATTATACAGACAGACAGATAAATTAATGTCTAGCATTAACGATAGACAAACGCCTTTTTGTGTCTAAATGCCAGAAAACTTATTATTTATGTTTTAAATAATTATTGTCCAGTTTCAAATTTACCAATGCCACCGCGGTTTCAGGAAAAGGTCGCAGGAGGTGCAAAGTTTATGTTCATTTGAGGTTTGGATTTGAATTTGTAAGTACACATGCATGATTATTGCCGCGCGAACTAACAAGACGTCTCTGCTTGTGGGCATGCATTAATATAAACTTGAAATGTTAATATATCTTTGCAACTTAGATTATAGATACATATACAAGTTACTAAATTACCTATTCAATGCTACTTGTCATAATATCGGAAAAAACATGTTTGTTTTTGGCATTTGTAAAATTCAGCGTTTTTCAAGTACCCATTTATAAATGCGTCAAACAAAATCATAAACGGCAATCTAGAATTTATTTCCGAAATAAAATAAACACACGGTAAAACGTGAAATGATTACCATCATTTCTGTGCATTTATCTCGTTTTCGAAAAAATCTTAGATTGCCATCTCTGATACTATGAGATTCAAGGTATATAGAGGTCTGATAGAAATAGAGGTCATCATTGTATCAACTTCAAACGGAAATTGTATTTAAAATAAACAATTAACTTCTTCGTGTTGTAGAGGCACCTCCGCATTTTTTTTTCACTTCTTGAGATCTTTTTTTGATACCTAGTGGAAAACTTTTTATTTCTCTTTTCTGTGTAATAAAATAAAATAACAGGTTTTATATGTTTGCTATTTTACTCGAAATAATTTTTAAAAACAAAACAATTTTAAATCATTGATTGATCATGTATTAAGGATTTTAAACACTATCCTTAGATAAGGTTCGACATCATTTTTTTAATAGTCTATAACTAGCAGACAACCGTGCGCAGCACGGTCGGTCTGCTAGTAGTCTATAATTAACAAAAATATAGAAAATGTATATTTTCAAGTGCTTTTTTTGAGAAAGAAAAACGAACTGAGGGACAAAAATGAGGCGTATTGAAACAAAGTCTGATTTTCTTTTTGAAAAATTAAATAAATGGCATATTTATTTGATTTTTGAAAAAATCCCTCGATTGCCACCTATGATTCTAGATAAAACTCAAATAACTCCATATTTTTAAATTGTTTCGAGTAATGTTGCAACGATATTTAACCATGTTTTTTTCGGTGATTATAAGGTTTTTTTTTTCTGTACTTTTTAGAGGTCTTTTCTTGGTAATCTTAAAGTCCTTTGTTGTTCCTTTTAGAGCTTCTCTTTTAGTAATTTGAAGGTTTTTCTTTTATATCATTTTTTGAGGTTTTCTTCTGAAATTTCAAGGTTTTTTTATGTCGTTTTTTCTATGTTTTCTCCTGTGATTTTAAGGTTTCTCTTTCACGTCGTTTTTTGTGGTTTTTCTCCTGTAATTTTAAGGTTTTTTGTTGGGATGTGTGTTTTGGAATAAAACCATAGAGTTATACCGTATGTAATAATTTTTGGTATGTATTTGGCAATGCTCGCAAACATTTCATACAATTATATATTCGCATAAGTCAACAGTAAGCGTATAAATCAACTAGAGTCGAAAATAATAATCTAAGTTTCTCATTGGTTGGACCCCGCGGGGACAAAAGTGACCACATGTTTCAATATATTTTAAATATACAATTAACATTAATTAACAAAATATATACAAATAAAAAATGACGACATGAGAACCGTACTAAAATAAGATGAAAAAAAAAAACAGAAACATGAAAAAAGACAATCGATTTTCTGTCTTTATACATGACAATTAACCCATTTTTTCATGAAAATTACAATTTGATCTTTTTAATATTTTCCATGTCAAAACATAAGAAAAACTTGAGTCGTATGGAACCAAAATCGTCAATCTAGAATTTTTGACAAAATAAGAAAAAAACACAGAAACGCGGGAAATCTTTTTCTCATCATTTCCATGTATTTTTCTCATTTCAAAAATAATCCTTGATTACCGCCTTTGATTCTGTACGACTTATTTCAAATTAAGGTAAACAATAATTAGAGAAAGTACCCTTAGTATAAAACATTTCATAAGCTCCTCTCGATCGAGTAAATATAAAAAAAAAATGTATGAAAAATTATTCACTCACTAGAAGTGCTGTAGTATATTCCATATTTTTTTTATATTTACGCAAGTGATTTGAAGTTACGTAACATAAAATACTCTTAAAAAAAGTCCAAGTCGAGAAACAAGTGTTTTTTTTCTGTATGGCCCTCTAGTCTCATGTTCACTTCAAACTGGGTGAACTAAAAGAAATATGTGTTTTAATTTCATTCAATAAAATATAAAGTAAATCAAACACCATCTAGATAACGTCATCACAAAGAAACTAAAAAACTTATATCCATACTGACTAATTCTTTATACACAGAAAACGTCACTTTTGATTTCCCCACGGGGGCGTTCATCAGCATCATCATTATTTATATATTTAATCGAAATGAGTAAATATGTTCACTACAAAAAACATGGAATTTTCATATATATATAAATTATAAATAAGTAACTATACATTGAATAGTTTTTTGTTTTTTTTTTTTTAACGTATACGATGAGGAAAAAATGCAGTGACTTCGTCATGAAAGAACTTATCAATTAAATGTTACAATTGACAATAATAAATTAATATAAAATAATGAACAAAAAAAAAATGAAAATATTATTCAGATTCATTTAAAGCATACGTCAGGGTTCGTTTTTTACTCATTTCTATTGATTTATTTATTAAGGTAAAGATCTCACAAATTTTCCGCAAAAGCACATTTAAGGCAAATAACGGTGCAAGGCCAGTTTCAGACACAACTCATTCTACCCGGTTTGTCTATGGATTACCGGACAAACCTTGTGAAGGCTTTTATCCATCTCCATACACTTCTAGACATTAAATTATAATATAGTGGAGCAGAAGCTATTTTAACGCAAGTACACGCTATATCCGTTTCAACCTACGTCAACACAGATCTTCGTTAGTTAGAAAAAGAAAAAATATACTTCAACTATCACCACATTGTTAACAGGCAAAATTGACAGAGTTTACAATTTTTAACTGCATTACTAAAATGTCATCTCTGCGCAACTATCATGCGAACGCGTTGCAATATTTATGGTGTGTGACTTTGTCAATTTTTAAAGTGAAATTACATTTTATACAACATAATGGCATGTGTAATCATTGAATTGAAAAAACAAGATGGAAAAAGCAAGAAAAATCATAGAATTTCAATGATTATTATTTTTTTATGTTGACAGGTTTGTCCCATAGCATGTTTCAACGTCGTAAAGTAGTTTCGTCTCCACCAATATTATAATTTAATGCTATTGCGGTTTCGACCCGGCACCGGATATAAAAAACCATAGACAAACCGGGCAGAATGCGATGTGTGTAAAATGAGCCCAACACAGAGATACATAGATTACTCTGTGCAATTTTTTTTTTGGCCGGAGAACCGAGATATGTCGAAAAGCCGAACTCTATGTAGTAATGAAGAGGCCAACATCTCGTCTAGGCACTGTAGAAATTCTAAGAAATGGCCACGAAAGATTATACATAACATATCAAAACTAAGACATACCAGTCAGATCGTCTCGTTAGCGCTCAGATCCAAAGATATCAGGGACGTGCACAGAATTTCAAAAACGATTAGGCAATCGTATGGATTTATTTAAAAAAAAATGAATTGTTGAAAATGAAAATTTCGACAAAACTTTGGCAAAGCCGCCAATGAAACATCAATAATAATGTAAGTTCTCCTACAATGGTTCTTTAAATATGCGAAGAGTGATTTTTATTTTTAAACGCCTAACGACCGTAAATCCAATTTAAATTTAAAATCTTGTTTTTTTTCTAAGTTCGCAAAGACCAAAAATAATTCAATGTAATAATCTGTGTTATTTCTTAATTATTTGCACAATTTGTGTTTAGAGGTTTTCTGAAACTAAAAAAACATTTCAGAACAGTGAAAATCTACTCACGGATCTTTTTTTCTAATTGATCAAGTAAAGCAACACCTTTTTGCATTTATTGAGGTTCGGCATTGAAAGATAACTTTGAATAATAAACACCTTGTATCATTAGAGGTCTTAGAAAACATGGTTGTTATAAAAATAGCTATTAATTACGTGAAAGAATTATCTTCATAACTAGCCTACCTCCAATTACGTCATTTAAAAAATTCTAGCTATGTCAGATAACATTACAAAGACAAGATCAGTACCCTCAATTATAGAAGGCCACCAACATGCAAGGTGGTAGAACTTATAGGCGAGTTTCTTGAAAAATCGTCAATTAGATATCTAGCCTTTCGGCAATTGAGGTTTGTATAGCACTGAAAGGGCCTTTTTGATAGTAAAAAAGGAAATGCTTTGAATTTCTACGATTTAAAGAGAAAACCAATGACGTAGAAGTTATGGTCAAACGGACAAGGCGGTGAGAACAAAATCAGCGTTTTTGAAAACCGTGCAAGCTTGAGCCCTATCATGCTCTATTGACGATAACAGACTTTGACCCTTGTTTAATATAGATATAATTGGGGATTGATAATTCAAAATTAAAATTGATTGATATATTAATACCCGATTCTATTCAGGCAAAATAGATTGGTCAATTGAATTCCTCCTCATTTCCATTAAAGACCTCACAACTAGCATCCAAGATGTAGGTACAGATAGGCAAATTGTAAGCGTTATACCTAGCCTCCATTGAACATTGAAGTAATCATGAAAATCGTTGTATGGCCTTTAAGAAAGGAGGCAGAAGATTTTACAGAGTTTTCAATCGAAGAGAGATTTTTACGGCTTGAAATTTCGCATTTCCAATCGCTTTCTGACGGCAAGAAATACATCTATGTTCATCAAGAACAATCTAGATCTGAGTGCTATCCGAGAACGGAAAAAATCTGACATTTCTGTTTGTCGTATCTATCACATTGATTATCTCTTACATACAATAAATGCACTTACATTCAGTACACACAACTAAAGGATCTCGTATCAAAATATAATCGATCTCTATAATCTACAATGTTGGTTTTCTTTCTTTTTGGTTATAATAAAGTCGATGCTAATGTGAAACGGCCATATCGCGTCGTTTTCCTCACATTGGCTGGTCTGTAACTTTAAAGCACGCAACATTTACTAGAATGCCATCGAAAATATCTATATATAGACAGACTGCTTCATTTAGACTCTAAAAAATTATAGAAATCAGAATGAAACAAGTTAGACAAAACGGTGAAAACAAAAACAGTTCTTGACACATTGCAATTGAGGGGAAAACATATTTCAAGATTAAAAGAAAAGATGTGCTGCAAAAATTTCGGTACGGTACAAAGTAAAATTTGCAGAAAAAACAAAATTACTGAAGAAACTGTCTGATACAAGAAAAAATACGATGTAAAGCGAATAATCAATTTTTACCGTAGGCAGTACAATTTCTTTGCTTATGTCATTTTGGTTATTGTCGCAGACAGCTGAACTCAAAATGTGTCAAAGTCACCTCTTTGTTCACCTCAAGGAACAAGGAAGTTAAAATTTTTAGGTGAAGAATCAGATTTTCACAATGATGGCTTTGTGTGCCAGTAAATGTGATTTTCAAATTCCATCATAATTATGTGCTAAATGTGAATTTCATTTGCAAAATGTAAGACATTGTTTTTCATTTTACGTGGGTTTCTCTAGTGGAATGTTAATTGTCTAAGTAAATAAACTTTAAATTAACATTGGTTGAATATGAAAAGATTCCATCACTTTGTTAATTTGCAAGATTAAAATGTTTTTCTTGAAATCCAATCACCCAACATAAAGATTCAAAATGGTTTTACAGCAAATTAATTGGTCTTTGTTTAATAAAAAAAAATACAGAGTTGGACAAATAATAATTATGTTTTCTAATGAAATTGTGTTTTATCTTCATATTATACATCTATTTTTATTGATCTTGCAAGAAGTTTGGCACTTTTATATTTTGATATTTGGACTGTGTTTTACATTTATACTGTGTTGATTTAAAAGGGGGTGAGATTACTTCAAAAGAAGGATGAATATTTATATTCCAGTCAAGCTATTTGGGACGTACAACTTTCTAAAGTGATGCATGAATATCATAATCAAAGGGAAATACTAGTGAGATGGAATCATCAAGTTTTGTTTGGTGAACATTTGATATTTTCACATCTGGCAATTGAGAAGACTAACCTAGTGTAACAAGTTGGTTTGTATTAATCAGTCATATAACACAAGGAACAGACAACATTGGAGTAACAGTATTGGGCTGCGGCTTTGTGAGATCTTCCCGTTTAGTGGCAGTCGATATCTATACATACGAGGCTATCACGTTCTCAGGGAACAACAGGATGAGTCTATGCAACATTACACCCGAGAGGTGAAGGAGATACGTGGGTATGCAGCACAATTGATTAATTATTGTCTATAAACTATTTATACATCACAATTGGATAATTTTGATAGACGCTTTCACTGCTAAACATTTTGGCGTGAAACGGAGAAACTAAGCGATTACCCTGTAACATTTCGAAAGTTTTATCACAGTTTTGAGTTTGAGCTATCGTGCCGGCTGCCGACATGATCGGGTGTGGCTCTACGGCAGCTGTGGCATAGGGATGCGCAGCTTGCTGCTTGTGACGCGCGGATCTGGCCTTAGGTGGCCATTTCCCGAAGCCCGTCAGGGTGTCCAGGGTGTCTCCTTCTCTGGGACCTGGAGGAGCCCATCTGGGGTCCGCAGCCCTGCAGCAGGCGGCGCGAGGGGGAGGCGCTGCAAGCTCAAAGGGTAACATAGCCATGCTCTGGCTTCCCCCACACGCGGCTGGGAGGTTGTTCACGAACGGACACCTCCTCAAGCTATCAAGCCTCCTGAAGTGCGCGGGGTGAATCATCAACAGAGGTTCTATCTTCACCCCTTGCGGAGGTTTCGCGCAGTCTGGTAGCTCATACTCTACACTGCAGTCCACGTGGAGTGGGACAGAGTAGTCCTTTTCGGGCGTCGGTACCCACGTTTGCGGGGCTGGGGCTGGTTGTTGTATCCTCTGCTGAGGTCTCCTCAGAGCAGGATGTGAAGGATGCACGTAAGTTGCTGCTCCGTACAGCGCAGTCTCGTCTCCTGCATGGAGTTGCGGGATGTAGCATTCCGCGGCTAGAGCCATCCTATAAGACAGCGTGAACTCTCATCAGCTTCTCTCCGTTTATTGCAGACCTTCCGGTCACTAGCTCAGCAAGCATCCAAACAAACAGACAATGGATAATTTCAGTTGGCCTGGCTCTCACCACAGACTGTCTCCATGGAAACCCCGCGCTACCGACAGAGCGCACTTCCGACGCGCGGGAACATTCCTTTGATCTCGCAAGATGAGAAACACGAGGGAAACAAATCACAGACTGTTTAGACAGACGGGAGTGGAGAAGCCCTCCAGGCACACTGCCAAACCAGAAAACCAACAAAATATATACACACGATTTTTATTATTATTTACTAACACAATTTTCTTCTTATGGCACTACATTCAACCAGTTTCACTTTTATTGTAAGTTATTCACAACGAAAAAACGCTTTTAATCCAATCGATATGAAACGCACTGAACTTGTGTTGAGAATATCCACGAGTTAGACTTGTAAGGGGCACTGAGTGTTACCGCGACGTCCTCCCTCCTCGGCGGACCAGTTTACAATGACGCTCTGCCACTGGCTGAGCTCCGTCTGGCTTACGTCACAGCTTGCATGTGTGGGAACGATCAGCTGTTCGCCATCACATGTAACACGGCACACAATATCAGAGAACACCGAGTACACTACCGCCTTCAACTGGGATCTGGAACAGACTGACCGCTCGACGGCGACTGGTGGAAAATTCAGACAGAACCGCCCCTCGTTCCACCCCCCACTCATCCAAACACTCCCCATCTCTTTCACTCTTGCACACTCAAATAGCACAGCTGTATCTCGCATCTCTTTCCCACTCCCTGCCGCCATCAGTCTCGCTCAATTTACTTCCCCTTTTTTGTAGGATATATTTTTTCTTTTATCTCAGCGTGACACTATAAGAGGTTTTATTAGTTTTTTATGCCGCGCAACGAAAATGTAACGCTGGTGTGGTGTGTGTGTTACGTACACACACGTAAGCACGCATACAGTTATTCATCACTACAGAATGCTCTTGGCATAATTTATTCCGGAGATAAAAAATAAACAACCTACATACTTGTGCATATGTATAAATACTTGTAATACACATCTTCTTTTTCTTCATCTTTGAGATACAGAATGCCAATGGTAGTAACTACTTTTTCCCTGTTCCACGCTGTAACTCTGTCATCATTCCACTAGAGGTGGCCAGAGCCTATGCAAAGATACATCCATTTCTTCCTATCCTTGCTTGGGTGCGGTTGCGTTATCTTTTTTATTCGTTTCCTTCTTTTCCATGCTATTACCTCTATATATCCTAGTCTTTCACATTTGTACTTACTTATCTAATCTAATCTAATCGAAAGTATATGTTGGTAGAATAGATGGATGTCGAGGTAGAGGAAGACCGAGAAAGGTATGGATGGACCAAATATCTGAAATTGCGAATGAATGGAATATCCAGAGTCATAATAAAAGAAGAGCTTGTATAAAGAAGGTTATGACTCTGGAGGAAATGAAAGAAGTATGTAAGGATAGAAAGAAATGGCGGTTGATCTGCAATGTTGGCGGCTAGGGTTTATTAAAGAGAAATTGGTTTTAGGTTTTAGTTTTTTTTGTGTCCATATATATTATTATTTATTGATTTAAAAAATGGAATTTGTCATGTATGTTCCTTGACTTATAGATTGGTATGCGGCTGACCACCCATACTGTAAAAAATAGTTCACTTTGCCAATGTCACCCCTGTTTCAGGGAAGCACGGCAAGAGTTGCAGGGCTTATGTTCATTTGAGATTGGGTACTTACAAAATAAAAAAAAATAAAACAAATCTCAAATCTCAAATAACCATTCAACCTTTCCACTCTTCCTGAAACAAAAGTGATATTGGCAGAGTGAACCAAATTTTATCGAATGCGAGGTAAGCGTCATACCAATTACCAACCTAGGAACGAGGAACAAATATTATAATTTGCATTAAGTAACTCAATAATAAAAATGACACTAAATGAAAAATTAACCATAAAAATAAGCATATTGAATTTATATAAGCTCTGCTTCCAACATTGCAGATAAACACTTTTTTTTTCAGGCCTTGCGTATTATCACAAGAATGATTTCAGAAAATAATCCAATACAAAATAACAATAAAAATAAACATTGCTGCCAGCATTGCAGATCGAAGATGTACCATTTTTTCGGTCCTTTTATAGTATCATGAAAATCATTTGAGAAAATTCGTGGAAAACATTATCTAGTGAAAAACACGTAGGTAGATACTCAAGTCGTTTACTTTATGTTTATAATCGACATGGTACTTATCACTTATTACTCACGTAAGATTATTTTTTATAACTAATGGACTTGGAGAGACTTTGAGCTCGCGTTTATCATGGCTCAGCCATTAATCATTCATTTTTGTTTTTTCCGTGAAAACAAAAACGGACAACAGATTAAAAATGTGTTTACCCACTCTCGATAAATTTAAATTGAAGCGTCCATAATGGGAATAATGACTTTTGGAAAATCATTCATTCTAATTACCTGCATGCATAACAGCTACAAACCGGTCGTTGTCTAGTGGTTAACGCATCAAAATGTAGTGGGTAAAGTGGGTTCGAATCCCAGTGAACACATAAAAAAATATTGTATCTAAAATCTGTATAAAAGTATATCCCTTTAAGGTAAAACTTTTTCAGCTAATGCACGTCGTTTCCTATCTTCTATGCGAGAAAACCACTCCAAAGTGTGACAATCCTGAAGTTAAAAAAATTGTCATGAGTAATAGTTCATAATTGGACCATTCCGTAGTCCAGTGGCAACACCTCAGACTAAATGGAAGGTAAATGGAAGGTTGTGGATTCGAATCCCGGCGGAGCACAAAAATATAGCATTTGTATTTCCAAATAATGCTCTTCGCTGGGTTGAAAAAATCATAAACCTTTACCAAAAGCCCGTTAACTGAAATGTCCATCCAACCTTACAACAACTGGTACTTGCTTGAGAATTGGCGCTTTCTACAGCGACGACCAAGCTCGCAGAGGGCTCTAGAGGTGTGATACACACAAAAACAGCGCTCACCAAATAAATCATCCTAATATTATTTATAAGGATAATGAGATCACTTACTATGAGAAATTACACCCAATACAATGTTTAATCCATTATTTCTCAAATCAGTGAATCAGCACTTATTTAGTTAAACCTTCAAGGTGGCGTCATCATTATATTCAATTGCCAACCCGATGAAGAAAACGCTTGCAAAAGTTGTTGAAGTTTTTACTCAATCGATAATGCTTTTAATTAGTCGCAGACTCGCTTAAAACACTAGCCATGAATGGTTTCATGATAGAACGACAAAGTGACGAAACGACACAGTGACAAAACGTCACATGACATAACGACACATGATAGAACGACACATGCCATAACGACACATGACAGAACGACACATGGCCGAACGGCACATAACAGAACAACACAATGACAATAGGTACCTACATCACATGACAAAACATCACTTTGAAAAAACATCACAAGACATAAAATACCATAAACGGCATGACTAAAAAGTGAGACATGAGAAACATGAGAAAATGGAACTCATGCATGGTTCACTTTGCCAAAGTCACCCCTGCTTCAGGGAAGGTCGGCAAGAGTTGCAGGGCTTATGTTCATTTGAGATTGGTTTTTTTTATATTGTAGGTCCACATGCGGCATGCGTAAGCGCGAAATTATGCGTGTCTGCTTGTGGGAATGAATTTAATAAGAATCTGAAATGATACATATTATCTTTGCAGCTTAGATTCAGATTTGATGCATAGATATATTATTTGTTAAGCTTCAAAAAAATTAACGCCTCCGATTTTTATTTATTTATTATGAATCAACGGCTGAAAGCCTTTTACAAATTAAAGCTTAACAAATGTTATATACAGTTATAATTAAATAATTATCATTATTAGATAAAAAAAAAGAACATTTACGAAGCTGGATATAAAGAGCAACTTCTTGCCGCGCTATCCCCGAAGGAGTCACATTTGGCGTGTGGAAGCAAAATAAATGTTTGTGATGTTTTGTCATGTGCCGTTTATAGTATTTTCTGTTTCGGTATGTGATTTTTGTATGTGTCGTTTTGTCATGTGCCGTTCAGTCATGTATCGTTATGTCATATGTCGTTTTGTAACTGTGTTGTTCTACCATGTAAACACCACGAAACAATACAACAATAGTCGGCGGACCTTTCAACCGTGTACCAAACAATCAAGCAGTCAAACAATCGACCCAGAGAATTATCAGTTTATGAGTTATGGCATTGTCCCCTGAAGGCAAGTCTGCAATTTAATTTTAAACCTACTATTTTCAATGAATTTCAATACAATAGGCGACATTTACCATTTCAAAGGAACTACATAATCCATCTTTTCTATTATCTAAGCTGCAAATAAATAAATAAATTAATCCTTGACTTATAGGTTGGTATTTCCTGGACTTATAGGTTGGTATGAGGCTGACCACCCATACTGTAAAAAATGTTTCAGTTTGCCTATGTCACCCCTGTTTCAGGGAAGGTTGGCAAAAGTTGTGGGGCTTATGTTCATTTGAGGTTTGGATTTTATTTGTAAGTACGCATTCAGCATTTGTAAGCGCGAACTACACGTGTTGGTTTGTGGGCATACATCTGAGAGCTTTAAATGAATATATCCTTGCAACTTAGATTATAGATTATGGAAGAAAGAAATCATTAGTGAATTTCATTAACATAATTTTTATTTCAGATAAGTAAGCTCCTTCACTTATAGGTTGGTATGAGGCTCAACACCCATTCTGTAAAAAATGGTTGTCACGATCTGTGATTGTGAATTTGTGACAACCATTTTGCATTTGATATGAGCTTTAAATGTTAATATATGTTTGCAACTTAGATAATAGATTATAAATTATAGGTCATTCCTTGAGTTATAGGTTGGTATGAAGCTGACCACCATACTGTAAAAAAAATAGTTCACTTTGCCAATGTCACCCCTGTTGCAGAGAAGTTCAGCAAGTGTTGCAAAGCTTGTGTTAATTTGATATTGGGTTCTTATGTTGTAAGTCCACATGCAGTATGTGTAAGTGCGAACTTAAACGTGTCTGCCTCTAGGAACGCATGTAATATGAATCTCAAATGTAATATGATTATAGGTACATTTTTATTTTCTTGTTCTCTCCCTTTTAAAGACTACTTTCGTGAATTATATCGGTTTTATGAAAAAACTCGCCTAATATACCTACAAGCGCTCTAGAAGAGTCTACAGCTCGTTATAGAGCGTCTAGATTCTTCTCTACACATTAGAAAGCCTCAATATGTGCTAGAAAGCTCTAGACACACACTTTCATACTCATTTCAGCGGCTTAATCATTATCTACTTCAAATTCCTACTAACTAACTCATCGCTCTGGAATGTTCCAAATACTCAAGCAAGACCCAGTTGCTGTAAGGTTAAATAGACTTTTGACTCATTGGTGAAGTATTTTTTTATCAATCCATCAAAGAGCATGAAAAGTATATATTTTTTATTCTCCGCCGGAAATCGAACCCTATAAATTCCAACTATATACAAGCAATAACCATTACACTACAGAGAGGCCACCCGAATTTATTTATTAAGCTTAAAGTAATTAATATTATCTTATCTCCAATCTAAAATAATTGACGAGTTTTTAAACGGAATAGCCCAAAGTATTAAAAATAATTTTGGAAATTTCCCTTGTTTTTATATACATAAATAGAATGGAATTTTCCCTAATATAATCAATGTCTACTTATATAAATAGTTTCCCACAAATAAATACGATAATGGAAATTTAACTAGCAGCAAAATAATTAACTTCTGATTCCATCAATTCGCAATCAGCTGGATCGCGCTATCAATCAATTATTTTCATTGATATTAAAGTGAGGAATCAATTATCTTTCACCTTGCAAGAAAATTATCAACTCTTTACTTATTATTTACTTAATTATTTTGTAATCAGTTGATTATTTATTTGTGTCACTAAATAAATAGGTTGCGGTTCCACGACAAATCATGGATAACCCGTCTACAGACACCTCAGCAATGGACAAATCAGTCACACGACAATTCGTCCACACGACTTTTCGGTCAACGACGCGACATCTCTATCACATACAAAAAATACTTTTACGTAATTTCACTTTTTTATTTTTATTTCATAAAATGGTAGACTACATTTTTAAAAACGCATCTGCGTTTTTAAAAATTATATATCTTGCTTAGTTTGTAAATTATAGCTCTTTAAAATTCGAGTATTTTCGATTTCCGGTAAAACAGGCCATTTTTTATTTAGGCGGGTATGGCGTCGATGGATCTTCGGATCTTCGGAATGTAGGATCAACGGGCCCAGAAAGTCGCTAAACCGGCCGCGCTGTGTTTTGGCGGGATTCAAATTGTCTGCATTTTATTTTTGAAAACTTTCAATGATATCTTTATTTTTACTACTTAAAAAATATATGATTGTGATCCTTGGAATGTACTCTACGCAACCACATTATTTTCAACCGTTTTCCCTACCACTGTAATTAGTAATTACCCTATTTATAACAACTACAGTAATTACAGAGGTTTTTTGGAGAGCTAGTTTTTTTAATGTGACCGAAAAGCCGTCTTCCCAACAATTCCCAAAAATTTATCACATTTCAAATGACGGTAAGGAAGTACATTACAAATGAAAATTTGATAATCCGTTTCGATTCAATTCAATGCACAAGGGAACATAGCGCAGTTTTAAAAAAATGAAAATGAATGGTTGTTATGTGGCTGACCACCCATACTGTAAAAAATTGGTTCACTTTGCCAATGTCACCCCTGTTTCAGGGAAGGACGGCAAGAGTTGCAAGGCTTATGTTCATTTGAGATTGGGTTTTTATATTGTAGGTCCACATGCGGCATGTGTTAGCGCGAAATTATACATGTCTGCTTGTGGGAATGCATTTAATATAAATCTTAAATGATATATATCTTTGCAGCTTAGATTAGATTAGATTAGATTAGAATAACTTGAACGTAAATCTGTTGAAAAAATGTTACATCACAATGTTGAATTATTTCTCATTCTTCACGCCCGAACTTCTCGCTTCACTTCCATCGCATTTCATTCACAATCCCCCCATTTCAATGCCTTAATTCTAAAATCTCTACGAGGTGACATTCCGTCCCCTTAGTGCTTGTTTGTCTTATCCACAACAGAGGTAATTTCATAGGAGCAATGCTTGTATGTGTATTGAACCAATGTGTCTTATGAAAACTGGACTTTCATTTAAAAAATATTTCGTGTTTTACGTTATTTTTTCTTAGCTCAGATGTGTAGAATGTGATTCTTAAGTCAATGCCATTTAAAGGTCATCTTTAAATCAAATGGTAGATAAGCCAAACAAGCACTGTGCGGACGATTCGTCATGGACCCGAGGATAAATGCGCTCCCAGCGGGTCTGAAACCTAATCCGAAATAGACAAAAACGCCGGGACTCAAAAAGGGGTTGGGAAAGGATCCAAAATAGACCTTTGGGGGACTAAGAAGCTAAAAAAGCATATGAAACGCATCTTTAAAAGTTTATATTGTTACAAATATGAGTAGTTGTTTTGATTTGTATTTGTTCGATTGGTTAAATCGAATGTTCTGTTAAAATCTAGCAAGTGGTTGGTAGCGATTTTCCATGTTTATTTATAGTATAAATAAGGACCGAAATGGCATGCAGATTGAGAAATATCTCAACCATCAAAATATACTGTGCAAATGTAACTCTGAACCGAAAGTGAATAAATAATTACCCGTCCTGTATGTATGTGTCAGAAAGACCTACAGGACACGGACGCTCATATTCCTCGTATATACAAACCTAATTTTTTTCTAAAGAGGCAAAAGGCCTTCCCGTGAAGTTGAAAGCAACGTCTCGACTAAATAAGAACCTATCGGTCAGAACGCTGCTCATGATTCTAAAAGTAATTGGGATTGGGATTGTGTAACCTATGTATTTATACAATGGGGGTTTCTCAGCTCTTGAGAGACATGATTCTCATTTCTTGTAAAGTTTGAGTAAACCTTGCCGGTATTTTTGTTTTGGGTTAGACAAAAATAAATTATTTCTGACACTTTATTGGGGGTCGAACCTTAGCACTCAAACATGAAACGCAAGCATTCTACCAAATGAGCTTTCAATCGTAACAACTACATACTTTGTAATCTAAGTTGAAGAGATTAATAACATTTAAGGTTCATATTACATGCATTCCCACAAGCAGACATGTGATGGGACCTACTACATAAATACTCAATCCCAAATGAACATCAACCCTGCAGCTCTGGCAGACCTTCCCTTAAACAGAGCCAAGTGAAATATATTTTGTACAGAATAGGTGGTCAACCTAACTTATCGTGAATTTCAGTCCAAAATGCGCACTCTGTGATACTATATCTCTCTTCATGCCTGTACCTAATCAACGAAAATAGAAAAAAATAAACATGAATACTATAAAATTCAATCGAGTTTCTGTAAGCCTTATATTTGTAGTTTTTTTTTAGATTCGAAAGCAGGGGAACTGTGTTTCGAACAATTGGCCTACCCTTGGTAAAACTCGTGCATTCTTCATTCAACTTGCACGCATTCGTCCCGAATTCACCATTCACTTTTCCCAAGCTTTGTTATCAAGGTTTATTGTACATTTTGTAAGTACTTGCCTAGATTCAGTTTTACAAAAGGTCGTAGGTACCCATTATTATTTTTTCATTCCAAGTTGTAAAAAAAAATGAAAATAAATCCTATAAGTACAGCTTATAAATAACAGTCATTTTTAACCGATTAAAATAAACTTTTTGAAATAGTAATAATATTTTTTGTATATTTATTTGATGAGCGCCGTTTGCGTGTGAATCACACATCAAGAAACCTTTACAAACTTTTTCGTAGCTACAGAACACCAGATTCAAAATTCGTTAATATGTTAATACATATTTGCAACCTAAATTATAGGTAATAGATTTTCTGTCTAAAAGGACTCTACCCCAAATTTCAAATTAAAAATTTATGTCGGTGAGCAAACGTCACAGGTTTATATAATTTAGGTACATCTATAATCTGCAATCTAAGTTACAAAAATATATTATATTTAAGTTTCATATTAATTGCAATCCCACAAACAGACACGTATAAGTACGTGCTTACACATGCCGCATGTGGACTAAAAACCCAATCTCAAATGATCATAAGCCCTGCAACTCTTGCCGACCTTCCCTGAAACAGGGGTGACATTGGCAAAGTGAACCATGGCATGGCAATCAATAAAAAAATATGATTAGTTTTCCTTTCTCTTGTAACCGCGCCGCGTTTCGTCTGGATTTTAAACCAATTTTATTATAATTCACCTACCTACATTTAAAATTATTATTACAGCAAAAAAAAATTTACTACACTCTACAGTCTACACAAATAAATGTACAGCCCAAAGTGTAGTTTCGCAATTTAAATTTTATTACCTAGCCCCCAAATTTACTATCTACCCATCGCGCGCTAAAAACTACCTAGATGCTATCTTTTAATTGTTTCGCTCCTTTTTAATTAACTCTTAAAACTTTAATTTTGAATTGATCACTATCTTCGAAAATCATCCCACTGCTCTGCGTCCTTCAGGGTTTGTCATCACAACTATCCTCCCTAGGCTCTGATGGTCCATTTACTGGATGTGGCTCATGACTGGTCCGTTGTCTAGTGTAACACTTAGGACTCGTACATGGAAGGCTGTGGGTTCAAATCCCGGCGGAGTACAAAAAATATACCATTTATTTTTTCAAATTTGCTCTTCGCTTGATTAAAAAATTCTTAAGCCTTTACCAAAGACCGGTAACTAAAAGGTCCATCCAGTCTTACAGCAACTGGCTCTTGCTTGAGTATTGGTGCTTTGTAGCGAGGACCAAGCTGTAACGAGCTCTGCAGCACTACCACCTCTGCGGCACTACCACCTCTGCGGCACTACCACCTCTGCGGCACTACCACCTCTACGGCACTTCAAGAAGTGCTACAGACCTCTAGATTCCTAAATTACAGCATATTATTCTCCATAAAATAATTTCATATTTTCTTACGTTAAATTAAAATAAAAACCTCCTACTTTTCTGGAATAATCCAGGGCCGTTCCCATGCCTGTGTTAGGGGGCGTTTCGCCCTGGGCGCAGATCTAATTAATGAACACAGTAACGCGTATTTGCGCCCCGCTGGGAAGCCAATGAAGTCTCGGCTTACTATTTCAGCCCTGTTAATGTTTCTGTTTTTTCTCTCCAAATGAGATCTACCCGCCGCCCTCCGCTGGTGATGTTTTTATAGGGCGTATTTAATACATTTTTAAACTTGATATTTCTTCCAATTAACGCCACATTTTTTTATGCAACTCCCTAAAATATTTTTATGTTATTCAAAAAGAAAAAAAGGCACAAAACTTGCTTTATTTCGTATACAACATTTTTTACCTTTACTATATATCGCACGTTTAATAATAAAGAACAATAACTCAAAAAACAATAATGTTGGCAAATCGCGTTTGAAGTTCAGACAACCAGTAGAACTTGTATGGGATGAAAAAGGCGGCCGATGTTTTATCTCGGTCATATTCGTCCAAATTGAACGGCTGTCACATTCTACCTATTCTTCTCGCATTGTTCTTGCGTTTTATTACAAAATCTCGATTTTCCCAATTTTCGAGTTATTTCTCTTTATTATTAAGCGTGCGATATGTTATTTTATTCCTCTTTCATTTTAATTACATTTTCGTCATGTTTTCACAATTACACTTTTCCTATCATGCCATTATTTTCTCATCCTTCTCTCCCCATCCCTTTTTTTCATTTTTGTCTTAAGTGAAAATATTTAAAACCGTATTTTTTCAAACTAATAAGAATAGCCACTTATTTTCAGTGTCTCAAAACAACAAACAACACAACATTTAGCAGTTACATAAAAATAATCAATACATCGACCGCCACATCACCAACACGCAGCACTTTGCGGCACTTCAAAAAGTGTCATAGATCTCTGGATTCTCTGAAAATAGGGAATCTCCCGCACAGGGTTCTTTGAAAAATATTATAATTGAATGGACTCTGTACAAATTGTGACTTCACATGGCAGGGTTTCTAAGGATAAATCAAACCAATAAATGACCCTAGTCGCATCTATGACATTTGCTGCCGAGAAAAAAATTTAGTTTCAATTTTCGCCTATTAGGATGATATCGCCAGGGCCTCATTTAGACATTTTCACACATTTAAGCTTTATATTTGCTAATTTTTAACTAGCAAAGGTTCGTGCACTGCTAACGCTATGCAGATGTGACCCAGTTTACACTAATGGCCGCTAATTCACAGCTATTTCGCTCTTCATGCACGCTCTGACCTGGCGCACGCGCAAAAATTAAATTTAAATATTTTAATACGACCCACATGCCTGAGTACGGCCCTGTCCTTTTTTTGATCTGTAATCTATGTTGTAGATGTATATGGATGCAAAATTTCCATAAAACAAACGTGGCACTGTCAAAAATGGTCTTGCAGTTTGGCTTCTGGTCGATAGCTCAGTTGACTGAATAGTGAATACTAAATTTAATTTAACAATGCTGAAGTTAACAATGATGATAAGCATTCTGATGAAGAAGATGAAAATTGTCGGTGTTATGACTGAGGGGGTCAAGTGGGCTGATCTTTCTAGCGTATTTGGAATAAATAACGTTGGTTCGATCCCCGCCTGGGTCATTTGACCATAACTTTGACCCAAATCAAATTCAACAAATGTTATTGGGTAACATTTCATTAAAATAAACAATGATGATTTATTAGTTGTTGATAATAATACCTGTTTCTGACCAGGCAGAATATGTTGGTGAATTGCATTCTTCTTCACAAATCTTTTAAAAAAAAAATGAGACGATATTCTGAAGTACATATATGTTTTGTATCAATATGTTGATGCGGTCCGGTCAGTAAAAGTCAACAGACTGCATCGGCTGGATCACATACAGCGAATGGACCATCGGAGCCTGGAAAAGATGGTTCTGATGACGGACATAAAAGGGCATAGGGCAATGGGAAGACCCAGATTAAGGTAGCTGCATTCAGTGGAAGCAGAGTACCGTGTGGTAGGAGTATGGGACTGGAGGAAGAAGGCATTGGACAGGCAGCGGTGGCTGTCGTTGATCATGGAGGCCAACACACCTATGGTTTTTCATGATATTGATGAATATGATGATGACGAGTAAGAAAAAAACCTGATTCAAACAATCAAGCAATCACATCAACTCCTAAAAGTAGCCATTCGAAAACATATTAAAAAGTGGAAGGCTGGGGGTGGTTTGATTTAAAAAATATATGATTACTTTTGCCTCAGATCTGATTCCGAAAAGTAATTTAACTTATCAATCGATAAAAAATATATATTAAAGTACAAACAGGCATAGCAACAGTACCCTTAGTACGAGTTGCAAAACTTGAGTCATGTAAAGTTTACGGCAATTATTAAGGAGTGATTTCCCCCAAAATCAGCGTTTTTGTTTGTTTGAACTTAATTTTCTTCATCACTGTAACTCTTTTGCTAAGACCATAAAGTGTAAGAAACAAAAACGGCAGATTTTAGGAGAAATCACTCTTTAAAATATTTTCCGTAAACTTTACTAATCTCAAGTTTTGCAACTCGTACTAAGGGTAAATGGCACAACACGTTCAAATATATCGTGTAAAGTAATATTAAATTCGTGTAAGAAAAAACTGGCTTTGAATGCCTATTCAAGTTTTAAATTAAGGTCACATTGGCTTCAATAGAAATACGATTGCCAAAAAAAATGTGTCTGCCAGTGCGAAAACGATCTTTAGATTTCGCATCTCGCTGTGGCAGTTGTGTCATTAAAATGGCTGCTCTTTGAATTAATCACTCCATTATTACAGTTTGATGAGAGGCCATGATTCTTAAAGTAAGTGTCTAGATTTTACTGAAGCTAATAGCATACCTCGGGTGGCACTCCTTGTGAGATTGTTGCTGGATCACAGGTTGGGTGAGGTATGATTCAAACAGCGGTCACAGTTTTTATTACGAGATCTGCCTTAAATTTCTAAAATTTCTACTCGATTCTGACAATTGTCATGTTTGAAATCTGCCACCTTCTATCTACATCTCTTTCTTACATGGCATTGAAAAACTAAGAAAGAAATAAGATCGTCGTCATCATATTCTAAAGGCAGTATCTTGTGCGAACCGTCCGTCTCTGTTGGTTGGCATCCTCTTGAGCTATGAATAGGAGGAGACATCCATGAGTCATGAAGCTCTCAGGTTACTTTTTGTTCCTCTTCCCAAGATTTTTTTTTCAAATATGTTGCTAAGAAAGGTGCTATGACTTCCTTTGTTTTCCTCTTAAAAGTATAACCTCTCGTCTATTTCCTGCACCTTCTGGATTGGACTTCCGTTTAACACATGATGTCTTGGTCATCTTCCTTAAACACCACATCTCAAATGCCTCTAGGCAGTCTCTTTCGTATTTCTGGATGGTTCAAGTTTCGTAGCCACGCAACAAATTGTTCCAAACAAAAGCTTTTATGAATCCCATTTCTTGTTTCAGTTTTCAAATGTATTGTAAATTAATCACACTGATTGTGTGTCTGTGTGTGTTTCCTTGTGATTGGGTGTCTGCATGTTTTTTTTACTTGTGTGTCTCTAGATTTCGGTGTTTGGATGGTTGTACTGGTGTTCGCTTGAAGCTTCTAATTAAGAATATTCCGACATGGTCGGGCGTATGCCAGAGTAACCCTAACCCTTATACAGCTCTTAATAGAGGTCGCGAGGCTTTGACCCAAAAATCGAAGTAAATCGTAACAGTATACTCGTATTATCTAGAAGCATGTATTTTTTCATAACTGCTTGCTTTGCTAGCGTTATTATATTTTTTGTTTTGTATTTAAAACGTAGAATAATATTATACATGGTACAATAGTGTAAAAATACAATTCTTCTCTCACATTTCTTCATATAATAATTGGTCTCCCCCAAAATCTCTCACCAAATGCACACAACTGCTGCGTAATCGATTCCTTTGATCCATTCACAACAATATGGTGTTGAACACAGGCGGTGCATGGTCGGATAGACGTTATAAATGGACTTGGGAAATTGTCAGGAACCCCCCGTTAATGTAAAAATGAAATAGACTAATATCGCAACTAAGCTTCACATATAGTGCCACTCCTAAGTGAATTGCCTTCTTCGTCTTCTTATTTTTGTCGGCAATCATTATGGCTATTTTGACCTTGGATGCTGCGGCTCGAAAGATGGACTTGGCGCTTTTGTGGAACCATTGTCGAAAGTTTTTCAGCCACGATGTCCTTCGGCGTCCCTGAGGTCTTCTCTTTTGCCGCGCCCAGCGCGGATGGCACTAGATCGTTACCCGCCGATGAAGGGCTCCCGTCAGGCACATTAGCTTCAGTAACCTCACGCTTTTGGGAGGGTGGATTCCTAGATTCATGCGCTAGCCTCTGTTTTTGAGGATTTTCTTTTCCTTTCCTGAAGTAGAGTAACTCTAGCTGATTTAACTTCAACGGGAAGGCCTTCCGCCGCCAAAAAAAACATTGCAAGTGAACGATCACCGGGTGAAGCGACTCCGCATGAGTTGCATGAACCGGGTGGGTGGAGGTGGGAGAGTGCCTGTCCCCTCAATCTCACCCTGTATGATAAAATGAAGAAAACGGTATTTCTCATTTCTCAAAATGTGATTGAAGGACATCAGCGTTCTTTTTTTTTTTACAGATAATGGGATTCCTTGACTGATAGGTTGGTATGAGATTGACCACCCATACTGTAAAAAATCGTTCACTTTGCCATGTCACCCCTGTTTCAGGGAAGGTCGGCAAGAGTTGGAGGGCTTATGTTCATTTGAGATTGGGTTTTTTATATTGTAGGTCCACATACGGCATGTGTGAGCGCGAAATTATGCGTGTCTGCTTGTGGGAATGCATTTAATATGAATCTCAAATGATACATATCTTTGCAGCTTAGATTTGGATAGATTTAGATTTAGATGGGGCCGGCCTTACTCCAACCACTTCACTTGTAACGTGAAATCTTTTTTAACACCCTTGGTGGGAATCGAACGCTAGCCCTTTGTCGTGCAAAACAAGCATTCTACCAACTGAGCTATCGACCGGGTACATAATAAATAATTATTTTTTATGAAAGAACGCTATCAAATCCGCTTTTTTACACAAAAAAATACGTATGAACCAAAAAGCGTTTCATAGTTGAAAATACAACATTCGTGGACACATAAAAAGTTTGCAACAAAAGACATTCTGAGCGTGATATATCATTTGGTTAGGCATGCCATTAAAAACGAACCATACATCCGAAATTCCAATCAATTTCATTCGATGCACGCTGCGCCTGGATAAAAACACAAAATCCACATGAAAAATAATCCTAAAAGAAAACTAAACCTTTGTGCTTACCAAAAAATCTACAGAAACTATGATAGCGCCTCTAAAGAGTGATTTAGTCTTCATATATTTTTGGTGAAACGCTATGATTAAGTTTAAACGTAGAGTTGTACTTGGGGAGCAGAACACAAGGAGGCATTAAAGACTTTTCATAAAATAGTGCATTTGAATTGTATGGAAACAAACGCGGCAATCTAAGTTGTTATCAAAAATGAGATAAATATATGGAAATGTAGAGAAAAACATATTCTTTGTTTCTGAATATTTTTCTCATCTTAGTAAAAATCTTAAATTACCGCTTTTGGTTTCGCATTTCGCACGGTCAGGGGCGCTTTGTACGTGTATCAAGCCAGGCGTTTGCGAGCTCCTATTATGTGAAATCAGAGACGGCGCAAACAAAGAGGCAAAATAGAAGTGCATGCTGATTCTACAACATAAAACATAATAAGTACTTCAACATCTGTTTTTTTTGAAGCAGTAACTTACTTGGCAAGAACTTTCTTATGATTTAAAGAAAACACCAATCGGTGAATAGAAATACCTTCGAAAATCTTCGAATCTCGAATTTTCTCTATGCCTCTCTATCGGTTGCTGTGTTCAGCCATCCCGGCTTGCAGATTTCTTGATTTGTCCAGCCACTTCAGTTGAGGTCTCTGCTTGGACATCCTGAGTCGCCATTGGATGATCTTTTTCGGCCACGTTACGACGTGACCAGCCCAGCACCACTTTAAGCAGGCCAGACATCGGTGACACCAGCGCATTGATTAGGAACCCATATCTGAGGTTTATTCCTAGCATCTTACTTTTGATAGCGCTTTGGCACGTCCTCAGTCTGTTGACGCTATACAGATTGAGCCATTAGGTAGGCCTTGGCTGAATCTAAGATTCTCCTCCACTCTCACATTTCTATGACTTTGCTCTCCAGCTACGTATGTCCACCTTGGATGCAGCTGCGTAGGCACCGTTCATCCATTGCATTTTTGGCCTTCCTGTGATGGAAGTCTCAGTGACCGTCGATAGATCTTACCGTATCTATTTGAAGAAAGGACGCAACAAAACATAGCGGTGCCTGAACAGCTGATTGTTGTTCCATACCAAATCTGTACCTTAAAGCATAAACAACGGAAGTCCACTTTTTTGCGTTTTTGAGTTAATGATGCAGAAATTATTATAATTAGCTGTTCTATAAGTGGTAAAAATATTGGAGTCCTCGGACTCATAGTTACTGAGATATCAAGTGTAATAAATATGGGATGCACATAAAAGTGCGAGCATAAACCACGGAAGTTCCTCATACGTTGTTCACATTACTTCACATTAAATAAATATCGATAAAAGAAGATAAACAGTTTTTACAGATCAACAATATCTCGTTTAGTTTAGAAGTTATGATGGTTTTATAAAATGGCACATTTTCACTAAAACTCGTCTCCTGCACATTTTACTAAATGTGACTACCGTTGTTTATGCTCTAAGGTACAGAAATGTATCAGCTGTTGATAAGCCGCCATGTTTTCTTTCATCCTGTCTTCAAATAGATACGATAAGATCCACCTAAGGCCGTCGAGACTTCCATCCCTGGTCTCTTTCGGCCTTGTGGTTCGGAACGAAATTATACGTTGATTCGAAATACTGTTTAGATTTTTTATTCCTTTTTATTTTAGCCTGCCTGTTGCAAATGACTCAGGCACGCCACTGCATGCATTTCGCACCCCCTAGCGTTGCATGTTTTGGGCGTAACAGCAAATGGAGCGAGATATCTGGCAGCGGGCTTAGTTCTGCGATATTAAAAAGAATGGCCCTGGTACGCGCAACGCATTACGGCGCCTTTATTATGGGTTCCCATTGCGGGAATGCACTTCCATGTTAATATGCCTCTACAAGCAGTGCCCGGAGCGTTCCTTTGTAGCTGTTTAATTGCTCAACAAGTACATAGGGGATACCTTATAGTAAAAATACATAAGGACTTAAATTGTATCCTGCTGCTATGCCACTAGAGGTGGTCGTTACCACCACAGAAAAGTCTTGGCTTTGCTTTATTCTTGCACACTCGTTTTGTTCCAACAACCAACATTTCATGTGTGCTATTTTCGACTTGAATAGCTTTTTAAGCAGCTGAGAAATAGTAAGTACCTAGGCACTTTTTATTTTTCTTTGCAATGGTGAAGATTTTTTTTAATTGAATTTATATTTATATAAATTGGGGTATTCAAACATTTCTTTATCAAGTTTTTGCTACCAGAAAACAATGAAAGAAAACCAGTTAAAAATAGGATTCATCTGCGTCATTCATTTTGCAAAACCCAATTTACTTAACATAACATGGCGAAAATTCTCATCACCCTGTGAGGCTTCGCTTCCTTTTAATAGAAATGAATAGCATCTATTTCGAGTCGATCTAAAAATATCTGTCTCTGACGTCATCCTTGTAAATGGCACATTGGTCCGCCCTCCCAGTGCCGCGCGTGAAGCCCCTCAAATGCGTCGGCTTAGAAACATGGGGCGGCCAATCGAAAATTCAACCATTTTTTGTGCGCCTACTTTGTGTCAATTGCAGACCTCTTGTATAACCATGATCAACTAAAGGCAAATCTGTTTCTTCATCTTCTTTTTATCTTCCGTCCTTTTGGGAAGTAGAACACCAGCTATCTCTCCATCTGTTTAGCGGTCTTCCTTGCAGGCAATGTCCTACAAGTACTGTGGGCAGCCACATGGGGGATTCTCCAACTGTCCATCCTATCCACGTGGCCCCTCCAGTACCACCACGTCTTCCTGCCCCATCTCACGATGTCTCTGTCTAACAGGACTCTCATATTTCAAAATTTCTGACTCTGTCGCTGATAGTCTTCACTGCTATAGTCCGCAATAGGATGACTAACATAGACGTTACACTGTTGACAATCTATTTAGTTTTATATTAAATTATTTTATCCACTGCTGAATCAAGCAATTCTGCCGGTATTTTATTTTTGATTTGAAATAAACACTGAAACGGGAAATCATTTCTGGCATCCTTGTTAGGGGTCGAATTATACAAGAATTCCACCAACTTAGTTATTGACCGCACGAGTCAAAGTTCCATAAAAATCTCAATAAAAGTACCTAACCAATCTTTCACCTGAATAGTCCATCGAGTTGGATACAAGCTCCCAATTATCCCACACCTCTCAAGATTATTCAAGACTCTGCATGCAGTGTGACCCAAAGAACCAGAGGATTCATCTTTTAGTACAAAGTTTACAGACAATCCACGACCCTCATCTGCTTCATAAGTCAGTCATAAATAACTTGATGCCTATCTGAGAGATGGATCTCATTTTCTGTTTTCAAAGGATGTTATTTCTGGAAGTAATAATAATCCTAAGTTGCCGAGTAAACATTTTTGTTATGACGCCAGTTGCGATGCGTTGTGTGGAACCCGAAGCGATATAAATTATTTATACAAGCAGTGCTGGGTAAATAATTTTAATACTCTAGAATTTCACAGCACACAATGGCAGTCTAGTCGCTCAAAAAAATGTATTGTGTGCGTCTATGCTATACTCGACAAAAGCCATCCTCAACCTTTTCTTACTCCGACTCGCATTTGAGGTTGATTTGAGTCGGTGCTACGGCCAGATGTCAATCAATCTATAATAATCCAAGTTACAAAGATATGTTGACATTTATATTCTTCCTCTCGTTACAACATGGGCCACTCCTAGAAAGACTCATATTTACCCCTTTGCAGTCGATGTCAAAACGATGAGAATATGGTATTTTTCATTTCACATTCTCTGCCAAATTGCCCGTTTATGGAAGGAGGGTTTACTGATATCTGTGAGCCCACCACAATTTAATCCTGGTCCATGAAAAATCAGTATCAATTGCCTTTCCTTTAAGTGTCTCAGAACGAAGGCAACACAATGCTACACAACTAACAGCAATGCTGCAAAGGATCAAGACCGTCACATCACGCACAGTCACACCTCTGCGGCACTCCAACAAGTGTCATAGACCTCTAAATTATCTGAAATCTAGGAAATCTCTCTCACAAAATACCTTAAAAAACACTTATTCTTGTGAAATCAAAGCTACAATAACAATCCATGAATATTTTTCTACACATCAACCTTGACTTATAGGTTGGTATGAAACTGACCCAAAGCCAATGTCATCCTTGTTTCAGGGAAGTTAGGCAAGAGTTGCAGGGTTTATGATCTTTGAGGTTTGAATTTTAATTTATGAGTACACATGCAACATTTGTAAGCGCAAACTTATACGTGTCTTTTTGTGAGCATGCTTTAATATAAATTGTACATGTTAATAGATCTTAGTAAATTAGATTATAGATTATTATAGACATCAAATTTTATTATCACATGCATCTCGCGTGCCACAAGTTTACCATCGCTTCCCCAAAGCAACACGCACTCTCCATAGGGGTTCCAGTCCTTTGTAAACACATCACATATTATCCCAATACTCTACTCTCCGAATTTCCGTGAACAGACCCAGACCTGATTACCAATATATTTACTTTTATTATTCCCAAAACTCCACCATGCCACGTCCATTGCAGAGTCAACGGACTGGCAGAGACGCCTGCCTACTTTCAAAAGAAGGAAAAAAAACAAACACCGAAATGCCGGCCATTGTGAAAGCATTTCATATTTTGAAAATTACTTGTATTGTTTGAATTATTTTTTCTTGCCATTATTTCCTGGAAGTGTTTGAATTATGGCTGAGACTTTTTCATTCGGTTTTCAATGCGAAGTAAAAGAATTATTTGGTCTTACATAATTTACCTACAAAACTTGCAATTTCTAAGAAAATGTAAATCAGAAAAGTTTATGGTTAAGCTGGTATTTTTACTATTGAAAATACATGTAATCTGTAGGTTTGCTGTAAGAAGCTTGCTTTTCTTCTGTTTCATCATTGAAAAGAACCGGTCCGTAATCTAGTTGTAACGCTTGTAAATGAAAGGTCTTGGGTTAGAATCTCGGCGGAGCACAAAAATTATACTATTCATATTTTCGAATATGCTCTCCGCTGGGTTGAAAAATGCATATACATTTACCAAATAAGTATTAAAGGATCATCCAGCCTTAAAGCAACTGGGTCTTGCTTGAGAATTGGCACTTTCTATAGCGAGGACCAAGCTCGCAGAGGGCTCTTGAGCTGTGATTCACACAAAAACTACGTTCACCAAATAAATCATTTCTAATATTATTTGCAGCAATGTTCATCCATCTTTTCACGGTTTTTCCCCATCCAAGGCAATCCTTTTGAGCTCCTAGTAGGAGGAGCAGCACATATCTCCCAATATATCCTATAGGAACCCTCGGAGTGGTCATCCTCAGGCGTTTGTCTCCTCGATCATCCCCTCAATTATGGTTTGCAGGAAACCCTCCTGACGTTTTGCTGACGAAAACGCTGTGTTTGAGGTAATTCCTGGAAACGAGAAACTACTTCCAACATTCTTAGAGGAGTCGAGCCCTAGCATTTTGGATTTGAACACAAGAGTTCTAGTTACTAAACCATCAACCGGCGCATATTCCATTAAGGGGCGGTGAGAGCCTTTGAATATCTGCATCAACTTCTTTTAATTACATACACTTTCAATGCCCTCAGATCATCCGTCAATCTTTTCAATCATCTCCTCCTTTTGTATCCCATTCTTTAACAAACTCATTTTTCAGATCAATCCATTCCCTCCTCTGTTACCTTTTTAGTCTTATGACATTCAAAAGATGAAATCATATTCAAAACTTAAACGTACACAGCTAAAAAAATACAATAACTGCCTGATTTTCTCACAATGCAATTCTTTTCAACCATTGGCAGTCCCAACAGCATTGAAATGTTTTTTTTTCGCTAACAATTTCACGAACTCCCATAACGGGAGTTGTATACATTTTTATTATTTAGTGGGCAAACTGGCCTCGGCAGGAAAGATCAAAGATCCTTTCTCATACTTTGTAAAGAGATTTTTTGTGTATCTGCATTTATACAGTTTTATAAGGGACCCTGTTTTCATGTCATTGGGCAGAACCTGACAAAATAAATCGCTCCACGAAATCTCTTTCACGGTGTAATATAACGAACCTTTTGTACTTTTCCCCATTCATTCTAAGATAAGATAAAGCATCGTATTTTAAACTTGCATAGCATATCTGTTGAGCGTTTGAGCTTTCACACAGTTTTTGGTAAAACGCTATGCTTTTGTATATACTTGGGGTATAGTATTATTCAGAGACCTTAGCACCGGTTACGGCCCAATCTAGAAAAAAGCATGAAACTTTGCTTGCATATACCACGTATACATAGAAATGAATTCAAATTTAAAAACTCGCTGAAAAATTATGTTTCAGTTGTCTCAAAGAAAATAGGTTATTCTTTTTCATTGAATTGCTTAAAGTAAGAAAATAAGTCGATAAAAAAATGGGTACATAAAATGAGTCGTATAAATGCAAACGCCGCGCCGTCAACTTACTCCTTACGTGATGATTTTTAGAAAAATTTTGAACGCAATTTGGAACCAGTTGGAGATGACGGCGTTTGCACGAAATCATACTTTTTCAATTAAAATTACGAAGGATTATGTGAGGTTTTCATCACATTGCACACATAAAATGATTTGTTTCACTAGGTACGCAGAATCAAATTCAATAATTATCTCAAAAATCATAAAATTTGGAGATGACGGCGCGGCGTTTGCAGTTATACGACTCAAATGAAGTACTTGGTTCCTTGCTGAAACATTTTGTCTACATTTGATTATTATTTGATTATTTGGGTTACGGAAAACTTTCGTGAAACAAAATATTTATTTGGCGACGCCCTAAAATGACTCAGACAATTAGCGTCCGTCTGTCTCGAACTGTTGACCAGATATATAGGAAAGGTTTTTCTTTCAGTATTATCGCAGAACACCTACAGTGGCTTTGCGGAGCTCTAGGGATACTCGGAACACACTGTGAGTATGGTTTTAAATAAAATAAGTAAGTTTGCGAAGGTATATTAACATTTCAAGCTCATATCAAATGCATACTAACAAACAGACACGTGTAGTTCGCGCTTACAAATCGTTGCCTTAGTTCTTGTTTGCCATATGGACCATTAAGTTAGCGGTCCACAATGGCATATTGGTTCCGACATTGATGTATGGAAGTGAGGCGTGGACAGTTAATGAATGTGAGCTGAGTAAAGTATGTACGGTTGAAATGGCTTACCTGAGAGCAATGGCTGGAAAGACACTGAATGATAGAGTACCTACGTAATGATTGGGTGATGAACGAGTGTGGTATAAAAGAGAATATGAGAATGAAAGTACAAAAAAGTACGATGAGATGGTTTAGACATCTCGAAAGAATGGATGATGAACGACTAACGAAGAAAGTGTACAAAGGAAATGTCAGAGGAAAGCGCGTAAGGGGAAGGCCGAGGAAAGAATGGTTAGACCAAATAGGTGAGATTGCGAAAGAATGGAACCTGCAGAGTGAGAATAAGAGAAAATTATGTATGAAAAAGGTGATGAATATTGAGGAAATGAAAGTGGTTTGTAAGGACAGAAAAAAGTGGAGGTGCATCTGCGGAGGTACCGGCCACCCCTAGTGGAACGGCGGCAGGATACAGTACAGTACAGTACAAGTTAATTTTACATGAACAATGTTCGCATGTGAACTGGAGCAATGTGTCTTATGAAAACAGGAAATTGATTTAAAAAATATTTAAAAAAACTCTCACATTATCAAGTTGTACGTTTTTTCTTAGCTCAGATTGTGCAAAATTTGATTCTTAAGACAATGTCTTTAAAATGTCATATTTGACAGAATTGGTTTATACGGCAAACAAGAACTGGGGGAGTGAAATGCTGAATATGTACTAAACGCAACGCAACTAAGCTACACATATAGTGAAACTTCTTGTCGCGTTATCCTCGAAGGGGTCGCATGTGGCGAGTTGAACCTATTTACTGAGAAATTAAAATCCAAAACTCAAATGATCATACACCCTGGAACTTTTGCCGACCTTCCCTTAAACAGGGGTAGCTGGTCTAGATTAATACAAATACCTGCATAAAAGCTAATGTTTTTCCAAATTTTATTCTTTCTATCGGATGAGACCGTAGTCTCATACATACATTTGTAGATATATGCTACACTGAAATCTTATACATACTGGATACTGCAAATCTTTCGCCGATAAAGATATAAAATAAACTCCAAAAAGAAAAAAAAACAGGTTTTAAACTGCAGTTAGCAGGTTTTGCGCTGCAATTATTTGCATTTTTTAAATGCAAATTTTTCTCGTATATTAATATGAAATGGAATTTATAATGATGTTTTTTTTTATGGATTAAAAGCATGTTAAAGGTTGATTCAAATCAACCCTCTCTTTGTAATCCCAGATGATACATTTAATTTGATTCTTTACGGGGGGTAAAAAAACGCATTTCATTAGCATTTTCATTTGTAAATTGTAATTTTGTAGACTGAAGGGGTATCTTCTCCTTTTTTATTCTTATTATACTTTTTCTTCTTCGGTTTCTATAATCTATAATCTATAATCTAAGTTGCAAGGATATATTCATTCAAAGCTCTCAGATGTATGCCCACAAACAAACACGTGTAGTTCGCGCTTACAAATGCTGATTGTGTACTTACAAATAAAATCCAAACCTCAAATGAACATAAGCCCTGCAACGCTTGCCAACATTCCCTGAAACAGGGGTGACATTGGCAAAGTGAACCATTTTTTACAGTATGGGTGGTCAGCCTCATACCAACCTATAAGTAAAGGAATACGAGTAATAAATAACATTTAAGTATAAGAAAACAACAAAACCTTAAAAATAAATCTATACAAAAAAAGTAAAAAATGTCTTATGCAAAAAATGTAGCAAGCCAATAAACCAACATTAAAAATCAGCATTGCAGATTAGCCGCCACTTCTTCCTGTCCTTGCATACTTCTTTCATTTCATCCAGAGTCATAACTTTTTTCATACAAGCTCTCCTTTTATTATGACTCTGGATATCCCATTCACTCGCTATTTCGAAAATTTGGTCCATCCATACCTTTCTCGGTCTTCCTCTTCCACGACATCCATCAATTCTTGCAGCATATACTTTCTTTGATCCATTAAATAAGAATATCACGGATCGTCATAGGAACATGTATAGGTTATATTTTTGTAGGCACGAAGCTGACCACCAATTATGATACTCGTATTATTGGTTAGTTATTGATTAGTGAACTATTTCTGTTTAATTCTAATCAAACAAAAATAGTTCAGTTTTGCTTATGCCACCCCTGTATCAGGAACAAAATTGATACCAACTTCAATCTCCGCCTGGATCTTCTCTATATCCTCTATTTCACTTTTTTATCGTATTTTTTCATTGCGAATACGATCTCACAAATCAAAAACTTTAATTTTTAATGTTCCGAATAATCCATTGTTTCTCCATCTCATTATCCTCTCTATTTCTGTTACTCTAACACTAGCTATGTCGCTATTCTGTTGCAGAGTTGCCTTCATTTCTGTCTATCCTCGCATACTTCTTTCAAATCATTCATATCCATCACGCTTTTCATGCATTTTCTTCTTCACATTCACTGGGTATATCCCATTTTTTCACAATTTCATAAATCTGTTAATTAAAGCCAAACTGCTTTAGATCTTTGTTTTCTTATTTCTCATATTTCCCCCTACAGGTATATATATACTTTGTAAGCATTATTCATTCCTATTATTATTATCATATTTTATTATCATCAAGATGGTTTGGGCATAAAGAGAAAATGAATGATGAAAGACTGACGAAGAAAGTATACGTTGGAAGAATAGATGAATGTCGTGGTATTGGAAGAGCCTGTATGAAGAAAGTTATGACTCTGGAGAAAATGAAAGAAGTGTGTGAAGACAGAAAGAAATGGCGGTTAATCTGTGATGTTGGCGGCTAGGGTTTTTTAAATTAAATTTTGTTTTCTGTTAGTTTTTGATGTCCATACAATTTATAATTTGTTGATTTTAAAAATGTTATTTGTTGTGAATATTCCTTGACTTATAGGTTGGTATGCGGCTGACCACCCATGCTGTAGAAAATGGTTCACTTTGCCAATGTCCCCTCTGTTTCAGGGAAGGAGTTGCAGGGTGTATGTTCATTTGAGATTTGGGTTTTTATATTGAAGGACTACATGCGGCATGTTTAAGCGCGAACTTAAACATGTATGTTTTGTGATGCATAGTTATAATGTGAATCTCTAATATTACTTATATTTTGCAACTTAGATTAGATTAGATTAGATTAGTGCCTTTACTTTCACATCCTCTTTCAACTCGCTATTTCCTGTATACAAATGCGGAATGCCCTAAATAATCATTCTTAAATATGGAACACACATACTTTATATACCCTATGCTTATAAACTTGTACGAGTTAATCTACTTCAATATACATACCTAATTTTACCTCCGTAGTTGTACCCGGAATAGATTACGACTACCGAAACTCCGGAGCTAACCGAAACTGGTTATTATGCCATTATAACCAAGTGACGATCGTTAGTCACAGACGATGATCTGGAAAGTTAGAAACAGCTGACTAGGTGCACATTAAAACTTAGTTGGAGCAGATTTACTATGCATGAAAATTAGCAGGAGCCGACTAACTAAAATAAATCATGGAAAATGTATCATTATGAATGTGCAATAATGGATGTAAATTTGTTTAAAAATTCGCCATAACTGAACAAAAATTAATCAATTCATATTTTATCATTGTTTTGTTTGCTAATTCACACACAAATACATATTATAATCGGTCCATAGACTAGTGGTTAGCACTACGGACTTGTTGATGAAATGTTATGAGTTTAATTCACGGTTGATAAATTCATCTGCCGATTCTTTACCAAAATACCGAACACAAAAATTTATCCAGCATTACGATATTAACTTGATCTTGCTTGCAAAAATACCGCTTACAAGCGACAGACAAAATCTAAGGAAGTGTTTTTAGGCTTCCATGGCCGGCTTTAGATGATGAAAAAAGCAGCCTACAGAAGAAATATTGGACAAGCCCGGAAAGATGGATTCTGCATCCTTATCATCATCAAAATAGAAGGAATCATGAGCTTTGATTCACGCAAAACTGTGCTCACCAAATAAATCACACCGATTTTTTTATATTTATTTAACAATATATTCGCTTAAAGTTTACAATAATTGAGAACCTTCTCCTTTTAGCACTGAAAATATTGTAAATACTGTACAATTATTTGGCGTAAGGCTCCATTGCCTAAATAAATAGGCACAAAAGTCAATGCTGCGAGTACATTGGCGTATAAATAACCTTATAAATCAATGCCCTCCTACTACTTCGGAAATAAATTATATATATTTTAAATTATTTATTAATGCAAAAGAAGTTTTATGAAAAACATAGTTTTTTTTAGAGTTTATTTGAGTAAAATTGCCTAAACGCTATCGGACTTAATGCGTCAGAGGCTATCTGAGGTAAAAACAAAAGGATTAAAAAGGAAAAAAGATATACAAATGAAGTCCGATAGCGCTTAGGCAATTTAATTTTAAATAAACTGTGAAAATAAAACCACGTTTTTCACAAAAAGTTATTGTTTTATAATATTGAAAAAAAAATTCGTGCTCCGCCGGAATTTGAGCCCACTATCTTCCAATCATGAGTCCGAAGTGTTAACCACTAGACTACGGACCGGTTTATATGCATCTGATAGCACTGGGGAAAGGTAATTCAACCTTCCAGTAGACTCTAATTCCATGCACATAAATGGTGAAGACTGAGTTGCACGCTTAATAAAGTCTGACCGGTCTCCGTGTTTGGTTGAAATTAATTATTCCCGCGCAGCTCGGCCATATTTCTTTTTCTCGCTAATTGTAGGGGAGTCGCTTAGTAACGCTTACTGCAGAGCGCCACTCCCACTAAGACCCGTGCGCCTAAAAAAATCTATGGCATACAGCCATGAATCTCAAAGCGCATAGCCTTGGGTTCTAAAGATACAAAAGGCTACCTTTGCAACAGTCTTCCTAATCCATACCACATCGTCCCCGCAGTGCTTGATTGTTTTTTTAAGGAATTCTGTACGGGAGGCTTGCCAATTCTTGATAGTCTTGGGGGTCTATGTCAACCTGGAAAGGTGCCGCAGAGGTATTGCTTGAATTTTTGCTTCTGTCGTGAGGCGCTGCAAGAAAGTGGTGATTAATGTTGGTTTTGTTTTTTTTTTAATTAAAAATTTCCCAAGTAAATTTCCCAATTTAATCCGGTTCTATTCAAAACCAACATTAATCACCACTTTCTTGCAGCGCCTCACGACAGAAGCAACAATTCAAGCAACACCTCTGCGCCACCCTTCCAGGTTGACATAGACCCCCAAGACTACCAAGAATTGAAGAGCCTCCCGTACAGAATTCCTTTAAAAATAAACAATCAAGCACTGCGGGGACGATGTGGTATGGATTAAGAAGTCTGTTGCAAAGGTAGCCTTTTGTATCTGTAGAACAAAAGGTTTTGCACTTTGAGATTCATGGCTGTGTGCCATACATTTTTTTAGGCACACGTAGGGAGCACAGATACTGGTAGATCATTCCAAAAACGTGCAGTCGGGCAAAGGAATGAGTTATGAGACAAGTTCTCATAGTTTTGAAATCGACTGCAAAGGGATGAATGAGAGTCGTACTACGAGTTTCCATATCTGAAATGCGAGGGGGAGGGATTAATGAATGGAGCTCATTCGAACAAGCTTCGTGGTAATATCGGTAAAAAATACTGAGCATTCTAACTTTTCTTCTGTGCAGGAGCGGCTGCAGATCGAATGTCATAGAAAGGACATTGATCAACCTCACTGCCCTCCTTTGCACAGAATCAAGTTGGCCATTCAACTTCTTGGAAATACCAGACCAGAGAGATGGCTGGCATACTCGATAATGGGCTTATGGGCTTTAATTCAAGTACGACCTTTCAATGAAATCATCTTAATAATCATATTCTACACAATCTGAGTTATGAAAAAAACGTAAAACATGATAATGTGAGAGCTATTTTCAATATTTTTAAAATCAATCTCCAGTTTTCATGAGACACATTGGTCCAGTACACATACAAATTTGTTCGTGTGATATTACCTCTGATGGGCAAAGAGAAGACGCTATGACTGGAATATTCACGAAAAGCCTTGGCTGAGATAGGCCGGGCATGTACAAAAAATATCGGACACACGCGTATTATGACTGGACACAGTATTATAGTATTAATTGAGTGGTTGGCATAAAGCCGGCCCCCTTAACTGTAAAAATAAATATGTTCCACTCGTCACATGCGAGACCCTTCGGGGATAACGCGGCAAAAAGTTCCCCCTTTATATGTGTAGAGTTGCGTTGCGTTTTAGCTTGGGTGGAATCTGTATCTATTTTTAATTCCCCAAATCGCGATCAAAGTTTTCATCAAAAAAACGAAACCGCCTCCTCGGCACCGGAGCGTGGTGTAGTTCTGCCATACAAAAAGCGTAATGGCCGCGAGTTTGGGCGGGAAAGGCCGGTATTATAGGCGGGAAGGGAGCTCGTCCCAGTATCAAAGCATTCCTCTCAAGCCATTTAACATTGGGAACACTTTATTCCTGGGACGAGATTAAATGGGGCGACTTGGGACTATGTATACTATTTTAAGAAATAACCAATGCCTTGTAAATTTGTTTTTTTTTAATAGATTTGTGAAGAGGAATGTAATTCACCAATCTTTTTTCCTGGTCAGAAACAGGTTTTGACAGAATCAATTAATAATTCATGAGTTTAATATTTATAATAAATTATTAAATTAACAATAACCCAAGGATATCTGTTGAACCAGGGTCAAAGGTATTGTCGATAGGACACGACGCAGGCGGGGTCTAACTTGCAATTGTCTCAATAACGCACATTCGAATGCCGACGCCTTATCTCCTCGACCATACAACTATAAGAATAAATTTGAGTTTTTATATTGTAAGTCCACATGCGGCATGTTTAAGCACGAACTTATACGTGTCTGCTTGTGAAAATGCAAATAATGTGATTTTTTTTTTTTTTTTAAGAAATCCTGTGCGGGAGACTCCCTAGATTCTAAAGACTCTAGGGGTCTATGACACTTGTTGTAGTGCCGCAGAGGTGTACGAGCTTGGTCGTCGCTACAAAGCGCCAATACTCAAGCAAGACCCAGTTGCTGTAAGGCTGGATGGACCTTTGGTGACCGGTCATTGGTAAAGGTTTTTGAATTTTTCAACCCAGCGAAGAGCACATTCGAAATATAAATGGTATATTTTTGTGCTCCGCCGGGATCCGAATCCACAACCTTTCATTTGTGAATCCTTATTATACTTATCTTTTGATCATTACCAAAAGTGAACCGAGTTTTTTACAGTATGTAGGATCAGCCTCATACCGATAGCTGGAAAGAATACAAATCAAATTGATTACAATGGAGAATGAAAGGTCAAAATACAAAAAAGGCATTTAAAATATATACGTACAAAATGAATAATGCATATCTATTAGAATTGATGAATTGTTAGCGCGTTTCTCTTTAATGCGAAGTTCATAGTTCAAATTAGTCTCCATAGGTTCGCAGTTCAAATTTATTGGCGATTTCTCCGAAAGAACACGAGTATACACCATTACGTAAATACTAAACTACCTCGTTAACAAATTAAATGTACGGAAAATGCTACAGCGCCATTAGTTTTCGTACATTTATTTTTACGCGATGGTGTAGTATTAACGTAACGTCTATGATAATATCAAATGTATTGTTCGACTGCTTGTATTGAATAAAGAATGGGAAACTAGAATTTAAATATTCCTTTTGCAACTTGAAAAGGAATAGAAATTTGTTTAAATAATCAAGCATACGAAACTGTCTATTTATAATTTACAATGACAAGGTATTTTCAGTTTATATTGTAACAAGCTTATAAAGCATTTTTTGAAATCGGTTTATACAAATTGAAAAGCTGGTTTATGATAAAGAAGGAATTACATGAAAGAGGAGATTTTAATGAATTATTGAGGCTCTGGCTCCCCCTATCGCAATAGTGGCAGAACTACAGTTACAGAAAATTGAAAAAAAGTAAAAAAAAACGAGCCAGTTAATAAAGAGTGCACGAGTCCATAGTGTTGTACATTAGCCTACATACCGGTACCTCGAAAGGTAGCATTGGCGTGTGGGACCAATTTATTCTTACAGGTGAGGAGGCCAACCTTTCTCCACTGTACTAAGTGACTGAATCTCATTTTTGTGAGGACTGGGTACTCCTTGCCGGTAACAAGATCCTCTTACTCAAACACACGACTTTTATCTCGCAATGCTCACGCCATGCCAACTGAGCTGTCAGCTGGTACGTAGATTTATTAGGTTTCAAGTGACCCTTGTTTCAGGAAAGTCAGCAAAAGTAGCAGGGCTTATATTCATTTATGGTTTCGGTGCTATTTTCTAAGCGAATTAATATAGTTTTAAACTTTCACTTTCATAGTCGGCGCCAGATGATAAATTGTTAGACCATGTTCTATTTGAAGATTTTTTATCTGCCAAAGTTTCGCTTTCACGAGCAGGAAGCATTCTCAAGGCTGGCTACTAGTTAGTGGTTATCAAACTTTTTGTTGGTGTCAGATAGAAAAACTGCGAAAAGAACATGGTTTTCAGTGAAAAAAATGCAAATTATATTATGGGTTATTGTGGGCAGACACTTCGAGAACCAAGAGCCTACTCAGAACATCTGAGATGAAAAAATTCCGCGCCATTACTGCAAAAGCACTGAGAGACCCATTTAGGAACTTAGAAATCATGTAGATAAGTATGTGCGATACAGGATACTGAAGACATCATCAGATGCAGTAGGCAGGGGAGACGGTTCTGGAGGGACCATGTAGACCGCATGAACGAAGGAAGGATAACCCGAGTCGTGGCACAGGATATACCGGACGGCCAGAATCTACCAGGTCGCCCTCCCGAACAGCTGGTCTTCTGCATCACAGCAGGGAGCTCCACTATAAACAGATCCTAGATCTATAACAAGAGGAAGAAGAAGAAGATTACTGTGGGTACAAACTCGGTATTTTTGCGTGAACAGCAAACACACTAACCACTGCGTGTTTCGCATACCGTCAGGGGCTCAGTCTAACAGGATTTGAAATGTGGAATACACAGTAATGGGATGAAAGATAAAAACCCCGACAGAGCTTAAAACTTGTAGCGAAGCGACATTAGTTTAATACCTTCAGACATGCTATGTGACAGGGGGTATTATGTGGGACTGGTTCTCATTTCTTGTGAAGGCTGAGTAAGCCTTGCCGGATTTTTTTTTTTTTTTTAATTTGGAATAAACACAGAAATGGGAAATCATTTTTGACTTGGTGACAATCAAACCCTAGCTAGATGGTATGAAACTCAAGCATTCTACCTAAGTCCAGTTGTAGAATGCTTGCATTCTATGAGGAAAGCTCGGGTTTAAATCCCACCGAGGATGCTAGAAATGAAATTGATTTAAAAATAAAAATACCTGCAAATTTTACTCAACCTTCACAAGGAACGAGTACCAGCGCCCTCAAGAGCTGGGAAACTCCCACATCAACTGAAGTGGTTGGCGTTATGCCAGCACCCTTACCTGTAAAAATAAATAGGTGCCACATGCGACTCTTTCGGGGAAAACGTGGTAAGAAGTTACAAGTTACTACCAACTGAGCTATTCGGGGATAAAACTAAATGTGCAGCTTCTCATCCGAAAAATCTACACACTCGTATTAGGCAGCTATGAAATGCTCGTTTATAATACAAAAACAAAGTGCATTTCTACTTTTCCACACATAATTCCTTTATTCAATAAAAAAGTTACTTAGTACAAGCACGCGGTATTATACGTTTTTTTTCTCCGCTAAGAAATTTCCCAAGAATGTTAATGTGAACTCGCCTTTTGAAGTAATAATGTCAATATGGTAGGAAGCCTTAAAAGCAAATTCCACGTAAAAAACGTTGCGTTTCAACTCAAACATGGCGTTTCACAAAAAAGTGTACTGAAACTAAAGAGGCGCTTTTTTAGTTTGAATACATTTTTAGTGAATATTACGGCGTAAAGTTTTGTACTTTGAGTATTGTAAAGATGCGTTTACAAGTGGCATTCCATGAATAACGGAAGGAGACGTTAAGTAGCTTGTAATTATGGACAACTCGTCACCACACAACATACTGAGAAATACTTGTTAATGGCTTCTCCGTACTATCATAACGTGAAATATACATTATACACGGAAAACCAGTGAAAAAAATGTTTACAAAAATCATCAATCATGTTGATTACACCTTTTTACATCTTTTACACTGACCTCATTATCATCATCATCATTGGCACGACAACCCGGGGTGGGTCTTGGCCTCCCTCAGCAACCGCTGCCAGCGCTGTCTATCCAACGTCTTCCTCCTCCAGTCCCACATTCCCACTGCACGGCAATCCGCCACCACTCCATCCAGCCATCTTGAACGTGGTCTTCCCACTGTCCGGCGTCCCTCCGGGTTCGTCATCACAATCGTCTTCTCCAGGCTCCGATGGTCCATTCGCTGAATGTGCCCCAGCCAATGCAGTCTGTTGACCTTTATTGAGCGGACCACATCAGCGTCCTGGTACAGCTTATACAGTTCGGAGCTATATCTTCTTCGCCATATGTTACGCTGACCTCGCATTCTGTAAAAACTTGGTTCACTTTTGCCAATGCCACCCCAGTTCCAGAGAAGGGAGACAGGATTTGCAAGGTTTCTGTTTATGCGAGATTTGGTGCATTTTATAAGTACCTACACATGCAGCATATGAAAGTGAAAAGTTACACGTGCCTGCTTGTGGGAATTAAATATGAGCCTTAATTGTCAATATATATTTGTAACTTAAATTATAATCATTATCGATGTTCATGTTTATGTGAGGTTTGGTTTACTTTGTATGTGCACATGCAGCGCATACATATGCTTCCTTGTGGGCATGCAATAAATATGAGCCTTAAAAATGACAATGTATCCTTGCAACTTAGATTATTATCGAATACCTTAAATCCACAATCGTTGCAAAGATTCAAGCAAGTACGTTTATGTTCGAAATAACAAACGTCGTGTACATACTAACAAAAACCCCTAAAACACTTTTCCTAAAACAGTAGTGTCATTGGCAAAAGTGAACCATTTTTACAGTAGAGTAGATGGTTCCTTGACTTGTAGGTTCACATGAGGCTGTCACACCTACTTTGTAAATGTAATGTATGCGGCATATCGTCCCTCTAATGCTTGTTTGGCTTATCTAACATTTGATTCAAAGATGACCTTTCAATGAAATTGTCTTAAGAATCACATTCTACACAAACTGAGCTAATAAATAAACGTAAACACGTTTTTAGATATTTTTACAATCAATTTACAGTTTTTTTTTCAAAAGTCACATTGGTACAGTGCACATACAAACATTTCCCGTTTGAAATTACCACAGTTGGAGATAAGACAAACAACCACTAAAGAAACAATATCTTCCTAAGCTCGAAATTTCAAGTGACTCTTACATGACGATAACCCTAACAAAACTGTAACATAGCCCTCGCAACTCTTGCCGCATTTCCTGAAACAGTGGTGACAGTAACGCAACGCAACGCAACTAAGCTACACATATAGTGTAACTTCCTGCCGCGTTATCCCCGAAGGGGTCGCATGTGGCGAGTTGAACCTATTTTATACAGTGGCAAATGTAAACATTTTTTGTACAGCATGGGGAGTCAGCCTCATACCAACCTATTAAAGTCAAGGAACGCTCTAATATCCGAATATGTAAATTTATTTTAATTTGTAAGCATTTCGTAGGTTAAAAAACATAAAAAATACCATACTAAGGTTACATCAATTAAGAACATAAATTTTAATTTCAAATTTACGTGCAATTAACATACTGGAATTGGAATTAACAATCCGAAAGTAGTTTTTAAAATCCAATTATCTTCTGATTTGTATATTTGACAACCAGTTTAAAATGACATTGATAAGTAAAATTGATTTGTATTTTATTCCGTTCCACAAGCAGTTATTTTAAATTATGCTTAAAAAATATCTATTCGACACAAATTTATGACGAAATAACGGTTATTAGACAGAAGATTAATAAATATTATACATTTTATCCGAAAAACAATTGTATTTGAAACCAATTCCACATTTTAGTAAACATAAATTTCCATGACTCATAAGTTGTATGAGGCTGACCACTCATACTGTACAATTTGGCTAACCTCTGCCAATTCCGTCCCCCCAGTGCTTGTTTGGTTTATCTACCTTTTGCTTCAAAGATGACCTTTAAATGACATTGTCTTTGAATCAAATGGTAGATAGAATCACATAATATACATAATTTGAGCTAAGAAAAAAACGTTAAACACGATAATGTGAGAGTAGGTAGTTTTAAATATATTTAATAAATCAATTTCCAATTTTCATAAGACACATTGGTTCAGTACACATGCAAACATTGCTCATGTTAATTAATTACCTCTGATCGACATAAGATAAGCACTAAAGGGACGGAATAGTAAGATTGAGGGAGAAGAACTCAGGGACGGAATAGTAAGATTGAGGGAGAAGAACTCAGGGACGCCGAAGGGCATTGTGGCTGAAAAACCTGCGACAAAGGTTCAACAAAAGCACTAAGTTCGAGCCGCAGCAACCAAAGGTGAAAATAGCTATGAAGATCACCCGTCTTTGATAGAATTGGCACCAAAAGAAAACGAAGAAAAACTTTAAAGAGTATTTACTTGTGGTATTTCCAAATAAGCAAGACTTTAGTCTATGATTATCGATTATTTAACGTTGATTAATTTAATGCCAGTTTTCCGGCAGATGTAGAAAATAAATTAAATACAAAACAATGTCAGTTATCATGAAATGTTAAAGTGCCATCTTATCTCCATTGTGTGCTTACCAAATATCTCTTGATCAATATTATTTCCCATCAAAATACTTAGTTACGAAACAATAAAATATTTAAGATTCCTAAATTAATTTCGATCAGCTGATTGCTAAAACAAAAAAAGAAAAATACAAAATTAAAATCAATTAGCAGTGTGGAAAATTAAGACTTTTATCAGGATTTTGAATCGCTTACAATTTGAAAATGATTAATAACTGATCAGTCCGAATCGTTAACCACTAGGGTCGTGATTTGAAGGCAGTGGGCTCGATTCACTGCAGAGCGCATAAAAATATTGAATTTTTCAAATAAGCTCTTCACTTGGTTAAAAAATGAATTTGCCCTTAATCAAGACAAGTCACTAAAAGGCCCATCCAGCCAAACAGCAAGCAACTGGGTCTTGCTTGAGAATTGTCTCTTTCTACAGCGACGTCCAAGAATGCAGAATGCTCTTGAGCAGTGGCGGCTCCAGGTAAGGTGCATCGGTGCATTGCACCCCCAGTAATAATGCCACGATCCAATACTTACATATTTGTTCCGCATAAAATACCGTGTGTGTCATGTATGTAATGATTTTACATATTATACAGCTCCGCGAACATGAAAATACTCCGAGTTGGTAGGTATTCAAATATAGATATTATATCACCGTGCATTCGTGGTAATGCCCGGTATTGCTTCTATGAAGCCCCATACATTTCTTTAAAAAACAGCTCAAACGGTGAATACTGAGAGCACTGTACATTTTTAAACGGAGCCCCGTGCATCGCCGAAATTCCTCGCTCTCCACATAATAAAATATCCAAAATAACATCAAGGAAACATGGATTGGTTTTTGTATGAAACTAACTGTTATGATCAGATCTGAATAAGCCTTTGTCTGAATTACTTCCATATTCGTCATTATAAACGATAGTATGCTTACGTCAGCCCAAATGGTCCCAAATCTGTTTTTAAACAGGGACCTCTTTGGTATGTTTTTCGACCAAGAACCACTTTTTAAGTTTCTTTGATTGAGGACCATTTTGAGGGCTTTGTTGCGATCGTAAGGTTCAAGAATAGTAAGCCGAGTTAATTTGAACTTTTCATTTTTCTTTAAAGTTTTTTCTTACACATTATTACTTAATTGGAACCACTAAATTATAAATTATACAAAGAAATGTTTTCGAGCTAATACTGAGTCGTAAAAATTTAAAACTTGCACAAAAAAATGTCAGCCGGCTGGGCTTTTTTACCATAGAAAGTGAAACAAAAATTTGTTATTGATCGTTAAGAACCCTTTTCACATGGGCCTATATTGTCATTCTGCCGAGAAAAATAAAATAGAACTCTGTTCCGAGTCCATTCTCAATTATCTCATAGCTTAATTTATTTTTAACTTTTTTTATTTTTTATAAATGACTCAAATATTTTCAGTTAAGAAACACTGCTTTACATCCATAATTGTTAAGTGTTGTATTTCAAGAAATAAAACAATCGTAAACTGTAAGTGTTCCGGCCAGCGTCAATGGTTTATAAGATAAACATAATATTAGTGAATTACCATAACAAAAAGTAAAGTAAAACCTAGATTATTTGAGTTCGTTTAATTATAATTTATTAGTCGGCTTAACCGGGCTTACAGCTAAAAAGTAACGAAAAGTGTTATGTGGAATCTGTGTAAGCCAAAACAGAATTAAGTGCAGAAAAAGAAAAAAAAATGAAATTTCGCATTCTAAAACTTAAACTGCATTTCAAACTGTTTTAACTTCTGTGAAGCCGAAAAATCATGTTATGCCAGCAGAATAATTTCTCTTAAAGAAATGGGGAGACGTTGTAGCAAAAAATTACACTTCTCAATTACTTATGACAAACGGTTATGTCATTATTTTTAATCCTTAGTTTGCTTATTATGGAATTATTTAACATATTATGTTCATGCATGTATATGTATGTTCTTGCATCTGTATTTTTATGAAATGTTTCAGCGGAAAATTGGTAGAACTCCATTTTGAAACATAAAAAAATAAACACTGTTATTCTAATCATTTTTTTAATTGTAAAAAAACAAATGTATTAATTACATATTACGCTTTGGTTTATGTTAATTTAACACATTTATTTGTGATTTTATTTTAAATTATGTAAAAAATCCGGACTTTTTATAGATGTTTTGACTCGGTCCACAATAACTCGGATAAACGAAGCTCTACAATAAAATCGACAAAACTGTTTGTTTCAAATAATGTCCTTGTTCAACCAAAAACAATGTACGTACTGTACTCTCATGTACATTTTTATTTTTTGTATTTTAATTAGTTATTCCTGGTCGGTCAATTCAGAAACACGTTCCTTTTTCCGGTATATTTTAATTAAAATATTGTAAAATTTGATTAAAAATGGAGGAGGTGCACTCATTGAATGTCCTCCGTGGAAAGTGAACGTTCTTTTTCGATACTTAACCGAGTGCTTTCGTTCCTTAGAAATATGATGGGTCAGGAAAGGCTTGTCGCATTGTGTTTGTTAAGTACTGAAAAAAAGGGTGAATTCAATTCCAGATTTCAACATCAAAGTGATCGATATTTTTGGATTTAATCCGTAAATTTTAGGTAAGTTCATTTCAAATTAATATTATTTTATAAAAGTTTGTGTCGTTTATAAAATATGCAAGGATTATGGTTATAACCAGATGGCATGAAAAAAATTGGGTGGGGAAGGGAGGGGGGGGGGGTTAGGGGGTAATCAATGACGGCTAGTATAAAAATGCACTGCTCGATGAAAAATCGACGAGCCGCCACTGCTCTTGAGGTGTGATTCACAGCGCTCACTGAAACAAATCATTTTCATGATATGAATTTAATAATCAGTAATTTATTAAACAACATAATAATTTTTTTTAACATTTACATTCAAGACTTTATGAAAAACTGTTGTGTATGTGAATTGAAACCGGTCTGTGGTCTAGTGGTTACCGCTGCGAGCTTCTAAGTGTATGGTTGTTAATTCGGTTCCAATCGGAGCATAATAAAATCTCATTTAATATATTTAAAAAAATCTCTTCACTGGATTGAAAAATTCATTTGCCAGTCACTTTAAGATCCATTCAGTCTTACAGTAGCTGTCTCTTGCTTGTGAATTGTCGCTTTCAAGAGCAACGACCAAGTTTGCAGTGGGCTCTTAGGGTACAACCTCTCGGCCATAGCGCCGACAATGATGATGAAAAGAGAATTGGCAAACTTGTTCCAACTAAAAATTTCACCGCTGAAGCATGAACGCGCCAATGAAAAAACAATGAAGCTATTTTAATTAAAATTCTCTGAGCTAGTGAATGCGTTAGAAGTGCCATTCAACAGAGGTTAGCAAATTAACAGAATGCGGACATCAAACAAGACGGACTGCTTCTACCTACCATAGCTGGCATGTATAGCATAGCGCCCATTCTTTAAAGCGACTAGCTCGATCAAAACAAACTCAAAATGACTAACTGTAACTTTGTAAATTTTTCACTGGAGAGGACCACAGTGATTTTTTTTAAACTAAGCTACATATACAGCGCAACTTCTTGCAAATCTATGGTAAGGGAATGTGAATTTTTCAACGCAGCGAAGAGCGTAATGTATTTTTTTGTGCTCCACAGACCGCCATGAATAGAATTAACAACCTTCTGATGACGAATCCAAGACGTTTATCATTACTCACTAGACTATGGACCGATTGAATACCATGTGATCTAGGAACTCGATCCACTACAAGAAGTGTTTGTCTCTTGAAGAGATGAAGGCAAAGATCTCAACGTATGTGGAACGGCCCATGCTGGCATTATCGAGTATTCCCGAAGCAGACGATCGCAGCATACCAAATCAGCTCGATATGCTCCTCGAGACATGACGATGGCTCGGTTTCAAGACGTGGAATTCTTCGTCTAGCCAGGCAATGTCGTCTGGCGAATAGATGGCGTAGAATATGCGAGATCTGTAAACCAAGTATAAGACTTCACAAATAGACTAAGCCAATGCGTTTACCAAAACATGTTCGGAAAGTAAAGCAGCGACTAGAATGTGCGTTATATCTTTCATTTTTTTTCTACGCAAAGTATTATTTTTTTATTGTGGCACTTCTATCAAAGATCGGTGGTCATCACGTCTATTTTCACCTTAGATGCTGCGGCTCGAAATAGGAAAGATTTGTTGAACTATCGTCGCAGGTTTTTCAGCCACAATGTTCTTCGGCGTCCCTGAGATCGTCTCCCCTCATCTTACCCTGTATGAAAAGGTGGAGAAGGCAGTATTTCTCATTTTTCATATGTAAATGCGAAGTAGTTATGTGCTTTAGAAATAAATCACTTGAGAAATATGACACAGGATGGGTAAAAAGAAAAATATAAGCTGAAAGAGGATGTGAAAGTAAAGGTACAAAATAATGTGATGAGATGGTTTGGGCATGATGGGGAAAATAATAGATGATGAGAAATTAATAGTGTTTATAAAGAGGAAGAAGTGAAAGGGAAAGAATTAAAAGAAATACAAAGAAAATGAAGTCTTGATTATAATTGTAAATTAAGTACAAAGTGAATGTAAAAGAAGAAAATGTAAAAAAAATATCTTCTTCCTCTTCCTGTTAGACCTATTGATCTGTTGTCTTTGCAGTCTCTTCATGTGACCCTGAAGACCAGCTGCTCCTTCACCTCTTAGAGGGTCTGCCTTGTGGGCGCTGACCGATTGGTCGTTCTTTTACAGCAACATTTGCATTCTACAGGCACGCCAAGCTCGCCGAATTAACCTGCAAGCCGACATCCAATGTGCGCGCACTAAAAAGTACGAGACTGATTGTATCGGCATATTCACATAGTAATGCATGTGGAGGAGTTGGTGTGCTTGCTTTGCTATCCGTACCTGCTTCTGAATTGGTAGAGGTTGACCCAAAATTATTATGATGCTTATAGATTTGGTTTTATAATTTAATGGTCAGCGTTATCGCCTCGATTGAAACATATGGAAGCAGGATTCTCAAAACCCGTCTCCTCCGTGCTTCTTTGGCTTATCTACCATTTGATTCATATATGACCTTTCAATCATGGTAGTCTCAATGGTGTTCAACAATGGTGTCTGCTCTGATGAAATATCCTCACTTAGTTATACCCCCTCCTCTCATCACAACAAGGGCAACTCGTAGAACGGCTCACATTCAACATTTGCAGTCGATATCAAAACTATGAGAACTTGGTGTTTTCACAACTCATTCCTTTGCCAAACTGCCCGCTTATGGAATGAGTTACCGGTATCTGTGTTTCCATCCCAATTTAACCTTGCCCTTTTCAAATCCAATATCAATCGCCATTTCCTCTCAGTGTCTCAAAACAAAGCAACGCCACACACACCACAGCACTGCGCAGCCAACGGCCCTGCAACCGGACATGGACAACTGCCACATCACCAACACCTCTGCGGCACTATAACAAGTGTCATAGAGCCTTAGAGTCTCTCGAATCTAGGGAGTCTCCCGCATAGGCTTTCTTAAAAAAAAAAAAATGTTTTAAGTCTGATTCTACACAATCTGAGCTAAAAAAACGTAACACACGATAGTGTGAGAGCTGTTTTACATATTTTTTAAATCAATTTCCAGTTTTCATAAGACACATTGGTTCAGTACAAACACAAACATTGCTCATGTGAAATTACCTCTGATGGACATTAGAAAACAAGCACTAAAGGGAATAGCCATACATGGTTCGATGGAAAATAACAATGTTTGTCGTCGTCGGTACAACAAAAAACACTAAAACATCTAAAGCGACCCTTTTATGCGTGCTTCCAGTATCCACCTATATCTTGGACACAAAAGGGCTCACTCAGTATAGCGCTGAGGACATGCCAAAAAGACATTGAAAGGAGGATACTGGGAATTAGTCTCAGAGACAGGGTTCCAAACCAAGAGATCCGTAGGCGCACTGGTGTCACTGATGGTACACAGTGAGTGGCTTGCTTAAAGTGGCGTTGGGCAGGTCACGTCGCAAGGCAGAACCATAACAGGTGGCTGAAAAGAATCATCCAGAAGCGTCCCAGGATGTCCAAGCGGGGAGTGGGGAAACTCCAACTGAGGTGTCTGGACGACATGAGGGGAACTGCAGGCAGAGGATAGTTGAGCAGCCGATAGACCAATATGGAGAAGACTGGAGAAGGCCTAGAGAAAGGCTGAGGAAGGAAGGAAGTGAGCGTTATGTGATCAGTGGGCTGGTCACATTATTAGAATGGATGATTTATTTATTAATGGATGACCATTAAGCGCCTAACACTTTTAGCACCACAAGGCCGAAGGTGACCAATGCGATGGATGGATGGTGTCAACGCAGATGCAGCCAAAGCAGACATTAGAAGCTGGAGAGCAAAGGCGATGGACAGAAGAGAGTAAAGAAGAATCCTGGATTCAGTCAAAGCCCACCCAGGGTTATTGAGCTTATGATGATTCTTATGATAAATATAGCCGTGTCTGGGTTGTAAATCAAAATCTATCAAATAAATCAACATAATGATGTTTTGTAAGATAAAACACACATACAGTTATAAAAATTCTATGGTAGGTCTACTCATAGCAGGCGCTTTGTTCATATACTGAGAAACTACATATAAAGCTATTCTTCTCCTGCTGGTTTTATCTCGGCCTTCCTCTACCGCGCCCTTTTCAGGATTCTCGTGTGCATTTCCCGGAAAAAAGGTGTTGCCGCGCAATTTCTAAGCCGCTGTAAACGAGCTTCCAGTCTTCGAATATTTTTACAGTTGCCGTTTCAAAATCTTGAGACGATTTTCTAAGAACCAAATTTAATGTCATCGAAAAAAATGTAAACATTTTGGCTTTGATTTATCTCAGTCTTAAAACAAAGAAATAACTCGTTTATTCCTTTTGTTTTTGGTAATTTGGAAAAAAATTAAGTGCTTTGTGTACAAATTGGTTCATTTTGACGCCGTCCACCGACTTTTCAGGGAAGGGCGACAAAATTTTCCGGGTGTATTAATTGAGATTTGAGTTTTTGTTTTTTAAGTTCACATGCAGCATTTGCGACCTTACACGTATAAATATTATTTTTTATCGTTAATATTAATTTGCAAACGACAGCATAGATAATAGTCATATGTAGTTATAGATTATAGAAGCTATGAGAAAAAATACAATTTAATAAAGCTTCTTTTGATGAAACTTTCTTCACATAAACATACATGCCAAAAAGCAAACTGTTCCGATGAACTTTATTTGATCTTTTTTGAAAGCTCCTTTTTTAACACTACATTTTTGATGATACAGCAGTTTATAAACTCCACGTCAGCGTTGCGTATGCCTGCACAATACATAAAGTCGGTCTGAGCCCATACAGGGGTGGCTTGGCAAAGACGCAGTCTGCATTCTTATCGAGACGGGAATATCATTCAATTTATATTCTACTGCTGGTCGCCAAGCTATACAGGGCCCCATACTTCTCAAGAAAAGATGTTGACCCAACAAGAGATGCAAAACTGCTTCCTCATTATTTAGGAATTCCCAGAAACTTTATGGTTGAACGACAAAATGTCCATTGACAAAATGTCCACCCGACAAAATGTACACCGACAAAATGTCCACAGAAAAAAATACTTAAAAGAACTATGAAGTTGATAGATAACATAACAGTCTTCTTCTTCTTGCAATGCCAATCAGTAGAAAAATAGGAAAGGGAAGATCGAAAAAATAATAGGCTTGATTAGATTGATTATTTATCTAATCTAATTTGCAAAGATATGTAACATTGGGGATTCATATTACGTATATGTATATGCATTTTTACAAACAGACACGCATTAAGTAGTTCGCACTTGCACATGCCGCATGTGAACCTACAACATAAAAACTTAAATCTCAAATGAACATAGACCCTGTAATTCTTGCCGACCCTCCCTGAAATAGAGGTAACTTTGAAAAAGTGAACATTTTTCTGCAGCATGGGTGGTCAGCCGCATACCAACCTGTAAGTTAAGGAACAAAGACAATAAATTACATTTTTACAATTACAAATAATCCATATAAATACCAAAACAGAAACAAAATCCAAAATTTTCAAAATGTAATTTAAAATCCTTAGAAAATATCATCTATATTCTATAGTCTAAGTTGCAAAGATATGTTCACATTTATGTTCCATGACTCCCTCGCGCTCGGTGGGATTCGACCCCGAGCTCACGGCATGGAATGCAAGCACTCTACCAACTGAGCTATCGACCGGTATCACTTGGTAGTATTTATTGTAAATAATAAATACTATCACAACATAAATTTAATATAATTCTAAAGGCACGTTTGTTATACAAGGTGTGACAAAGGCAAACAAGAACAAGTCAATAAAGATTTTTGTAAGCCAGTCTGTGACATTTCTAAGTACTGTCCCACCTATAATTTTAATAATTGATTCAAATAGAGATAGTTAATATCTGTATTTATCCATGCCACTTAATATTGTATACATCAAATATTTCCGGTTTTATTTTCATGTCGACTTTATCAAATGAGTTGCATGGATAGTGTAACTTCTAACAGCATTGTCCCAAAAGGATCTAGCTGCATGTGACAAGTGGAGCCTATTATTAGGTAAGTGGACTAGCCTTACTAGGAGGGCCCTTGAAGTGTGACACACACAAAACGGCGCTCTTTGGTCATGTAAAAAATTAAATAAATAAATTATCCTCATATATATACTATTTTACTGAGGTATTTTTCTGCTCCTCAGGTCGTCGGCTCTCATTTCTTGGGAAGTTTGAGTAAACCATTCCGGTATTGTAATTTTAGTTGAATATTGAAATAAACAACGAAACAGTAAATCACATATATCGATCCTTTCCATTTATCCCGTTAATTCCATAAAAAATAGTTTACTTTGAATACACCTAATTTATCATCTTTGTTACAAGAAAAGGCGGCGAGAGTTGCAGAGTAGGTACCCATATAATAAAAAGTATCTAGCTTTTCACACATGCAGCATGAGTAAACGCGAATCTACACGTGCTTAGGTACTAGATCAGGGGTGCTCAACTGCCCATACTTTTTCTTGAGGAGATCGACCTAGCAAAACTAACTAACTGAAAAACTTTTAAAAACTAACGTCGACAGGGGGGGGGGGGGGTAGGCACGCAATTTCCAAAAGTACATTTTTCATCAGTTGTTTGTGGTAAAATTCATCCGCAAAAACACTGTCTGTGACGGAGGGGAGTAGGCTTCCAACTACTGTCATAGTGTCATAGTCGATAATTAAACCTAGACGCAAGCAGGCTGTCAGTCAAGTCTTTTGTGACGATATTTTGATTTTTTTACTTTTATATTAGAAAATGCAGACTCGCACAGATATCGCTGCCTTAGTTCTTGTTTATCGTATACGCCATTGAGAAAATTTTACATGAGCAATGTTTGCATGTGTACTGGACCAATGTGTCTTATGAATACAAGAAAATTATTTTTAAAATATTTAAAAGAACTCTTACATTATCCAGTTTTACGGTTTTTTTAGCTCAGATTGTGTAGAATTTGATTTTTAAGACAACTGCATGAAAAAATCATATTTGACAAGATTGGCGTATACGGTAAACAAGAACTGGGGGAGCGATATGTCGATGCAAAAAAACAGTTATTTGCAATGCTATTTGTTTTATTAACGGATATTTGATTCCGGGTATGGATGAACTAGTAGGATTATTGTCGCCAGCTCTAGCTTTATGTGGGGGTAGGTAGGTTAGGTACCTCGCGGTTGCGGGCTGAAAACCAAGCAGATAGTACGATCTTCATATTTCTGTACGTCGCTTTTTTGTTTTGCAAAAAAAAATTTAGCTATCCTCGGCGATCGACCATAAACCCTCCCGCGATTGACCGTTTGGGCACCTCTGTACTAGATGGACAAATATTATATGTTTATTGTGCAACTTAGATTAATAGATTGAAAAGTCGTCAACCTAACAGGTTTATAATTACATTTTACAACCATTCACCTTTACAGTCGTTTCAATATTTGAGCGTAATTGTCGCCAGAGGCGCTTTCACATAGGTAGGTAGGTACTAATAAAATTAATTGCCTTTACTCCAAGTGGGCGTTCAGCAATGTATGCCTTTCCTATAAATAAAAATGCTATAATTAAATAACATTTCGTTAATTGCAAAGGTACACCAGTTTTGTTTCCTATTCACAAATTTTGTATTCATTGATAAAAATACATAATTATATAACAATCACACTAAAATCTTTTAAATATAGACGGCGCTTTCCAAAAGTAAACTCTATATAAAGGAATAAACTGAAAACTGGTATTAGTAATAAAAGCATTTTCCAAAAAAAAATTAAATACTTAGAATAAAAAAGTGCCATCTATGTGTATCACTTATAACTTTTATGATGGTTAATTAGTTTTAACTATGAATCGAAGCTCTGTCAAAATAGTTTGAATGAAAATACATAGATGTCAGTCCACTTTTCTTTCATTTATTTTATTATCAAAATAAAGAAGGAAATTTATAGATTCTCAGTAATTTGTAGGGCAGGATTATGGAAGTATCGTTCATCGATTTTTTAAATAATTTTTACAAAACGGTTGGTTATTCTCTTACCTTTTTTCAAAACTTCAGGTTTTTATTTGTATTTCTTTTATATATGAATATCATCGCTTTTTGACAGGCCCGCATTAACCCCTCTGGGGGCCCTGGTGCGGGGTAAAGCTCGGGGCCCCCAATATACCCCCTCCCCTCCATTAAAATCCCCCCCCCTTCCCACCTGCTTTTCCATAACCTCAAAGATGCATATTTTTCCCGAAATAAAAGTACGTTGACGTTTTTTCCATACATATTTTTTACTTTTGGGGGGCCCCTTGGTAGCGTATGCCTCATAAAACTTACACCTTAAGGGTATACGAGAGCTTAAGAAGATTATTAATATCGGGACTAAAGAACCTCTATGGAAGTATTTTTGTGATTTTCCTAATTTTACAGCGAAAAAACTTTGATTGTCCCTGGCCAGATGTCGTTACTGAAGTACATAACTTTATGTTTTAACTCAAGCATTACGTTTCACAAAAAAATAATGTAAATTATCTTGACGCTCTTAGCGAGCGTTTAAGTTTTTTAAACTTTTGCTTAAACGCTATGTTTGAGTATTAACGGCTGCGAATCTGACACAGAAAGACAATTACGTACAATTACGAAAGAAAATATTCTGCACAAGTATCTTACATTTGTAAAACAACTTAAACATTTTTTTGCGTTTTACAGACAAACACGTTGTGTGTGCAGATCTTTTTTTTAAATATAACAAAAACATTCTGTTTCGTCTGTCCCGCTGTATCACACGCGGCGTGTATTTTTTATAAAATTATCTATGTGGAAGTCTCAGTGGTAGCAAACGATTGTATTAAAACAAATTATGCCAAAAAAATATTTTTTCTTTTTATATTTCATTTTTTATCTTGACTTATAGGTTGATATGAGGCTGACCACCCAAGGCACGGCTTTCTCAGCTTTCACAAGAAATGAGTAGATATACATAACTCTTCGACTTAGATTGTAGATTGTGGTTATCACGCACAAAATGATTCATTTTAATACGATTGTGTGGTGTAAATTTTATTTATTGATTTGTCTACGAATGAATAAAAACACAAACGTGGAATGACAGAGATGCTATCGATGTAAAATAAAGGATACAGATACGGATATTGCAATAATATTATTTCGATTTCGGCAAAAGGATATCTTCTTGACTGATAGATTGGTATGAGGCTGACCCTCCGTGCTGTAAAAATCGGTTCACTTTTGCCAATGCCACCCTGGTTTCAGGGACAGGCGACAGGAGTTGCAAGGTTTATGTTCATGTGAGGTTTTGTTTATTTGTTACACAGTATAATAACATGTTTTATTTAAACTCCGTCTACACCCCTATCCGACATTATCCGAAACTTTTGTTTCGGTTGCGGACACGTTTTAATTTTTATTTCGGATACTTGAAAGTTTCAATTACGGGTAAAATAATATCCACAACATATCTAGTTATACTTATGAAGGCAGGACAAACGAAGAACAAAATAAAAAATGTATCTTAATAATAAACGTTTCATAAAATGTTTCACATTTCTGCACAGTCTCCAAATTTGTCGGGAATGGAAACGGTATTATTTCGGATATCCGCTAGTTTTGAAGGGTTTTCTCACGGATATTAGATTTTTAAGAAAATTTTAAAATAAAATACTTACAAATAAGAACATTGATTGGATGGCAATATTTCAAGGCTATCATTTAGTTTTTTATCAGTCACACAAGTATACGTGATTATTACTCAAGCTTTGTATTCACTGAAAAATTAAAATCATAATGAAACGATGTAACAGATGTCATTTTTATTATATTTTTTAATCTATTTTGGATAGATACGGATACGATTTTTTTATTAACGAGTATTCGATAGTTTCAGTGATGGATACGGATGCCCATTTATTACTCCATTTTTCAAAATCTTCATGGGAATTATTACAAAAAAAACTTTAAAAGTATGAAGACATAATTCAAGCAAGACATAAACAACATCTAAACACGAATATGAGATTATCATACAGATACAAATCAGTACGGCCTTGTCAAAGTTGTTAAAAAAACAATATATAAAAAAAATATTATATATTAACAGCCGAACATACAAATTTCCATAGAGCCTTTCAAATTTCTTCAAATACAGTAAAAAACGAATGCAAGTTCTTAAATAATCTGTAATCTATAGTGCAAAGATATATAAACATTAAAAACTCATATCAAATGCATGCCCACAAACAAACACTTGTAAAGTTCGAACATACAAATGCTGAGTGTTTACTAACAATTAAAAATCCAAACCTCAAATGAACATCAACCTTGCAATACTTGCCGACCTTCTCTGGAACAGGGGTCACATTGGCAAAGTGAACCATTTTTTACAGTATGTGTGGTCTGCCGCATACCAACCTATAAGTCAAGGTTTGCATGTAATAAATAACGTTCTAATCTAATCTAAGTCGCAAAGATATGCCACATTGGGGTTTCACATTACATGCATTTTCACAAGCAGACACGTTTTACACGCAGAACCAATTTATACAGCATGGGTGGTCAGCCGCATACCAACCTACAAGTCAAGAAATGTACACAACAAATTACATTTCAGAAATAAACGATCTTGATAAAAAAATCTTAATATTTACAATTTACAAAAAATGTTTTTAACTTCCGGAAGACTTTGGACTAAACACCAGCATTGAAAGCGGGCAGGCGAATTTAAACTCCAAGTATGAAAGTCAACGTTATAACTGAGCCGCGGCGCATACAAATAATGTATCAGGATGTAAAGCAGCACCTCTCACGAGCGTCTCAATTTCTATATATTATAATAAAACTCTGTGGTTGAGTATAAAAAATGATTTTGTACGTTCATTCTTACGCACGCAAAAATACGTACATGCCTCGAGTATAACATTGGACGTTTAAAAACAAACACGGAGAAAACAAAAAATAAAAAACGATTTTAAACAGCGCCGTGTGGCCGTCTTAATTTTGATGCATTTTTACAAAACGATAAGTCCGAGTTAGAACGTAAAAAAATATTTGCTTCTGGGGAAATATGAACACCGAAAATCTGTCAGAATTTTTGTCTCTCGGAAATATAATTGTTTGAATAGTTCAAAAAACCGACACAATGGCGCACTAGGGTGGATCGCGTTTAGTATGAAAATCATTCTTTTTCCATTATTAAATATAAATTGGAAGAGGAAAAATAAAATAAGAATTACATTAAACACATAAAAAATATCACTTCAAATCCTAAAAAGAAAATATACAATTAAAATGCAATTTTAGCTACACGAAGATATGCAAAATTTGGGTACTTTTTAAATAATTATAAAGAACCAATGAAAAGTTAAAAAAAAAAATTTTCATCTAGAAAAAATACAACTAATCAAAGTTAATGTTTTGAAATAAAAAAAAATTAGGATTTATTCATAAGAACACTGGAAATCTCCATTTAAGGTATCTCCGTAAATAAAATTATTTTGAATTTGTATTTTATGGGAAAAAATACCTAATTTTATGTGTTAATTTAATCTGGAGAAAAAATACTACCTTACCACTTACAAAATGGGCCATTTTGGTCATCAAAGTTGGGCGCGCTGACCTCTCGATCACCCTTAAAGATATTTTGTTGTAATGCTTGTAAACTTATTTCTATTAAGTCTGTCATCGGGGACTCCTTTAAGAGTTTTGGTGGCCCTGTGGGGGCCCCCTGAGTGTGGGGGCCCTGGTTCGGTTGTACCGCTCGAACCGCCCTTAATCCGGGCCTGCTATTTGAGATTTCTGGGGATACGACGATGTGAAAACAATGGAAAAGTCCTACCTTGATCACGTAATGGAAGGAAGAAAGCTAGCAAAGGAGAATAAGAAGATATTTAATTGTTTTATTCATTCACACCTTTCTTTTCATGTTCTGTAACGCCTTTTAATGAATGAAATATTTAAAAAGATACCTAAATGCTTTCAAGGCCGGGTTCAGATGCTTGATTTTTTTAATTCCGCATTTTGACCGTGGTCCATCTTTTTGCTACTTTTTTCTTTTTCTTCTTTCTTGCTACTTCTTCAGCTGACGTTTCGTCTCCTCTGTGGGTGACTTCTTCGGAGCTCTGCTCACTTCTGAGGTCTGAACAACATTAACAACAAAGCACGCCGCCTTTTGTTCAGACCTCGGAAGTGAGCAGAGCTCCGAAGAAGTCACCCACAGAGGAGACGAAACGTCAGCTGAAGAAGTAGCAAGAAAGAAGAAAAAGAAAAAAGAAGCAAAAAGATGGACCACGGTCAAAACCCGGAATTAAAAAATCAAGCATTTAAAAAGATATAACAATTTAATTTCATTGGGACCATTGGGAACTATTTATTTTTACACCTTTTCAACTTTCACCTTTTCAATTTTAAACTTTCCGATTACAATGTCACCCCTATTTTAGGGAAGGTCGGCAAGAGTTGCAGGGCTTATGTTCATTTGAGATTTTTTTTTTTACTTGCGAGATTAGATTTTTATGTTGCAAGTCCACATGTGAAACGTGTAAGCGCGAACTTATACGTGCCTGTTTATGGGAATACATCTTACATAATTATTATATATCTTTGCAACTTAGATTATAGATTATATTATATTGGAATTAAAATAAAGTGCAAACTTAAATGAATGCATATGTACATTAATTTAACAGGGAACATGGAAATTACCCACATGCCTTTAATGAATATTATATTATTAATTAATTAGTACGCTAGGCTTACGTAATCATTTATATTACATTTTTATTTATCTTCTTATATATAAAATTCTCGCCTCAAAATGTTTGTGGTTGAACTCCTCCGAAACGGCTTTACGGATCCTCATGAAATTTTGTAGGCTTATTTGATTTGTATCAGAATCGGACAACAAGTATATTTCATACAGCCATACGATTAAGAAGAGCGTACACAGATTTCTTCTATCAGTTTTTTCGACGAAATATTTTTTTTTTGTATTTTTATTTGATTAGTCATTATAACATACATACGATCTAAAATTTTCACATTCCGAGTCCAACTTCTCAAGAATAAAACAAAGAGTAAACGTATTATTCTCTTTATCATCTGCCCGTACTTTTGTTGTTGTTAAGAGATCAAGCAATGAATAAGCCAGGTGCTTTAATGAAATACATTAAATTAAGAATTTCATGATTGGTAATTTTTCCAATCTTTGTGAGCATAAAAAATAAAAAGTTCAAACTTTGTCTTATACCACTTTTATTGTTATTTAGCGTTTTCAGAACACCTCCATTTTCATGTAACAAAGAATTACTTTTTGTTTTTGTTTTTATCGGCGGTTATCATCTACAGCAATCCTTTTTTCTCTTTGTCTAAATCTCATTCTCACACACTCACAATACCTACAAACGCTATATTTCTTCAAAAACTAAAATATTTCCTTAAAATTATGTACATGGTAGAACAAAGTTTGCCGGGTCAGCTGGTTTTTATATAGAGTTTTTATATAATTTGTGATGAGGGATGCAATTCACAAACCTATTTTGCATGGCCAGAAACAGATATTAACCTCATAAATTAATAATTAATTATTTTTATTACCCGATGACATATCGCACGTTTAATAATAAAGAGCAATAACTCAAAAAACAAGAATGTTGGGAAATCACGTTTGAAATTCAGACAACCAGTACAACTTGTATGGGATGAAAAAGGCGACCGATGTTTTATCTCGGTCATATTCGTCCAAATTGAACGGCTGTCGCATTCTACCTATTCTTCTCGTTTTGCTCTTGCGTTTTATTACAAAATCTTGATTTTCCCAATTTTCCCATATTATGTATGTTCAACCAGGGTCAATTCTATGGTCAAGAGTTTACGTTACCTGTGAAAATAAATAGGTTCCGCACGACACATACGAATCTTTCAGGAACACTTCGATAAGAAGTTTTACTATACTTGCAGCTGACTTTTGCGTCTGAGATTTTACAATAAAAACGATGAGTTGGTATGAGGCTAATTACCATCCATACATTGATAATAATTGGTTCACTCGACCAATATGACCCCTTATTCTGGGAAGTGTTGCATGGATTATGTTCATTTGACATTTGGTTTTTATTTTGTATGTAGATACACATCTGGCACGTGCCTGCTTGTGAGCATACATTTTGTATGAATCCTTAATGTGAATATATCGCGTCCTTAAAAGGGTAAATCTGAATAATTTGACCGGTCCGTAGCTCAGTGGTAACACTGCGGACTCTGAATGAGAAGGTTGTGGGTTCGAATCCCGGCGGAGCACAAAAAATATACCATTTATATTTTCAAATATGCTCTTCGCTGGGTTGAAAAATTCATAAACCTGTACCTACCAATGACCGGTCACCAAAGGTCCATCCATCCTCACAGCAACTGGGTCTTGCTTGAGTAGGTATTGGCGCTTTGTAGCGACGACCAAGCTTGCACAGATAAATGAGCCTTTTTCCTTTTTTCTTCAAGAGAAAAAACTACAAAAGTGGGCAAACTTTTTCATGAGCACTTCCTTTTTATTAGTTTACTTACTATAAGAAGTTCCTCGCAATCACTAATCAGAACTTATTTAAGTTTCAACTTTTAGGTGGTGATATTTTTGCAACTTAGATAATAGATTATAGCAAGCGTGCATAGGGTAAAGGCAAATACGAGTGGGTACATTTCACAATGAATAGTTTCTCCCATTCCTTTAAAATAACTCATTTGAAATTGGCTGAAGAGCTAACGATGGCTCCAATCGAACTTAAATATTGAATTTTAAATTTCAATATCAAGCTTAAATTGGTTTATTGCCATTATTTTTGATTCTGGAGGAAATGAAAAAAGTATGTAAGGACAGAAAGAAATGGCGGTTATTCTGTAACGTTGGCGGCTACGATTTTTAAAATTAGAATTGGTTTTCTGTTTTAGTTTTGATATCCATCTCCATACATACTATTTATTATTTAATGATTTAAAAAATGTAATTTGTCGTTTATGTTCCTTGACTTACATATAGTTTGGTATGCGGCTGACCACCCATGCTGTAAAAATGGTTCACTTTGCCAATGTCACCCCTGTTTCAGGGAAGGACGGCAAAAGTTGCAGCGTGTATGTCCATTTAGACTTGGGTTTTTATGTTGTCGGTTCACATGCGGCATGTGCAAGCGCGAACTTGTACGTGTCTGCTTGTGAGAATGCAAATAATGTGAATCCCCCATGTAACATATTTGGATTTCCTACCCATTAGGCACATATGTGATTTTATGGGATGCACGCCCCTGGATTATAGACTGCATTGGTGAAGTATGCTTGTAGATTTTTGTCAGCAGGCCATAGTTTTATACCCCTTTATAGAAACTCATTCACTTATCTGCGGAACGTCTTACAGTACGCATGTCAACACACTGACGCATTCAGTTTAGAAAATTGACAATTGCCCCAAGAAATAGAACCGGTTATCTTTTATCAACAAAAATAGTTAAAATATCATAATGGAAATTGCCGGTAAACAAGAACTGCATTTGGGGAAAAGAATTTTGAACGCATTGAAAGAAAACGAAAATGGAGTCCATCAAGTGAGTGAATTTTTATTTTTTTCCCTCTAAATCTTCATAGAATCCTGGATGTATACCTCTTCCTAACACTGCGTGACTTCTGAACAGGCAGCGGTGCCAGCGGTTGATCAAAGATGCCAAAACCCACACCGAGTTTTCGTACGATTGATAATGGTGTGAGCTTGACTTTCCGTAAAAATTTGATTCACTTTTGTCAGTGCCACCCTCTTTCAAGGCACGGTGGCAGGAGTTTTTTTATTTATTTAAATAAAAAATAGATTTGTGAAGAGGAATGAAATTCACCAACCTATTCTTCCTGACCAGAGACAGGTATTAATATAATCAATTCATAATTCATTATTGTTTATATAAATGAATTATTAATTAATTATTAACCAATAACATCTGTTGAACCAGGGTCAAAGTTATGGTCAAGTGACCCAAGCGGGGATCGAACCAATGTTATTCCATTCCAAATACGCTAGTAAGATCGCGGCCTCTTGGTCCCCTCGGCCATAACACCGACAAGGAGGAGTTGTAAGGTTCATGTGCATGTGATGTTTAGTTTACTTTGTAAGCATGTGAAATTTGCACTATTCTGTTTGTGGGTGTGCATAAAAATGAATCTTAAATGTGAATATAATGTGATGTGTATGCAGATAGATTATAGAAATTTAGTTTTTTATGCTCCGCCGAGAATTGGACCCAAAAGTCTGCGACTGTCGACCTGTCTTGCATTTACACTTTTCATTCAACATCCATTATTTCTAAATGTCACAACCTTCACATCACATTATTTCGTATTGTAACTTTCCCATCCACTTTCAGTTCGCGTTTCTCTTTTACCCATTCATTCAAATTTATCCTGTCATACTTCTCACGTTTTTCATTTCCACCGTATGCACTGATGTACGAGTACCAAAAGTGACGTCGTTCTTGTAAATACCAATTTCTACAAAATATACAAAATACTATGTAAGTAATATAACATTATTATTTATTAAGCTCATCCATTATTTATTTATTCATTCTTTAACGGCACATTGTGCCTTTTACATGTATACTAAAATATAAATAAAAATACATTACAGACATAACAGTATCAAAATAAAACAGATTACTACAAAATAAAGCTTACAATAAGATTACTACAGAATAAAAGTAGAAGATATTTATGCAACAAGTAAGAAGATGAAGAGAAAAACATAAGAGAGAAAAGAAAGAAGAAAAACATAAGAGCAATGAGCATATAGCATATAGAGCAATAAGAGCATGATCAAGTAATAATATTAAAACTTAGGTAAAATAAAAGAACGCACAGATGAGGGTAAACAAAAATTGAAATACATTGCAAAAAAGTTAACAAAATAAGTAGAAAATAAAAAATAAAAACAAAGATAAAACAAAAAAAAAAACAAAAAAGAAAAAGCAAGGTCTTATATTAAAGTAACAAAAATAAACTAGAAATTTGATAAAACTAGAGTAAACAATAGTACAGTACAATCTATATCTATAAAGAAGGATGTGTGTATGTATGTATGTATGTATGTATGTATGTATGTATGTATGTATGTATGTCCCCTATAGACTCATAAACCGCTCATCCGATTTTGACGAAATTTTCAGGAAACATGTAACATATTCTTAGAACGAATCCTGTGAAGTTTGATGGTGATCGAATAAACAGTGGTTCTCAATTCTCGATATTTCAGCAACGAGGTCGGTAAATTTTGAAACCACCCAATAGAAGAAGACCATTATATTCAACTACAATACATAATCTTAGTTGCAAATATACATTTACATTAAAGATTCATATAAAATGCATGCTCACAAGTAGACACATGTAAGTTCACGCTTACAAATGCTGCATGTGTACCCACTCATAATTTAAAATCCAAATCTAAAATGAACAACCCAGTAACTTTTACTTTACGCCAACTTGAAATGGATGTTATTCAGCTCCTGAGTGGCTTGACACTCATTTCTTATGAAGGCTGAGTAAGCCTTGCCGGTATTTTATTTTGGGTTTAAAATAAACACTGAAACGGGAAATAATTTCTGACAACTTCAGTGGGATTCTAACTCGAGATCTCGGCATGGAATGCAATCTATCTATCTATATCTATAAAGAAGGATGTGTGTATGTATGTATGTATGTATGTATGTATGTATGTATGTATGTATGTATGTATGTATGTATGTATGTATGTATGTATGTATGTATGTATGTATGTATGTATGTATGTATGTATGTATGTATGTATGTATGTATGTATGTATGTATGTATGTATGTATGTATGTATGCATGTATGTATTTATGTATGTATGTATGTATGTTCCCTATAGACTCATAAACCGCTCATCCGATTTTGACGAAATTTTCAGGAAACATGTAACATATTTTTAAAATGAATCCTGTGAAGTTTGATGGTGATCAAATAAACAATGGTTCTTAATTCTCAATATTTCAGCAACGAGGTCGGTAAATTTTGAAACCACCCAATAGAAGAAGACCATTATATTCAACTACAATACATAATCTTAGTTGCAAATATACATTTACATTAAAGATTCATATAACAGATTATTATATTATAACAGATATAAAAGATTCATATATTACAGCAAGAGGGGGGGGGGGTCATTAGATAATGACTATAGGATGATTGTAAGGGGGAGGGGGGGTCGAAAATCGGCCAAAATCGATGACGTAATTTATGGGCGGCCCCATAGTTTTACTCATTTCACTGTCACCCATAGTCCATGCTTCACTTCCATACATCAATGCAGGTAACAATATACCATTGTGTACCGCCGTTCTCAAATCATTTACTTGTTTCTTGCAATTCTTCACAGCGTTGACTTATAGGTTGGTATGAGGCTGACCTCACAAACTGTAAAAAAATGTTCACATTACCAATGTCACCCCTGTTTTAGGGAAGGTTGGCAAAAGCTGCAACGCAACTATTCGTTATATGTATAAAGCCTACACCTGTAGTAAAACTTCTTGCTGCGTTATCCCCGAAGAGTTTCGCATGTGGCGAGTGGAACTTATTTATTTTACAGGGTAAGATTGAGGGGAGAAGAACTCAGGCACGCCCAAGGGCCTAGTGGCTGAAAAACCTGCGACAGTAATAATAATAATATTAGGATGATTTATTTGGTGAACGCTGTGTTTGTGTGAAACACACCTCTAGAGCCCTCTGCGAGCTTGGTCGTCGCTATAGAAAGCGCCAATTCTCAAGCACGACCCAGTTGCTGTAAGGCGGGATGGACCTTTGGTAACCGGGCTTTGGTAAAGGTATATGAATTTTTGGACCTATAATATAAATGGTACATTTGTTTTGCTTCGCCGGGGCTCGAGCCCACAACCGTCCATTTACGAGTCTAAAGCGTTACCAATAGATTACGGACCGGATAATAGTTCAACAAAAGCACCAATTGACCGGTCTGTAGTCTAGTGGTTAACACTTCCGACTCGTAAATGGAATGTTGTGGGTTCGAATCTTGGCGGAGCACAAAAAAATATACCATTTTATATTTTCAAATACGCTTTTCACTGAGTGAAAAATTCATATTGCTTTACCATAGACCGGTCACTAAATGTTCATCCAGCCTTACAGCAACTAGGTCTTGCTTGAGTTTTGGCGTTTTGTAGCGACGACCAGGCTCGTAAGCACCTCTGCGGCACTACAACAAGTGTCATAGACCCCTAGAGTCTCTGAAATCTTGGGAGTCTCCCGCACAGGATTTCTTAAAAAAAAATGTCCGAGCCGCAGCATCCAAGGCGAAAATAGCCATGATGATCGCCGACCAAAAGAAGAAGATTGGAAGAGAAAAGCGTTGGGCAGACAGCGATGGCAACGGTTAATGAAAAAAGCCAAGACCCATCCCCGAGATGGGTCTTGGCTTTTCTTTGCTGCTCTGCTGATGCTACTCGTTACCATTGATGGTAATGATCAAAATAATAGACAGTAACACAACTTATCATTTGTAGTTGATGAACTATACAGGGTCATTAATTTTGTAATTCAATACAATCATTTTACATTCATACTCTGCAATTGGCGTTGCGTGTCATTGCAAGTACCATACAGATCTGATGATTCTGTGAATTTATGTAGGTACTCAACATTGCAATCAGCCTTAAACACACTAGTCTTATCTCGAATTCCTTCTCATTGCAACGATGTCATTCATTATAAAGGGTGTTTTTTTTAGAGGTATAGAACTTTAAGTTGGCAACACTGTTTTAACTGGCGGCCATTTTGTCAGCTGTCAAGGGATTTGTGTTTAGTTTAGTTTGGCATTTCAACATGAATAGACAACTCGTGCAACAATTGAAGCCACACGATCACCTAGCAAGGCGTAGATTTGGTGAATGGGTCCAAAACAAGATTGCGGTTAATCCCGATTTTCATAAGAGAATTTTGTTTAGCGATGAAGCTCACTTTTGGTTGAATGGCTACGTCAATAAACAAAACTGCCGTATTTGGAGTGAAGATAATCCTCAAGTGTATGTTGAGACACCGTTACATCCAGAAAAACTGACTGTTTGGTGTGCTTTATGGGCTGGTGGAATCATTGGTCCGCACTTCTTTAAAAAAGATGCTGGCCAGAACGTTACAGTCAATGGTGACCGCTTTAGAGCCATGATTACTGACTTTTTCGTTCCTCAATTGAACAACCATGATGTGCAGGAGCTGTGGTTTCAACAAGACGGCGCAACATGTCACACAGCTCGTGCCACAATTGATTTACTGAAGGAAACGTTTGGTAACCGCATAATTTCACGTTCCGGACCCGTGAATTGGCCTCCAAGATCGTGTGATTTAACACCGCTAGATTATTTTCTGTGGGGATATGTGAAGTTGCTAGTCTACGCCGATAAGCCCGAATCGATCGACCACTTGGAGGACAACATTCGCCGCGTTATTGCCGATATACGGCCACAAATGTTGGAAAAAGTTATTGAAAATTGGACCTCCAGATTAGATCACGTCCGAGCCAGCCGTGGCGGTCATATGCCAGAAATCATATTTAAATTATAATGCCAAAAGATTATCTTTCGAATAAAGTCAACTTCATGTCAATTTTAAAAATTCATCCTTGTTTTATTCCATTTCTAAGTTCTATACCTCTAAAAAAAACACCCTTTACAAGACAATCACACCACATTATTCTCCTCTCTTCCTTTGTTTTATTGTAATTTCTACGTAATCTGAGCACTTTGTTTGAAGTACTCTAACCCTTATTTTTTCCATCTTTTCTCATCTATATTATACGAGAACTTATGACAATCTGGAAAGAGTCCGAGTAATGGTTCAATTGGCACAGCTTGACAAAACTGCATCTGCATGTGATCTAAGCCAATAGATTGAGACAGCGTTTTATGGTTTGGTGCTATATTTTTCTCTAAATAATAATGCTCAACCATCTGGAGAGAAGATTGAGAAAACCGAGACTGAGATGAAGGGATGAAGTAGGGAAGGATGTGGCCTATCTTTTACAAGTTGCGAACAGGAGGGCGGCCGCGGGGTCGGAGGACAATCTGAGTTAGAGGAAGCAGGTTGAAGGAGTCCAAGGTTCGAATTGGGCTGTCGCGTCATTAAAGAAATGTTGTCTTCTAACTTAGTTCTTTATTTCGATAGGGTTTGTCTGATCGTAACATAATGTTTAACGCTGGGGACTCCAAATCGGAAGATCGTGGATTCGATTCCAACGGAACCCCAAAAAAAAATTTTTTTTTTTAAGAAAGCCTGTGCGGGAGACTCCCTAGATGATAGAGACTCCAGGGGTCTATGACACTTGTTGTAGTGTCGCAGAGGTGTACGAGCTTGGTCGTCGCTACATAGCGCCAATACTCAAGCAAGACCCAGTTGCTGTAAGGCTGGATGGACCTTTTAGTGACCGGTCTTTGGTAAAGACTTTATGATTTTTTTCAACCCAGCGAAGAGCCTATTTGGAAATATAAATGGTATATTTTTGTGCTCTGCTGGGATCCGAATCCACAACCTTCCATTTACGAGTCCGAAGTGCTGCCACTGGACTACGGACCGGTCCAAGATGCCAACGATACGTGGTGTACCTGAGCGGTAGCCCATCCAAGTAGCATCCTCGCCCAATGTTGCTAAGCGTCGGTGATCTGATGAGAACCGGTGCTTTCAACATGGTATCGTCGTTGACGTCGTTGGTTTTTTCAAACAATTTTATCACTTCCATTAAAGTTCTGCCACAAAGGTTTGTCCAGCTTTACGGCATTTGTGACTTCCTAAAAGTAAAAGACTCTTGATGTGTGTTTCACGTAAAAGTAGAAGTAACAAAAAAAACAATCTGAATTTTTTTTATCTTCTTTCTCTTGTATAACATCTAGGCTCTGTTTACGGCGGAGCTCCCTCCTGTGATGCAGACGACCAGCTGTTCTTCCATATTTTGGGTGGGCAGCCTGGTAGATGCTGGTCATCTGGTATTTTCTGTACCATGATTCAGATCAACCTACTTTCACTCATGTGGTCTACGTGGTTCCTCCAGAACCGTCTCCTCTTCCTATTCCTATTCCTTCCTATTCCTATTCTACATGCTTCTGATTATATTCAAATGGTTCTACTATTTGTTGTTGTAGGAGGAAATTGTCACTGGATGTTCCAACACTCATGGAGAGGTCAGATCCTGGAGCATCAGGATTGCAGAGGCCATGAGAGCAAAGGGAATTGGTCTCGGAGACGTTGTCATAGTCTGCCCCGATGATGGAAGAATGGAGGTGTCACCAATCCTGATTGCCTGCCTGTATTTGGGAGCGTCTCCCTTCTGCCTTGCAGCTTCGATGAAATCAGGCAAGTGATCTGTTTAAGCTCCTTCATATGCAGAGGTCATATACTCATATTATTAGAATGGATGAAACCAACTCTCTTAGTGCCACAAGACTGAAGAGGGCTGAAAGTCTCAAACAAATATTATCGATGTTCGGTAGGTAAGAATTACCGTGGGGATGAGACTTCCAGCCCTGGAAGGCTGACATTGCAATGGGTGGACAGAGATGATGTCCTCTTAGTGGTTGATTGTCTTATCTCCAACAGAGGTAATTTTTTATGAACAATGTTTTTATGTGCACTGAACCAATGTGTCTTATGACTGCAACTCTCACATTATCGTGTTTTACGATTTTCTTAGCACAGATTGTGTAGAATGTGATTCTTAAGACAATTGCATTGAAAGGTCATCTTTGAAACAAATGATAGATAAACCAAACAAGCACTGGGGGGATGATGAGGTGGAGAGCAAGAACGATGGACAGGTGAGAGTGGAGGCCTAGGTCTGGCAAGGGCTGTAGAGCTCGTGATGATGTTTATGTGCAACGTGTAGATGCTTATTTTTAATACTCACATCAGCAATGCCAAAATACCGACAACGCTTACTCAGCCTTCGCAAGAAATTAATACCAGTCCCCTCGGGAGTTGAGAATCCCTCACTTCAACTGAAGTGTTTGGCGTAAGGCCGGTACCCTTACCTATAACAATAAATAGGTTCCATTAGCCACATGCAAAAGCCTTCGGGAATAACGCGGCAAGAAGTTGCAATATATGTGTTGCCTAGTTTTGTTGCGTAGCGATATCGTGATTCAAAAGAAACACTAGTGTATCCAAAAGGGAACGACGTTCCTGCGTTGTCGTATCTTACGAGGCCATATAATAATTATTAATCTCTACAGATTTATGGGACATGTTAAATATAAGCTTATCACGTTTTCCATAAATATTTCAATTTCAGTTTCAAACGCACTATGACGTTTTAACATTTCCATTTCAAATATTGTCTGAAAAAATTACGACAGAAATGATAAATATAAATATAAAGTACCTAGATATGAAGAATGAGATTATAAATCTAGATGTGTGTATACAAGCAGACACGTGCAGGTTAGCGATTGCACAAGCAGCATGTGCACTTGCGTAGTAAAAATATTTTTTAAAGAAGTAAGAGTTTCACATGCAAAACAATGTTTAATATAATGGGTGGTCAGTCTTATGCGAAGTGTCAACAAAAAAAGTTGAAAATAATTCAAATTTAACAGAATCATCCTCAGGAGGCAATAACCCATCCAGGGTTGTCCAATAACCCTGAAATTGATTAATTCATTGATGATTGTCCTGTTGAAGAGACTTTCTTCCGCCAATGATAGAGAATTCATTAAAATTGGGCTGTATTGATCGTTTTCGTATTTGTCATAAGCAACTTTAACAACTACATTTTTTGCATAGGAAATTTTTGACTTTTTTTGTATAGATTTCTTTGTAAGGTTTTGTTCTTTTTTATATTTAAATGTAATTTATTATTCATATTCCTTGACTTATAGGTTGGTATGAGGCTGACCACCCATACTGTAAAAAATGGTTCACTTTGCCAATGTCACCCCTGTTTCAGGGAAGGTCGGCAAAAGTTGTGGGGCTTATGTTCATTTGAGGTTTGGATTTTATTTGTAAGTACACATTCAGCATTTGTAAGCGCGAACTACACTTGTTGGTTTGTGGGCATACATCTGAGAGCTTTAAATGAATATATCTTTGCAACTTAGATTATAGATTATAGATAGATTATAGATATCCCATTCATTCGCTATTTCAGAGATTTGATCCTTCCATACTTTTCTCGGTCTTCCTCTACCACGACATCCAATAATAAAATAAATAATCAGTGAACTATTTTAGTGAGCGGTGTTTTTGTGTACAACCCACCACCAGCACCTTCTGCGTGCTTGGTCGTCGCTATAAAAAGCGCCAATTCTCAATTAAGACCCAGTTACTAAATGGCTGGGTGGACCTTTGGTGACCGGTATTTGGTAAAGTTATATGAATTTTTCAACCCAACCAAGAGCAATATTTGAAAATATAAATGGTATATTTGTTGTGCTCCGCCGGGATTCGAACCCATGACCTTCCATTCTTGAGTCTGAAGCGTTACCACTAGATTACGGACCGGTTTCATATCCTTGCATACCGCAATCAATGCGTTCATATCCACAACCATTTTTTCGTACATTTCATTGTTGTACGCAACTGCAACTAAGCTACACTTATAGTGTAACTTCTTGCCTGCGTAGGGGTCGCATGTGGCGATTTGGGACCTATTTATTTTGACGGGTAAGGAGTCCGGCCTCACACCAACCGCTTTCAGTTGAAGGTACAATCACTATATACAAAATTAAACAATTTCCCCAATCTGTCTTTTTTCTCTTATTTCTCTCACATTTCCTCTGTATATAGATACTCTTTGTCAAGCGTCCTCCATTCTTTCCAAATGCCCAAGCCATCTCATCATATCATTGTATAACTTTGTCCTCAAATCCTCTTCTAGCTTACGTTATTTTTAAGCCCAATTTATATTTGTATACCCTCAATCAGATCCGCACTTTATAATCTATAATCTAAGTTTCGCAGATAATAATATGTTAACATTTACAATCCGTCAATAGCTGAGTTGGTAGGGTGCGTGCATTCCGTGCCGAGAGCCCGGGTTCGAATCCCACCGAGGGTGTCAGAAATTATTTCCCGTTTCGGCGTTTATTTCAAACCCAAAATGAAATACCAGCAAGGTTTACTCAGCCTTCACAAGAAATGAGTACCAGCCCCCTCGGATGATGGGAAACCCCCACGTCAATTGTTTGGCGTAAGGCCGGCCCCCTTATCTGTAAAAAAAGTTGACTCGTCAGATGCGATCCCTTCGGAAAGAATGCGGCGAGTAGTTTCGCCATATCTGTAGCCTAGTCGTTACAATTCATATTAAATGCATGCCTACAAGCAGACACGCGTAAGTTCGCACTTACAAATGATGCAAATCCTACCTACTTACAAATTATAATATACAAATTTCAAATGAAAACATAAACCCTTCAACTTTTGCCAACCTTCCCTGTAACAGGGGTAACATTGGCAAAGCCAACTATTTCGTACAATATTGATGGTCAGCATCATAACAATCTATAAGTCAAAGAATTGAGACTTTCATCAATAAAAATGTAATATTATCGACCTTTATTTTTCAGCTGAATTTGAGAATTCTGTAAAGAACGCAAGACCTAGAATTATTATTTGTGAATCGAGGTTTTTGCCGACTTTCGCGAACATCGTTGCTGACCTTGAACTTCCAGAAGTTCACATGGTCACCTTTGACGATCAAAATGGATATAAAAAGGAAGTTATGCCAATTTCAGAGATGCTGAACTTCCCTGCTTGTGAAGACAATTTCAAGTAAGCCAAATTTATGTTTTAAATTTTAAACGTATCATCTTCAGCATATATAAGTTCTACCAGCCTTGCAGCAACAGAGTTTTTCTTGCAAAATACACAGTAACTAAGCATGGAGAGGGCTCTTTGGGTGTGTTTGACACAAGAATACCCTTAAATTAGATAGAAATTTCCATTTATGGGCTTTAAGGTTTGTTATGCCTACAATTTCTACATTCATCAGGGACCGGTCCGTAGTCCAGTGGCAACACTTCGGACTCGTAAATGGAAGGTTGTGGGTTCGAATCCCGGCAGAGCACAAAAAATATACCATTTATATTTTCAAATCTACACTTCACTGGATTTAAAAAATCATAAACATTAACCAAAGACCGGTCATCAAAAGGTCCATCCAGCCTGTAAAGATCCAGTTGCTGTAAAGCAACTGGATCTTGCTTAAGAATTGTCACTATGTAGCGAATTGTCACTATGCCACTATGAAAAAGGTTATGACTCTGGATGAAATGAAAGAAGTGTGCAAGGACAGGAAGAAGTGGCGGCTAATCTGCAATGGTGATTTCTAATGTTGGTGAATTAATTTGCTACATTTTTTGCATAGGAAATTTCTGACTTTTTTTGTATAGATTTCTTTGTAAGGTTTTGTTCTTTTATATATTTAAATGTAATTTTTTATTCATATTCCTTGACTTATAGGTTGGTATGAGGCTGACCACCCATACTGTAAAAAATGGTTCACTTTGCCAATGTTACCCCTGTTTCAGGGAAGGTCGGCAAAAGTTGTGGGGCTTATGTTCATTTGAGGTTTGGATTTTATTTGTAAGTACACATTCAGCATTTGTAAGCGCGAACTACACTTGTTGGTTTGTGGGCTTACATCTGAGAGCTTTAAATGAATATATCCTTGCAACTTAGATTATAGATTATAGATAGCGACGGCCAAGCTTGTAAAAAGTCCGATCGATCCTTGACTTATAGGTTGGTATGCGGCTGACCACCCATGCTGTAAAAATGGTTCACTTTGCCAATGTCACCCCTGTCTCAGGGAAGGACGGCAAGAGTTGCAGGGTGTATGTCCATTTGAGATTTGGTTTTTATGTTGTAGGTTCACATGAGGCATGTGCAAGCGCGAACTTTTACGTGTCTGGTTGTGAGAATGCATGTAATGTGAATCTCCAATGTAACATATTATCTTTGCAACTTAGATTAGATAGCTCAGTTGGTAAAATGTTTGCATTCCATGCCGAGAGCAAGGGTTCGATCCCCACCGAGGGTGTCAGAAATGATTTTCCGTTTCGGTGTCTACTTCAAACTCAAAATAAGTACCGGCAAGGTGTGCTCAGCCTTCACAAGAAATAAGAATCAGCCTCCCCCCCCCCCCGGGAGCTGGCAAACCCCACTTCAACGGAAAATGGTAGGTGTGAGGCTAGTCCCCGTACCCGTAAAAATGAATAGGTCCCGAATCGCCATTTGCGACCCCTTCGGAAATAACGCAGGCAAGAAGTTACACTATAAATGTAGCTTAGTTGCGGTTTTTTTATCACCCAAATGAACATCATGACTGTTAATTTCAGAGTCAACGAATTTGATCCTGCGACCACCACTGCGTTTACAATCTGTTCCAGTGGATCCACTGGTTTCCCAAAAGGAGTCTGTCTGCTCCACCAAGGGATTTCCCAGGTTGCTGATTTGACGTAAGCCTTCAAGAAGACACATTGATTAACAATTACTTAAAAGTTAATAATATACGAGTTAATCGCATTCAAAATATTCAAGTTATGAATGGTTAAATTAAATAACGCACTCATGGGGTATTCTATGAGAGTACATTTCTGTTCCTCGTGGAACTTATCAGTTATCAAGCAAACTGGTTTGAATACCAAAGAATTTGCTATGGAAAGTGGAGCCAGGACATTGGTCAATGAGCTTTTACGCAAGTCTGCAATAGTGTTTGGTGAGCGAGCTTTTGCAATGCCGACTGTGGTTCGTGAGATGGCCTTGCAATTGTCTTATTCAAAACTGGTTAAAACACTGCAGGTTGGATTTTGAAATGAAAAAAAACACTAAATATCACACATGGTAAACAACAGTTAATAGCAAATTGTATTGTGGAGATGAGAGCATAGTGTGAGCTGTGTAAAAAAATTACTTTGTTGATTTTGACACAAAATATATCGTATAAATATGTCTTACCTTCTCAAATACGTTCTTATCTTTTCTCAGGTTTTCCACTACGGTATTTATTCTTTGAAGCAACCATTTATGTTTGTTAAATCATCAATCTTCAAGAAGAGAATTTAATTGTTAATTTGATTTGTCATTGTCCTGATGATGCCTTTTTAGGCGAAAACGTTTGACAAAGTTAAAAGAATATAAAAGTGAATTTAAACTGCGTTTTATTTAATTAATATACAATGGACTTTCACTGTGTAAGCCACCAAACCCTTAAAAATATTTATGTTTGTGTTTTCAGGTACGCCTACATATTGAGAGAAAAGGTTGACATCTCAAAATACTCCTTCTTGGCTTACTCTGGAATGTACTGGATTTCGGGAATAGCGTCCTTTTTAATGTCCTGCATGTTTGGCTTTAAGAAAATCCTCACAACCAAACCTTTCACGCCCGAACTTAACAAAGTTGCGCTGAAAAAGTACAAGGTAATAAAAATGAACCATATCTAAAAGAACTGTTTTTCAGATGCAAGATTATATTGTATTTTGAGATGAGGATATCCAGCTATCTTTCTATTTTTAGGAGGATTTCCAAATCACGTTAACCTTTTGGCATTTGAGTCTTTCATGACTCATTCTGAAGATGGGATTTCTGCAAAATAATCTCCTCACTCTGTTACATCTTATTATGTCACCTCTTTTACAGGATTTTCGTACGTGATCATTGCGGATGCGATTTTATAATGTTCTGCTTGTGATCATTCTAAGAGCTTTCAATAAGAATGTTCTTACCTCTTAGAATAAATCTACGGCAAATCAAATAAATGTTCTTAAATCTGGGCCTGACCACACTGTGTTTCCTGAGAAGTGACAATCAATTACATCAGATATGACTGTCAAGTCAGTGAGCCATCTTTAACTAGACTTTGTTAAATAAAGTAATAATTAATGATTTGTATTTTTTCAGCCTACTTTTTGCTTGTACACTCCTGGACAAATAATAGAATTGATAAAATTTGAAGAATTCAATAAAACGGATTTCTCGCCATTGCAATGGATAGTGACTGGAGGGTCTCCCATATCCTGCGAAACACTGGACAACTTCAAGGTATCTTTATTATTCTTCTTTTTCTTTTGGTGCCACTTTGGTGCCAGGTTCGGCGATCATCATGGCTAATTTGGCCTTGGATGCTGCGGCTTGAAATAGGGACTTGTTGAACCATTGTCGCAGATTTTCAGCCACAGTATCCTTCGGCGTTCCTAAGTTCTTCTCCCCTCAATCTTACCCTGTATGATGAGATGAAGAAAATGGTATTTCACGTTTCTCACAATGTGACCAAAGTACCTACATCAGCTTTCTCTGCTAAATGATCCAATCTTACTACATAATGTAGTATGTGTGCTGAACTCGGCAGCAATACTCATATTCGGGATGTCCAAATTTACTCACATTCCTTCATTGTTAAGGAAACTGCATTGGCTTTGTTTTTTCAGAGAAGGTGGTCTACTGTGTTTGTCTGATGTTCTCATCCGTTGAGATGGATTTGAGGCGCCAAACGCCAGATCTGCGGGGTATGGGGTGGTTGTTTTGGTCCAGCCGCACAGTCAGACACGCACTAATTTCAGAGGCCATGCTTTCTGGTTTAAGTTTCCAATGGAGTGCAAGAGACTACCACCTAATGTGAGGATGGCAAAAACTGAAAGGCAGAAGTTCCTTTGTGGTGGTCATACGTCGGAGAACTTCTTCATTGGTGACCCGTTCGCCAGAAGATCCGAAGCATTTTTCGGTAGACACACATCTCGAACGCTTTAGTTATTTATTCAAAGTTGTAGAGATTCATACTGTTACGAACTATGAATTCGAAGTACCTACGTGCGCCTGTACAGGTACAATAGTATGTGTAGAACAGTCCAGTATAATCGATGATGGTAGTAGTAAGGTACATAGAACGGCGGTCTGGTATGAGCGAGAGATCGAATGATCTGGAATATGCAAGAAATATATCTTTTATACCTATATATAGGGACTGCAATGGTGCGGAGAGTGGATAAGTCGCTCCAAGAATTTTGCCGTGAAGACCAATAAGCAGTGATTGTCAATTGTTCTAACTTGTGAACCAAACCGTGTACAATAAATTATGTTACAATTAATAATTGCAGGTTAATTAAAAGAGAGCCCAGTTAAATCATAACAATACAGAGCAGAGTTCAATTGTTTTCGTTGTGGTTTTTTTTCAGACACTTTTACCCTCGCACATTCATGTAACGTTAGCTTACGGAATGACTGAAGCTGGTGCTGTTGTATGTGGAAGCAAGGAACAGAGACCAGGGTCATGTGGAAAGATGCTACCTTGGGTCAAATACAAAGTAAGAAATTTGTAGATCTACAAGTATACGAGAGACGGACTTTTAAAAACAACGAAAGCGCCCCAAGAAATTTATATTTTTCTTGAAAATTATAAAAAAAAAACATTATCCACCAGAGAACCTTGTAGCCCCACCACAGCGCGTCTCTAAAATGGCAAATAGGTGGGTGTTCGCCAAACTTCTCTGGTGGGTACGGAAGAAATGAATTGGTCTCCGTGGTACACGTCAACCCGTCTGGCTAACGTGATGATTTCTTGAAAGCTCGCTTCAAGAAAACATGGAAGTGTTGATTTGAAAAAAATGGACGCAGCAGCCGACTAAAAAGTGTCGTCACCCGGCCGGGTTGCTAGGAAAAAGGCATACAAATATTTTGTTTTTTTATTGCTAAGGAGGGTTGACAAAAATGGCGCACATAAATAACTCTTTCAGCAGAATATGAACGCAAAATGTTATCATGTATTGGCAACTTAGATTAAATTTACCTACATGATTATTTTTGTATTTCAGATAGTTGACGTGCAAACTGAAAAATGCCTTTCAGCTTTTGAAGTTGGAGAAATAAGAGTCTACGCGAAACACATTTTTCATGTAAGTCGAAACCATAGTATTTTAAAAAAACTCAATCTTAAGAAAGTTTTTAAAACATTTTTATTTAAAAAAAACACCTAATTCTATAAACCTATAAAAACAATATTTTTTTAATTCTTCAAAAAGTTTTTTCCGACATTTTTACAAAATTCAAGAAGCTTGTTATTATTTTATTTTTTGTTTGTTTTAGTTTTTAAGTTAGTGTAAACAGAAAGAGATTTTCCAAAGTAAAATATAATATAATAGACTTGTAAAACTCTGAATATTGTTTCCGTTTATTTACACGAAGCATTCTTAAGAAAATATCTTATTTAAGTAATGAATGAAAGAAGATTTTTTTTTGTTTTTTTGTTTCTAGAAATTTATAAATAATCAAGAAGAAACAGACAAAATTTTGGATGCTGATGGATTCTTAAAAACTGGAGATCTGGCCTATTATGATGAAGATGGTTTTGTATACATTGTTGACCGCCTGAAGGAGATGATCAAATACAAAGGACACCAGGTAATAAAAATATTAAATTTTCCAAAATCATTATTTTCAATTACTACTACATTTTACTTTTACGACAATCCAGGGTGGGTATATTGTTCTTGGCTTCCTTGATTAACCGCAGTCATCGCTGTCTGTCCAATGTTAACTCCTCCAGCCCCACACTCCTACCGCACGTCAGTTTGCCACCACTACATCCAGCCACCTTCATCAAGGTCATCCCCTGCAACCCGTGACTTGAGTCAGTCATCACAAACATAGTTTAACGCTCCGATGATGCATTCGCTAGATATGTCCCAGTCAATGAAATCTGCTGCTTTTATTAACTGAACCACACCAACGTCTTTAAACAGAAAAAGATGAGAACATTCGTAAAAAGAGTGATGAAGGTGGAGGATATAAAATAAGAATGCAAGGACGGAGCCAAATCGTGCACAATTACGAAGACATAAGCGACCCCTGGTGATTAATAGCCTGACAATGGAGTCAAGATATTTTTTTTTAGAATTCAACTCATCAACCTATTTGCCTGGCCAATTGACTTGTGTGCATGCAATGGCATCTGTTGAACCAGGGTCGAAGTTATGGTCAAATGGGCCAGACGTGATTCGAACCAGCGTTATTCTGTTCCAAATATACTAGTAGAGAACAGCAACTTAACTTCCTCGGCCATAAAACCGACCAAAATGAAAAAATATAAACCCAGACATTAAATTGTGCTATCACTCAGTGGAGTTGATAGCAAGAAAGCTAGTTAATAGTTTGGTTAAGACCTTTGTCATTTGGAAGTATACGATTTGCCACGGAGAAAAAAATCATGAAAACTCCAATAATTTTTTTCAGATTTCTCCGTCAGAAGTGGAACACGTTATAAGAAAGATCAAAGGAGTAAAGAATGTTGGTGTTGTGGGAGTGAGATGCAACGATGGGTCTGATCTCCCGATGGCATTCGTACAGCTGGAGGAGGACTCCAAAATCACTTCACAAGACATCAAAGATATCGTTGCTGGCAAGTTTCCAATACTTTTATTACCTTGTTTTCTTTGATCAAAGTCTATTAATCGTTTTTGAGTATTTTTCTTTCTCAAAGGTGAACAGTCCGCTGAATCTGCGTTCACACTGTCCATTCATCGCATTTTTGGCCTTCGCTGGAAGTCTCATCACCACGGTAATTCTAACCTACCGAATATCGGTAATATTTATATGAAGACCTGTCAATCCAAGATGGCCACAAGTGAACAGCTTGTTGAACGGCAGTCTTGATATAAATATTACCGATATTCCGTAGGTAAGAATAATTACCATGGTGATGAGACTTCCAGCCCAGGGGAGACTCAAAGGAGATTCGGCCTTGTGGTGATGACAATTTTAGGTGCTTAATGAGGTTTCTGTCTTCCATTATAATTATGTGACCAACCCACTATAGGTATCTTACTTCGATGGAACTGATCACATCGGCCTCTTTGCAAACATCATAGATCTCATTGTTATATCTTTTGCTGCATCTGCGTTGACACTGTCCATCCATGTAATTTTTGGCCATCCTGTTATCTTTTAGACATGTGGTGATGAGGGTGTTGGTTTTATCCATTCTAATTATGTGACCAACCCACTGCAGACGCCGCACTTTGATGTAACTGATCACATTGAGCTCTTTGTAGATGTCATAGAGCTCTTTGTTGAGCGAAAGGAATTGAATAGTCTATAACCCATACACAAAAACACCTGAGAACTCGCTCAAACTGTCTTTATTTTATCTTATTGTTTTCTGTTTTCAGATACACTTTCTGACTCTAAAACACTGCGAGGAGGAGTTGTGTTCCTGGAGAAGTTTCCTCTCACTCCAACAGGGAAAAATGATCGGGGAGCCTTAAATAACATGAAAGCAACTGCTGTCAGAGAATAAAACAAGATTTTGGCCATTGGGCAGCAAGAAATTAAAAATGTAGCAAGATAAAACAAATTAAAGCTTTAGTGAAATAGCACTAGAATACTATTTTTGTTAGGTGTTACTAAGACTTGTAGGTTGGTATGAGACTGACCACCCATGCTGTAAAAAATGTTCACTTTGCCAATGTCCCTCCTGTTGCAGGGAAGAACGGCAAAAGTTGCTGGGCTTGTTCATTTGAAGTTTGGTTTTTGAATTGTGAGTACACATGTTGCATTTGTAAGCGAGAGCTTGTTTATTTGTGAGCATATGAACTGCATTTAAATGTTTATATGTCTTTGCAACTTAGATTAGATTAGACAAGATTAGATTAGATTAGAATATGTTGGAATGAGGCTCCCATTCTGTAAAAAAAAGTTAATTTTGTCAATGCCACCTCGGTTTCAGAGAAAGGCTGCAGGAGGCAGGAGCTGTAAGACTTATTTTCATGTGAGGTTTGTTTTATTTTGTATAAACACACGCAGCATGAGTAAGCGCAAACTTTTGCATGTGTCTGCTTGTTGGCGTGTATTAAATTTGACTAAAATGCCAAGTTAAAAAACTGTTATCTTGCATCAATTTTCATGTAATGTGTAGAAGCTAGTCCTTGGGAAGAAAATAAATATTTTTTTTTTACTTGTAAGTATGTGATTTTATTTTATTATGGAAATTGTTCCTTCAAATTTCTCCTTGCTATAAAATTGAGTTCAATTCAGGTACTATGTATGTTCATATTAGATTTGTTTTTGTGTTTTTAATATTGTTATTTTTATATAGTTTTTGTTATTGTGTTTGTTTTGTTTCATTTTACTTTCATATATAGGCATTATATAGGTATTTATAAGTCTTTTTCAATCTATTTTTAATTGTGTTTTTATATTCAGCTACTTACTTCTAATTTCTGCTTACTATTTATACATTCATAAACTGTCTTTTCTCTTGTTTTTTTTATCTCATCTCTCTATTTTTTTAAAGTATTAATACCTACTTATGTAATCATTATTTTGTTTTATGTTACTTTTTTATCCCGGATAGTTTTCGATTGTAGTTCTGATATATTTGTTGTTTCATTTTATACTTTTTACTTGCTCTTGTATTTATAACACTATTTTTAGTATGTATTGTAAAAGGCACTAAGTGTCGTGAATTTATAAATAAATAAATAAAATAAATAAAAGACACATGCGGCTGTAGATACACATAAGCGTGAATTTACACGTGTACTTGTGGGCATGCATTAAATAAACGCAACTAAACGCAACTAAGCTACACATATAGTGTAACTTCTTACCGCGTTATCCCCGAAGGGGTCGCATGTGGCGAGTTGAACCTCTACACTTTCAGCAAATTTCCACTTCGCTACGCTTTAATGATACTAAGCTACACATATAGTGTAATTTCTAGCCGCGTTATCCCCGAAGGGGTCGCATGTGGCGAGTTGAACCTCTACACTTTCAGCAAATTTCCACTTCGCTACGCTTTAATGATACTAAGCTACACATATTTCTAGCCGCGTTATCCCCGAAGGGGTCGCATGTGGCGAGTTGAACCTCTACACTTTCAGCAAATTTCCACTTCACTACGCTTTTATGCTACTAAGTTACACATATAGTGTAGCTCCTTGCAGCGTTTTCCTCGAAGAGGTAGCTTGTAGCGGGTGTAGTCTATTTTTACAGGTAAGGGGTTTATGCCAACCACTTCAGTTGAAGAGGGGGTTTACCAGCTCCCGAGGGTAACACTTTATGTGCAGCTTCGTAGTAGGAGCATTCAAAGGAAGTGGCGGGACGAGCAGTTTGACAAAGGATTGAGTCGGGAAAACACCAAGTTCTCATAGTTTTGATGTCGACTGCAAAAGGATGAATGTGAGTCGTTCTACGAGATGGCCTTGGGAGCCTCCCGCACAGGATTCCTTAAAAGAGAAGAATATATGGGTGCTAATCTTTTATCACCTGCTCATAGCTGTAGGTACCTTTTTATTAATTTATAATTATATTACATAATCATTATCTCCCTGAATAAATCATTCTGTCTGGAAGATAAGAAACTTAAATAATCGTTTATCCAGCTATTACGTACCTAATTAAAATGAGGTCCGTACATGAATCAGCACAGACAATATTGTGACGTCACTCGGATGGGTTGCTAGGGAATAGACAAGTAAATGTTTTGTTATTGGTAGCTAAGAACAGCAGTACATACAAGCTGTACATACAAGCTGACGTTTGCTCGCTGAGAAAAAAATTGAAATTAAAAAATGTTCGGACCTCATTACAATAAGATCCGCACATGAATCGGCACCGAAAATAATGCAACGTCGCTCAGCCGGGTTGCTGAAAGAAAACCCTGTAGTTCATGAGCACTGCCTTATAAATAGTTCATTTTCTATGAGAAGTTACACAGAATAAAATATTTTTTCCACGATATCTCAAATCAGTGAATGAGCATTTATTCACTTTTACCTTTAAGGTTGCGTTATACATTTTTTGTGAGTGCACATGCAGCATGTGCAAGCGCACACTTACACGCGTCTGATTGGCTACATGCATTAAATATGAATCTTAAGTTTTATCACATCTTTGCGACTAAGATTATGGATTAGATGAAAATACAGTTGGGAGTCGGCATCACAGGAGAGAGGCAAATCGGAACAACTGAACCAGCAGGCTTAAATCAAGAGAAAGAAGAAGAAAAAAAAGACGCTGAAATTTGCGTGATAACGTTGCCCCATAGCTTATTTTTATTTCATTGACTAAATTGATGTCAACTGAAACGGCAATGGTACCTACTCACAAATGTCTAGACGTACATATTATATTGGATTCCGCCGGATTCCGTCCAATTCCGTCCTAAATATTAAATAACAACCGAAAATAAATCACAACGTTAAATCTTTTCAAATGTACATTTTAAAATATTATATTAAATAATCTGAAATAATTAATAGCGGTTTTACAATCATTGATGATTCCTAAATAAATGTTAGAGTTAAAATGACTTGACAAATCGTCACCGCAGTTCTTGTTCGGCTTATCTACCATTTCGATACCTTAAAGGTAAAACTGAATAAGTGACGTATTAAGCTAACACGGTTTTCTCAGGTATATGTACCCTTTTCCTTGTTTTCTACGAGATACAACACTGAAAAAATATAAATATCTTGTAATTTAGAAGTTTTCCATGTGTATTTTAATATAATCAGTTTCCTTACTATGAGATCTTACAGACAATACAATGTTGTATCCACGATTTCTTAAATCAGAATTTATTCAGTTTTACCTTTAAGGTGGCGATTTGATTCAAAGATGACCTTTCAATGAAATGACCTTTCAATGAAATGAACTTTCAATGAAATGACCTTTCAATTAAATGACCTTTCAATGAAATGAACTTTCAATGAAATGACCTTTCAATGAAATGACCTTTCAATGAAATGACCTTTCAATGAAATGACCTTTCAATGAAATGACCTTTCAATGAAATGACCTTTCAAGAAATGACCTTTCAATGAAATGAACTTTCAATGAAATGACCTTTCAATGAAATGACCTTTCAATGAAATGACCTTTCAATGAAATGACCTTTCAATGAAATGACCTTTCAATGAAATGACCTCTCAATGAAATGAACTTTCAATGAAATGACCTTTCAGTGAAATGACCTTTTAATGAAATCGTCCTATTTGAGCCTAGAAAAAAACATAAAACACGATAGGGTGAGGGTTGTTTTAAATATTTTTAAAAACTATTTTCAGTTTTCATTAGACACTTTGGTCCAGTACACATACAAACATTGTTTATGGGAAATTACCTCTGATAGGCATAAGGCAAACAAGCACTAAACGGACGAAATTGTAAAAACCATTTTGTACTTGTACTTGTGCTTGTGTGCCGTATAGATATAATTATTAATATAAATTAGATAAATGAGAAATACGCGTACCGAATGCTTTATAGAGAATTTTGCAACGATTAGTTGAGTCTTGTGTACTAGGGTGAAAAGGTGTGTTGCAAATTGTTAACAAAAAAACAAATATTGACGTAAAACGCAAACGCAAAACGCAACTAAGCTACACATATAGTGTAACTTCTTGCCGCGTTATCCCCGAAGGGGTCGCATGTGGCGAGTTGAACCTATTTATTTTTACAGGTAAGGGGGCCGGCCTTACGCCAACCACTTCAGTTGAAGTGGGAATTTCCCAGCTCCCGAGGGGGCTGGTACTCATTTCTTGTAAAGGCTGAGTAAACCTCGCCGGTATTTATATTAAATTAATTAGTAAAAGTAATTAAATAGTAAAAATGTTTGAAAATATGAATTTACATTTGGGACGCATTGTTCTTTCAAATTTGCTAAAAAATGAAAATAGCATCTGTCAAGTAAGTAGCATTTTTAATTCAATGTTTAAAAAAAAAACATTACATAATATGTTAAATTTATAATCTTCTGCCAAGGCTCTTTAATGAAAAAAAAATATATTTATAAGCTGTGTTGTACCTATATAATGTTTATGTTCCGAATATAATGTTTTCAACTATTTTGTTCCTTGATTTATATGTACTAGGTTGGTATGAGGCTGAGCTCCCATGAAGTGAAAATAAGCTCGATTAGGTAATGTCACTCCTCTTTCAAGCCAAGGCGGCAAAAGTTGCAGGGTTGATGAGGGATGATGAGGGATGAGGGTAGAACATCAACAAAATGTACATTTTATAAGCACAAACTTACTTCACGCTACTCGTGATCTAGCAACAATCCCACAAGGAGTGCCACCCGAGGTATGCTATTAGCTTCAGTAACATCGAACCATTTACTTTTAGAGTCATGGGCACGCCTCTGACCTAGAGGTTCTTGTTTTGTCGTGCCGTTGCTTTCACTTCACGGGAAGGCCTTTCGCCACTTGAGAAAATATATAGCTTTGCATGAGCGTCCATGTGCTGTGGGTCCTTCTGACACATACATACAGGACGGGTACGAGGAGGGTTTGAGCATACATGTCTGCTAGTGGGCGGGTATGATATGAATCTTTAATATTTATATACCTTCGCAACTGTTTCAAAAAAAAAATCTGCATAGGACACTCATAGGACACTAGGATTTCAAAGAACCAGGAGGTATTTGACTCTTGTTGGCGTGCCGCAGAGGTGGGGGTGCTGGTGATGTGATGGTCAATGTCTTGATCCTTTGTAGCAGGGCTGTTAGCTGCATTGTGTTGTGTTGTGTGCTAGGTTGCCTATGTTTTGAGAAACTGAAATGACGTCTAAATTGAAAAGAGGCACGTCTTTTCTGATGATATTGAATACGAATCCGACTTGACCTTGAAAGAATCATTCATCTCCACACCAAATCTGTCCTTGATTCCACACGAAATTTTACTCAACGTTTCAGATAGAGCTGTGTGGAGACTCTATAGAGTCTCACGGCAGCGTCAGAGGCCGAAGCCTTCACCTCGCTTCCGCCCTGCGCTCCCACGGCCTCAAGAAAGGCCAAGTTGTGTTGCTTTGCGGCGAGAACCACAATGACGTCATCATTCCAGTGCTGGCCTCTCTGTACCTCGGAGCTGCAACGCTGCCATTGTCCACTTCAATGACTCACAGTATATCTATATTTTTATTTTTCTTAATATAGGTCTCAAGTCGCATGGAAGCGAGACGTGGACAGTTAATTAATATGAGTTGAGTAAACAATGTACCGTTGAAATGGCTTGCTTGAGAGCAATGACTGGATAAACACAGAATGATAGAGTTTGCAATAATTGGGTGATGAACGAGTGTGATATAAAAGAGAATTTGGGAATGAAAGTATAAAAAAGCACAATAAGATGGTCCGGACATCTTGAAAGAACGGATGATGAATGACTAACGAAGAAAGTGTACAGAGGATTTGTCAGAGGAGAGGATATGGAAGACCGAAGAAGGAATGGGTATACCGAATATATGAAATTACGAAAGAACCTGCAGGGTGAGAATAAGAGAAGACTAGGTATGTATGAAGAAAAAGATGAATGTTGAAGAGGTGAAAGAGGTATGCAAGGTCAGCAAAAAGTGGAGACGCATCTACGGAGCTACCGGTGACTCCTAGTGAAACGGTGGCCGGATACAGTAACAGTGACAGTCTCTTCTTAAGTCTCCTTTATTATGGATTAAGTACTTAATTTTTCGTAAGAAAAAGAAATGTTGTTTCCAATACAGAAATTTATTGAGACAGACAGTGTTATCCAGAGGTATAAATGAATCAAACAAAGACTTACAACGTGATGGAGAAATACAGTATCACAATAAGGTTAGAAGTTGAAAAAGCGTCGAGGCTAGAAGTTAAGGTTAGGGATCAACCTAAAAGTTAGGTCAACCTAGAAGTGAAGTTATTATTTCAAGCAATGCTATTTGTATCATTTACAATATAGCCGTAAGCCCCTTCAAATAAAAGATGATGACATCAAAATGAGTACGACTTATGTCGTATATGGAATATTTCTTATGAAAGTCTAAGCTTTCTCCCATGACACAATAAATTGTACTTGTGGTCAGGCTACTTTGTGATGTATTAGATTACTTCTATCACAACAATATACCAATGAATCATGAAGGAAAAGTACATATTAATTAAAGTTGCTATGCTATTATTTATAATAGTGTAGACGTATATAATAGAGAATAGGGTAGATACATATAAAATACACTGTAAAATCATGACGTGCGAATTGTTTTCCTTAATTAAAAAGTGTTTTAAGGATCATTCAAATTGACTCCTGTCAGCAAGCGATGAATAGTAATGTGAAGATGCACAGAGGCAGACAATGCCAGTCGCTAAATTGTTCGGTTTTTTTGGATTGCTCATAATTAGAACTTTTCTCAGCGGGAAAACGTCATACGTTTATGCAATAGGGTCCTTAGCAACCAATAACAAAATATGAGTTTGTTTGGCTCAAAAACCCGGCAGTGTGACGTCAAAGCTTCGACTATGTCAATTGATGTGTGAGCTACATTCCTCTCCTTTGAGGACCCTTTCCCAATATGTCAGATTATTTAAATAAATATAATAATTCTCTAAAAAATCTGATTTAAGCACTGCGAGTTAGATTTTGGACATCTAAAAAGGCACTCAATAATATGGTGCCATTTCATGCTCAATAAACGACAGATTGTACCAAAATGTTTGGCGGAGATTAGAAACATTTGTAACTTTCTCATACACATTTTCCTTGTTTTTTCAGTCTGATAACTATGGTATTTAGCACTTTTCAACTGAAATGCTTCATGAAATCCATCATTGAAATTTTTTTTTTTTCAGATGAAATAAAGCACGCAGTTTCATTCGGAAAACCCGATATTGTATTTTGCGACAAAAAAATGATTGCAATCATAGAAAATGTGTTAAAAGAAGTAAACATTGACATTCAAATGGTAGTATTTGATGGCGAAGAAACGAGAGATAAAATGATTCCATTCAAAGAGTTCATCGGAAAATCTGGCCTTGAAGATGACTTCGAGTAAGTATTGTTCACGGCAGATTTCTTTTATCATGAATGTTTTTGATATCAAGATGTATTTTTATCTTAGCGAATTTACTAGCCAGTCATGTCCGTCAAAAATGACTGATAAGAACTATGACGAATAGTATCACGTTTGGACCCCTATCACATCGAATGTTGCTAAGTCAATTGTTACAAATATTGCAAAGTCAGCTAGATATTTCTACCTACAATTTCTTCCTCCTCTTTCTCCGTCTTCAGAAAAAGATTGGAATTTAGAGGAAGGAATATTTTGTATTTTTTCCATGACAAGTAGGTAATAACTGCTTTGTTTTTCAGAGTTACAGAACTGGATGCAGCATCAACCATAGCTTTTATCATGTGCTCCAGTGGTACGACTGGTTTGCCGAAAGGAGTTTGTTTGACACACAAGAACATTGCTTTGGGCATATTGCTACCGTAAGTAATTAATAAAATGATAAAGAAAAAATCTAAATACAGCAAAATATACAAAAGACATTAAAAATAATAAAAGCTTTCCTTCCAATATACAAAACTGTTGGCAAAATCTATTATTTGAATAAGCACTACAGTCCTTGTGGTTGGTGTCTCCGCTAATTAATATCAAAGTTACCACAGCGGTCACTAGATGTCAGACTACAGTTTAGACCACAATTTATAGTTAGATTCACTCATTACTTGGCGCTATTTGTTACATTCCTTAACAAAAAGCGACATCTGTAAGATAGGTCAGCTAATAGTAGAATTTGTTGGTATTTTTTTAGTGCAAAAGACAGCAAAGTGTTGAACCCTTTGGAGAACCCCATCGTGTGCTTTTCATCATTGTACTGGTTTTCTGGAGTGGCGATGGCAATGTATAGCTGTGTCGCTGGAATGCCCTACATTCACTCGGTACAACCTTTCTCAACAGAACTGATGAAGAAGGCTGTCAATAAATACAAGGTTAAATCAGTTGATTTCATAATTATGCATAAGTCTTCAACAGGGTTTGATGACCGTGCTTTTGCAGCGGCGGCTCCAAGGGCATGAAAGCCTCCTTTGCTTTGTGTAAACACTTGGGAAAGTGTAGCTTCACGGGAGGGCCTTCTGCCACTCGCATCTCACATAACTTTTGCATGCGAGTCCTGTGACACATCCCCGGATGGGATGGATATACAGGGCGTGGGTCAGTGGAGGGGAGACTGACCCCTGAGAGAAGGTGTTGTCACCTGCAGTTCGAGAGATGGCCGAGAGCAAGACCATTTTTTCACTAAATCTTTTAGAGCGCCCTTGGAATGACAATGCTACCTACGTAACGGCGCCAATGAAAAAAGTGAACTAAATTATTATTCATAATTTATTTTGCAACCATAAAATGAATCTAACAATTACCTAACATGGTTTCGTATTGCCTATGCATTACAAAGTGGCAAAGTTATACTGGTCACTGTATCTGTAGCTGTGTTGCCATTTCACTAAGGTTGGACAGAGCATCTGTGAAATCACCACAACTTCTTCTTATGCACATTTGCTTTGCATATTTGCTTTATTAAATAGAAAAATTTACTCTATGTTAAGATAGCAATTCATTATCAACATTAGCACAACACCTCGTAGTGGGTCTCAGCCTTCGTAATCAACCGCAGCCTCCGCTGTCTATCCAACGCATTCCTCCTCTCGTCCCACACGGCAAGCTACCATCGCTCCATTCAGCCATCTTGCACTGGGTCTTTCTACTTTCAAATCCATTTGTGAGTCATTTCAAAATTAAAACTGTCTGTTTTCTTTACCTTTTAGGCTAGCTTTCTATTCATGAGTCCATTTCACGCCTATAGTCTTTTGAAATGCCCTGAAATCAAAGAAATGGACTTTTCTTCTGTCAGAATTGCCGTTGTCGGTGGAAGTCCCATCTCCCAAGATGCTCTTCAACAACTTCAAGTAATTATTCTTTGACCATTCTTCTCATTTACGCTCACCAAATAAATCATGTGTGTAAAAATAATGGTGAATCTTTTTAAAATTAATCTAAAGTACTTTCATTTCAAATGATCCCAAAAAATACAACAACACTGACACCTTATTTGTTTCCAGAAACTGATTCCTTATGGAATTGCTACAAACAGTTATGGATTGACGGAGACTTGTGGCGCAGTATGCCAAAGTGGAAAAGGAAAGAAGGGAAGCGTTGGGATGATGTCAGAATGGATGAAATGGAAGGTACGTATATTACAGTGTGAGGTTGAGAAAGTCTATACCTTTGGTCCAGCCATACTCAACCTGCGGCCCACGCTTTTCTGTGCGGCCCGCCGTCGTGATTTACAAAATCTGTCATGCTATATTTCGTAAGACGTAGAACGTGGACTGGTCCGTAGTCCAGTGGAAACACTTCGGACTCGTAAATGGAAGGTCCTGCATTCGAATCCCGGCGGAGCACAAAATATACCATTTTTATTTCCAAATGTGCTCTTCGCTGGGTTTGAAAAATTCATAAACCTTTACCACAGACCGGTCACTGAAAGGTCCATCCAACCTTACAACAACTGGGTCTTGCTTGAGAATTGGCGCTTACTACAGCGACGAACAAGCTCGCAGAGGGCTCCTGAGGTGTAATACACACAAAAGCAGCGCTCACCAAATAAATCATCCTAATATAAATGTATATTTTTTTATTTAAAGGGAGGCACAAAAAAATTTTTTTTTGGGAGGCAACTTTTGCAAATTACGTGCCTACCCCCCTCCCTCCCCCCCGTTGACAGATTTTTTTACGGACAAAATTTGCTTTTGAAAATTCCGTGTCTACCCCCCCCCCCTCCCCCCCCTCGATGACATCTTTTGATCATACCAGTAAAGTGTTGCGGCCCGCGTAGATTTTGAAATATATCTTTCTGGCCCGAGGACAAAAAAGGTTGAGTATCATTGCTTTGGTCTATACTAGGGCTGCCATACGTCCCGACACGTTGGGACATGCCACCGTTGTGTGCTCATCTGTCCCGACGTCCCGATGTGAACACTAAATGTCCCGACGACCGACAACACGCGGCGATGTTGCGCGTTCGTATGGCTTTTCTTTAAAATGTCCAAATAAACGTAATTTTAATAAACCCGGGTTTTTATTTATCCTTCCGACTTGGGTGTCCCCGGTAGGGATGGGCGATAAATATCGATATATATCGAAACTCGATATATATTTTTAAATATCAATATTTATCGCCCGGAGCAAAATACTATCCTTAACTTATAGGTTGGTATGAGGCTGATCACCCATACTGTAAAAAATGATTCAATTAGCCTATGTCAACCCTGTGTCAGGGAAAGACGGCAGAAGGTGCAGAGTCTGTGTTCATTTACAGTTGTTTCTCTTTATATAAATATGTCTGCAATTTACATATGTAAGCGTGAACTAACATATGGTTGCTTATATGTATGCATATGATTGTAAGCTGTAAATGTTAATATATCTTTACAGATTAGATTAGATCGCCGATATTTTATATAAGAAATATCAAAATCATGTCTTTTTTGATATTTTTTCTATGACCGATATTTTTTGGAACACGATTTGCACCCCCCCCCCCCCCCCCCCGGTAATTACGGTAAATTACGGTAGATTAAAAAAAACTTACAACATAATATGTTCTGTCTTTCATTTATAATTGCTGTCTTCTTCCAGGTTGTGGATCCAAGCAGTGAAAAAATACTGGGACCAAACGAAGTTGGAGAACTGCGGTTAAAGTCGGACACTTTATTCAAGGTACAAAACAGATCTCACACCTATAGTCTATTTTTTTCGACATTGCATACACTTTAGTAGAGTATACTAGACAATGACGATGCAGAAGAATGAAAATAATGTGTATTTCCAGGAATACTACAACAGTCCAGAACTGACCAGTGCTGCCTTTGATACAGATGGCTTCTTCAAGACCGGAGATCTGGTGTATATCGATGAAGAAAACTTCCTATTTATAGTGGATCGATTGAAGGAGATCATAAAATATCGGAACTTCCAGGTAAACATCAGTGATTAATGAAAATATGCTGCATGACATTCAAATGAGCGTAAGCTCTACGACTCTTGCTGCATTGCTCTCAAGCAGATCGTAAATCAACAAAAATAGCCAATGAATTACTTCCCATCTTTCACTATCGCAGGTACTATGCTTTTTTCAGAACTCCTGGGAGCTGGATGTGCGCCTATTCCTCCATTGCTTGGATGGTCTTCCAGGATGTCTCCTACATATTGTAGCCCTTTCTGTTGCTATCCTCACCACTCGATTTGGACTACGACAGAGTCAAAAATATGTTTAATCTGTGTTCCTTACTTATTATGCATACCTTCCGATTTCTTCTTTCCACGTTTTGAGAAGTCTTCAAGCTTGGCATCTCCTGCTAGTCTTCCATGACTCGTTCTAAATACATGCTTGGTTCAAATCCTCCTACACCTGTTTTATCTCTCTATATCTTCTTTTCCACAGGAATTTCTAACGTCATCATTGCAAATGCGATCTCGTAATGTTACACCTGTGAATCGTGATCATTCTAAGAACGTTCGTTTCGGTCATTCCGAGTAGTCCTTTGGTTTTTCTTGTGTTCTAGCTTCTAAACCGGAGATCATAACATGTCTTACAAATGTTTTAGATGAACATATTGGCATCTCATTAGCTATAAGTGCAAGTCTTCCATGACTCATTCTAGAGACATAATCTCTCCAAAATCACCTCCTTGATCTGCTTAATCACGCATAAACATGTTAAATCTTGTATTCAGGTCACCCCGAATGAAATTGAGAACGAAATTTCCAAGATCCCAGGAATTCTGGTTTGCGCTGTTGTGGGTTTCCCAGATGAGACTGATGGGGATCTACCAATGGCTTTTGTGCAACTTAGTGAAGGAGCCTATGTGACGGTGGACCAAATAAAAGATGCTGTAAAAGGTATTTGTCACTTCAAATATTGGCATTGACGTTTACGTAACTGTTCAAAAAGTCCATGCCTCTTATCAATAAAATCACATTAAATTCTAATTAAAACGAATAGATCGGCAAAATGATCAAGAAGGCCAAATCGCTAGTCTCGATTAGCGTATTTAAAATAAATTTAAAACGCTGGTTCAGTGCCCATCGGGCCCCTTGGCAATAACTTTGACCGTGGTTTAACAGATGACATTGGTAAATTACTAATTAAGAATTCATTAAAACAAGAAATATATAATTATTTTCGAATTTCCATTTTTTAACAGGTTAACTCCTGATTTTTTTTGCCAGCGAATGGAAATGTATGATTTTTTTTTAATTTCTAGAATTTACTTGACATATTAAATTTTATCACGTGTAAGTTAACGACTGGATTTGATTTTTTTTTCAGGTTCTTTATCCGACAGCAAGCAGTTGAGGGGTGGGGTGACTTTTTTGGAAAAAATGCCGCTGACACCCTCTGATAAAGTCCATAGAAAAAAGCTAAATATAATGAAATTAACAGCGCGTAGGGAATAAATCATCATCATCATCAGTAGGCATCCATGACCAACCACTGCCAGCGCTGCCTGTCCAACACCTTTCTTTTCCAGTCACGAGAGTACGCCACTGGAGAACAAAAAAAATAATATGAGATTTAAATTTCAATACCTGTAAAGTATTTAATAAACAATGAAGTAACATAAATAATTTAAATAAAATATCATTTTTATTAATTTAATTTTATGAATAAATAATTTTATCTTTGAACCTAGATTGTAAAAAATATGTAAATACGTTTAAATGAAAATTAATTATACAGTGTTTATTAAACATTCAATTTTCTTGTTGTAACTTATTTTATTTTTTGTAATCTAAGTTGTAAAGATATGCCATTCAAGTTTCGCTGTCTTAGAGCATACACAAGCAGGCAAGTGTAAGTCGCGCTTACACATGTTGCATTGACACACAATAAAAAATAAAATCTGCAACTTCTGATTAACTTTCCATGAAACAATATCACCGGCAAAAGTGAACACATAATCTAAGTTGCAAAGATGTACCTATTATCGGTTGAAATTCATATTAAATGCATGCCAACAAGCAGACACGTGTAAGTGTGCGCTAACATATGCCGCATGTGTACTTTTACCACCATTTTAAACAGCATGGATGGGCAGCTCCATATCAAGTTATAAATGACGTGAAGAAAATTGAAACTTTCGTCGCCATCTTGTAAGACATCACTTTTGATAGTTCAATGTGATGTTAGCTGAATTGCTAAAATTTAAGTCCGGTCGATAGCTCAGTTGATAGAGTGCTTGCATTCCATGCCAAGAGCTCGGGTTTAAATTCCACCGAGGGTGTCAGAAAGGATTTCCTTTTACGGTGTTTATTTCAAACCTAAAATAAAGTACCGGCAAGGTTTACTCGACAGCCTTTACACGAAAAGAGTACCAGACTCCTCGGGAGCTGGGAAACCAAAACTTCAACTGAAGTGTTTGGAGTAAGGCCGGCTTCCTAACCTGTAAACATAAATAAGTTCCACTCCTCACGCGCGACAAGAAGTTACATACACTATGAAGTAGGTCCTTCGTTGAAGTAAAACATTTAGTAATACCCAGTGATTGAAGGCCGCATTTCTAAATTAATTTAAAACCGTGCACATATAACATCCTCTCAGTGCTTGTTTGTTTTATCTCCATAAAATAAATCTATCCAATAGTGGGAATTGCTCCTCCTAAAATCAGAAGAAGTGTAGCGGCAGAGATTGAGCGTAATAAACAACACACCGACCCTCGACATCATATGTTCGGGTCTCAGGTGCGACCTCAATGCAGACTCAAGTCGAGAAGAAGTTTCCTGGAGACGACGTCCCCGGTGGTTGGCCTCCCTGGCGCCCGACGGCTGTCTCTATGGAGAGATAATACCGAGTCCAAGTTGCTCCCTCAGGCGAAGGAAATATCAATGGGTCACAAGCTACCATACACAACAAGGAGGGCACTCAATAGACTCAGAACAGGTGTCTCCCGTTGTTACAGTAACCTCAAAAAATGGGGTTACAGAGATGAAGAAACCTGCGAGTGTGGCTCCGTGCAAAACAATGAACATCTTTTCTCTTGTCCCCTGATTGGAGCGACGTGCACGCTTGAGGACGTAGTGATGGCGAGCGAGAATGGAGTTCATGTGGCCGAGTATTGGGGGCCGCACATATGATGGTGTTCCGGACACGGAAAGTAACTAAGTAACAGAGGTAATTTCACATGAGCTATGTTTGCATGTGTACTCAGTCTGCACCAGTGTGTCTTATGAAAACTGGAAATCGATTTTACAAATATTTAAAACAACTCTCACATTATCGCGTTTTACGTGTTTCTCTTAGCTCAGATTATGTAGAATGTGCTTCTTAAGACAATTTCATTTCAAGGTCATCTTTGAATAAATTGGTAGTTAAGCCTAACTAGCATTGGGGGGATGATAAGTAAAACTAAAAAAAAAACTTTTGAAATAGATATTCAGATTTTTCAGATATTGTGACAACTCGTCCTAGGTTACCATCATTACCAATCTATCACACGACAACTTGTAACCTTCAAAATGGCAATATTGCACAATTAGATGCACTAGAATGCAGGGATGCTATAAATATCCGTACCGCAAACAAAACTGTCGGATATATCCGAAATATTTCCGAACAATTTCGGAGAGGTGTGGAGTTTAAATGCCATGAGGCTGACACCCATGCTATAAATATTTAGTTCACTTTTGTCGATGCCAATCTGGTATTAAGGAAAGGCGGCTAGAGTTGTGAGGTTAAGTTTATTTTGTAGGTATGTATAAATGCTTACACATATTGCATGTGTACGGACATAATACAACAAACCTCACAAGGATCGCCTTGTCGAAATTGGGGTGGCATTTCACTGCCTTAGTTCTTGTTTATCGTTACACCATTGAGAAAATTTTACATGAGCAATATTTGCGTGTGTAGGTACTGGACCAATGTGTCTTATGAAAACCATAAATTTATTTAAAAAATATTTAAAAGAACTCTCACATTATCGAGTTCTACGGTTTTTTTAGCTCAGATTGTGTAGAATTTGATTCATAAGACAACTGCATGAAAAAGTCATATTTGACAAGATTGGCGTATACGATAAACAAGCACTGGGGGAGCGATTTGTAAAAGTAAATCAAGTTTGTACAGTATGAAGGGTCAGCCTCATGCCAACCTTTCAGCTAAATACTTGTACAATTCCTTAAAAATTCAATATCCGTGGCCGTTATACCCGAAACAATTCAATATCCGTAAACAATACTAGCGGATATCCGAAAAAAAATCAATATCCGTAGCCAAAACTAGCGGATATCCGAAAAAAAACAATATCCGTAACCGAAATATTATTTTTTCCATAACCATGTCTGAAATTTCACATCCAGACCATCCCTACTATAATGCAATCATCACCATCATCATTATCTATTCGTAATTCTGCAATTTCGTCTCTAGCACGACACGACAATATCCCAAGTATACAACTTCATATTCCAACTCAATCATGGTGTTTTAGAAAACCTGTATGTAAAGTTTAACAGCGCACCTAGTGAACGTTTTAGTTAATATACATTTTTGTGAAAAAAGTTTTAATCTTTGCATAATTTGAAAATTGCACTATAAAACTGTGACATTTTTATCTGCGAAAATCTATTGCATCTTCCCATACAACAATACAGACGTTCTTTTAGATTCAATGTACAAAAATATAGTTTAATTTATATTTAAAAATTCAAGATGTTTTTGAACAGGAAAAAAATTATTGTTTTGATGATTGTCAGTGCATTTTTGTGCAACACATCGGCTGTAAGTATTTTTTTGAATTATTTTTTCTTCAAAAAAAAATTGCAATTAGGTAGGTACTCTTTTTTTTTCGTCAGGTTAACGTCATAAATCTTTGGAACCACGGTCCTTAGCAACCAAATATTAGTTTTCCTTTTCTCTAGTAACCCGGTCGTGTGACGTCACATTTTTTAAATTGTGCCCATTGAACAATTAACAAATTGGAAAATTACCTATAGGATCCAGCCAACCGCCAACATTGCATATTCACTGCCATCCTACCTATTCGGTTCGACACTGTTTATATAAATAGCGACAGCGGTGAGTGTAACCTATTTATTTTCACAAGTACCTAAAGGTCCCCCATTCTGATAAAACGCAGTTGAAAATACTTAAAATTTAGGTCTGCACTTGAATTTGACATACCTAGACAAAATTGTGTCTTAACCCAGCCTGGTTGCCAAGGTAAAGGCGAACAAATATTTTTTTAATGGTTGCTAAAGACGGCAGTCTCATACAAGACTGACGTTTACTCGCCAAGAAAAAAGTTGAAAATTCAAAAATGTTCCATTTATCAAAATACATTCTTATAGAGTGTCATCCGTCGATCAGCTGATCCCCAAGATTCACCAGGAATCGCCAGCATCAGGGAGAGTCTGCCCAAGATCATCTCCGGGATAGGTTCCCTCTCTAAAGGAGGAACCTCACCGTCACACTCTCCAGCTGTCGCGAAGACCAACACTGTGAAAGAAGAGGAGAGCAAGGAGTCCAAGCTACCTTTGCCTGGACCGGTACCTGTTGATAAGGAGCAAATCAAGAAGATAGCCACCATCCTGAGCTTCATCGGAAACCAAGTGAGATGATTTTCCTTTCAACTTCTTCTGATTTTCATCAAAGATCTGTTCCTTGACGAACAGGTTAACGCTGTAAAGACCTTGTTCAATGTTGCCAGACCAACTCCTGTCACAGGGAAAGGAGTTGTAAAGTGTATGTTCGTGTGAGGTTTAGTTTACATATTTTGTACGTACACATGCAGCATGTGTAAGCGCGACTTTCAAGGGCCTGCTTCTGCGCATGCATTGTAAATGAGCCCTAACTCCTGTTTAAATATGAGCCGAAACCCTGCACCCAGTGGTCCTAATCCGGACCTGGCCTAGCCGTAATCTAGTGGTTAGCGCTTCAGACTCGTAAATGGAAGGTTGTGGGCTCGAATCCCGGCAAAGCACAAAAAAAAACATTTATATTATCAAGTACGCACTTCGATGGCTTGAAAAATTCACGTAGGTACCTTAACCAAAGACCAGTCACCAAAGGTCCATCCAGCCTTATAGCAACTGGGCCTTGCTTGAGAATTGGCGCTTTCTATAGCGACGACTAAGTTCGCCGAGGGCTCTTGAGGTGCGATTCGCACAAAAACAGCACTCAATAAATAAATGTTACCTATTTTATTATTTTTACATAACTCATTAATCTTAATCCTTCTTTGTCCACAGATTCTTCCTGCTATTATTGCGCAAAAACCACATGAAGGAAATCAACTGAGATGAATAAAATATGTTTTTTTTTGTTAAGATGAGGCTTATCTACTTTAAATTTAAAAACTATAAATCAAGCTAACTATCTAGAAAATTCTTTTTAAATATTTTGTACAAAAAACTGCATTAGAATTGGTCTTTTTCATTTATTTTCCTTTTCGATGGGTCTACAGTTACCTCCAAATCCTCTTGTCTCCAAACATTTACTTCCAGTTCTCCACCTGGAGAAACTTTCATCATCAGAAGCTTGACACCCCTGGATGAGCATTTCACTCCCCCAGTTCTTGTTTGCGTATTGACCAGTTTTGTCAAATATGACTTTTTAATGCACTTGTCTTAAGTATCAAATACTACACAATCTGAGCTAAGAAAAAACGTAAAATTCGATAATGTGAGAGTTGTTTTAAATATTTTTTAAATCAATTTCCTGTTTTCATAAGACACATCGATCCAGTACACATGCAAATATTGCTCATGTAAAATAATGGTCTATACGGCAAACAAGAACTAAGGCAGCGATTTGCTGAATCCAGAATTTTCCTCCACTCTCGCCTGTAAATCACCTCTGCTCTCCAGCTACGTATGTCTGCCTTGGCTGCATCTGCGTTGCCGCCGTTCACCCATTCCATTTTTGGCCTTCCTAGTCTCCTTCAGCTTTGTGATGCTTAGAATGTTAGGCGCTTAATGGGGTTGGCATTGTCCATTCTAATTATGTGACCGGCCCACTGCAGGCTATCTACCTAAATGGAACTGATCACAAGGTTAATTCAATAAGCATTGGAGTTAGAGAGGCAAATTGAAGCGTTTGAGAAGTGTGTCTACCGATAAATGTTTCGGATCTTTTGGCGTGATCGGGTCACCAATGAAGGAGTCCTCCGACGTATACGCAAAGGAGCTTCTACGAACCATTAAGCAGAGAAAGTTGATTTACTTCGGTTACATTTTGAGAAGTGAGAAATACCATATTGTTCATCTTATCATACAGGGTAAGATTCATGGGAGAAGAACTCAGAGACGCTGAAGGAAATTGTGGCTGAAAAACCTGCAACATTGTTTAAAAAAAAGTCCCTGTTTTGAGCCGCAGCATCCAAGATTAAAAGAGCCATGATGATCGCCGGTCTTCGAAAGAAGTTGCAACAAAAGAAGAAGAAAGGAGAGTATGACTAAAGAAAGGAACATACAAAAGTGATTTATGAAAAATATTAGATTTTTTTAAGAGATGGCAAATAATTGGCAATCTGTGGCGCTAAAAAGAAAGAAAGAATTTTAAAAACTAATTAAAAACAATGAATCAATCACTCACATGTTGAGTATGGTAAAATATATTTTATAAAAAATAGCTGTAAAATAAAAATATGATCATATAATACAAGGGAAAAATTGTTTGCCTAGTTTAATGGATACAATATTTAGGGAAATAAATTAATAATATTTGTACAGAAAAAAATCAAGATCTGAAAGTCAAATTAAAAATTAGGGTCCATAGGAATGTATAATGTTTTATACAGTTACATGTTTTGTAAACATTTTGTGTATAACATATTTTGTATAATAAAAAAGGAATAAATTATTTCATTTCACGCTTTGATTAAGATTTTCATATGTAAATAAAGCATTGAAAATATTCCTACAAATCAGATCCCAAAAGTTCAATTTCATCCAATATATAATTGACGTCATGCTCGTTCAATGCGGAGTTTTGTGTCACAAATCTAAAGAAGTTAGGTTTCTCCCTGAGGGGCTGGTAGCTCAACATCAAACTGCCTTTACGGACCATCCTCTCCTTGATGATGGGAGCAATCTGAAATTAAAAGTTCATTTATTGTCTTTGCGTTTAAAATATACACATTTTTTTCTGACACTCTTAATGGGGATCAAACCCTTACTCACGGCATGGAATGCAAGCATTGTACTGACTGAACTATCGACTAGACTTTTTACGAGCTTGGTCGACACTGCAAAGCACCAATTCTCAAGCAAGACCCAATTGCTGTAACATTCTGGATGAACCTTCGGTGACCAGTCTTTGGTAAAGGTATACATTTTTTTTTCAAGCGAGCGAATAGTATATTTGAAAATATAAATGGTACATTTTTTGTGCTCCAACCCACAACCTTCTATTTATGAGTCCAAAGCGCTAACCACTAGACTGCGAACCGGTCTTTAAAATAAGAAATTCTTTTTTTTTCAGAAATAGGGAAAACAACAGTTAATATGGATCTAACCTTTTGCATTTTTTCAATAAACACTTTTGAGTTTTGGTCGATTGAAGACGCGGATCTCAACAGTGATGGCGGAAGGAACCAGAAGCAGACATTGACAAACTGAGGTTCACAGACGAGAACAAAGTTTTGGCGGTGAATCACAGAGTGACAAAATTTATTTGACGTCTCGAGGATAACGTCGACGTGTTTCCCAAATCCGGATGTGCCCTGAAATAAGTAAAAATATTTTAAATTACACGTAATTAAAATTACACGTAATTAAAATTACACGTAATTAAAATTACACGATAATAATAATAATAATAATATTAGGATGATTTATTTGGTGAGCGCTGTTTTTGTGTGAATCACATCTCAAGAGCCCTCTGCGATCTTGGACGTCGCTATAGAAAGCACCAATTCAATAGCAAGACCCAGTTTCTGTAAGGCTGGATGTACCTTTGGATATAGACTACACAAATGTAAAAGATGATAACAAAGACACAATTTTTCTGGTTTCAAATGTTTAGGTTAAATTTTAACTAGAGTTACCTTCGTTTGGCATATTTACATAATAAAATATATTACACTTTTCAGATATTTGATGAACCCTTGTAACAGAAATTACATTATTCTCAATGCTATGTTTACATTGTAACCAATGTTTTTAGGAGGCACCCTTTCTGCACAACAATTCTTATTACATCATTTTTTATTTATTTTCAATTATATTATCAAAATGTTTGAAATAGACTGTGGAGGATTTTTTTCCCGCTGTCTGAGTCAGAGCAACTTTCTCTCAAGTAATTGTCAACATCAGGGAGACCTGACAAGATACATGAAAAAATATATATATAAAGATGTAAGAATGATTACACACAAAAAATATGTAGGTACTAAAAGCTGTTTACAATTTCTTTGATGCTCTTTGATGATGAAACATCAGTTGAAAGGGATAGTAAATTTGATTTATCTTATCTATACATGCAGTCACCAAAGATAAAAAATCTAAAATATTTTAATTAAATAGTAAATATACAATTAATAATTATTCATAAAATGGAAATTAAATCAATGGTTGATTAAAAAAAAGGCACTAGGTACCATGGTGGTAGAACTGAGAAACATAGGAAAACGTATTTGAGAAGGTTAGAAATATTCATCAGATTTTCATAGAAAAATCAACAGATTTATTTACTTGGGCAGCTCACACAATCTTCTCATTTTCAACGTACATTTTGACACAAACTGCAGTTTACAAATCAAACAAACCATTTACGAATCGTACTCGCAGTGTTCAAACCAGTTTTTAAAGCATAAAAAGTTTTCTTACAGACCTGGGACCGTATCCAAGTTATTAATTTTCTTGGTACATAGAAACAAACTTTGTTTTGAATTGAATATTTTTGTACTTCGTGCTTTATTTAAATGTTTGAGAACAGTTTTACATTATCTGATATAATAAAATCATTCAACCCTTTAGTGGAATACAAAAGATTAGTGAAACTTTCCAATTCTGCAGTTTACAAGATGTCTTCAAACACTTTAGCGAGCAATAGAAAAGTGCTGGATGGATTTTGAACTATGAGGATTTGTACGGGGAAAATCCCAATTAGGAAGAAATCTAAATAAGAAGGGTGAATACATAATGAAGGTAAATAGAGACACACTTTGTATGGAGCTGAGAACGGGGAAAAGTGATGATTCGAGGGAAGAGAGAGTCTCTTCAAGGGTAGGAAATAAGAACATAGCGATGCAATTTTCAAGCTGACTAAAGTGGTGAAAAACATTTCAAGGACACACAGGTTTTAAAAATGTTCTTAAAAATATACATTAAATTACGAAAATATGTATGAATTAAACACACATGACAAGAAAATGCTTCGTATCTCATGACGTGATAGAGTTACCGAAGAATAGAGGGCTCTTAAAAACAGCGCTCACCAAATAAATCATCCTAATATTATTAAATTGAGTTCTGTGATGCATAAATACTAGAGATACGTAACCAGCTATTAGGAAGAATCATTTGAAGTGCCTCCACACATCATTAGAAAAAAAAAATACCGTCTACTCCATCTTATTATACAAGAAAAGATTGAAGGGATAAGGACTCAAGGGCATAGTAACAACGTCAACACAGACACCCTAGGTGGAATTCGAACACAAGCTCTCAGCATGAAATGCAAGCACTCTACCAACTGAGCTATAGATCAGCAACCTGCAAAAGTGTCCGACCCCTTCTCTATATGATTAATTATTATATTATGGACAACTCCAGAGAACTAAGTTCACAAACAAATACACAATTAAGCCAACCATGACTCTGGATGAGATGAAAGAATTATGTAAGGACAGGAAGAAATGGCGGTCGATCTGTAATGTTGGCGGCTAGGACTAGGGTTTTATAAATTAGAATTTTGTATTATGTTTTAGTATTGATGTGCATACATATTATTAATTGTTGATTTAAAAAATGTAATTTGTTGTGTATGTTCCTTGACTTACAGGTTGGTATGCAGCTGACCGCCCATGCTGTAGAAAATGGTTCACTTTGCCAATGCCACTCCTGTTTCAGGGAAGGTCGGCAAGAGTTGCAGGGTACGTGTTCATTTGAGATTTGAGTTTTTATATTGTAAGTCCACATGCGGCATGTTTAAGCGCAACTTACACGTGTCTGCTTGTGAAAATGCAAATAATGTGAATCCTTAAGTTACATATCTTTGCAACTTAGATTAGATTAGATTAGATAAAATGTCTCTCACCTTGGCCTTCCACATGAGCCAGAACTTGAAGACGTCGGGTCTCCGGCCACACTGGATGTGAGAGTCTCCGCAATCCAAGGCAGAGTCGTAGAACTTGTCAGTTTGGAAGAGATAGGAGGCGTGTGCGGCGTGGCACTCCTTCAATATTCCTGGATGACGAGCGAGGAGCAGGGAGCACTGCTGCGGGACAGCCAGGAGCTTGTGCGGGTTTATGGTTATTGAATCAGCCCTGGAATGTCATTTTGAACAATTAAACAAGGTACTTAAATATGAGGAATAAATGATAGACCGGTCCGTAGTATAGTTGTTAACGCTTCTGATTCGTTAATGGAAGGTTGTGGGTTTGAATCCCAGCGAAACACAAAAAAACATACCATTTATATTTTCAAATACGCTCTTTGCTGGGTGAAAAATTCATATGCCTTTACCAAAGACCGGTCACTAAAGGTCCATCCAGCCTTACAGTGTCTTGCTTGAGAATTGGCGCTTTGTAGCAGCGACCAAGCTCATAAAAAGTCTGGTTGATAGCTCAGTTGGTAGAAGGTTTGCATTCCATGCCGAGAGCAAGGGTTTGATCCCCACCGAGGGTGTCAAAAATGATTTCCCGTTTCGGTGTATATTTCAAACCCAAAATAAATACCGGCAAGGTGTACTCAGCCTTCACAAGAAATGAGAACCAGCCTCCCCAGGAGCTGAAAAACTCCCACTTCAACTGAAAGTGGTAGGTGTGAGGCAGGCCCCCTTACCCATAATAATAAATAGGTCCTGTTTTGCCACATGCGACCTCTTTTGGGATAACGCAGGCAAGAAGTTACACTATATGCGTAGCTTAGTTGCATAGTTGTGTTATGGATGGATAACAAACCTGTGGATTCCATTCAGTTTGCTTTTATGAGTCTTGGAGAAGATTAGCCCCCCTCCCCACGCCGCATCTACGTGCAGCCAAAGGTTGTGGGCATCACAGATGTCTGCGATGGAAGCCAGGGGATCAAAGGCGCCGAGGACAGTGGTGCCTGCAGTTGCGACCACTGCAAACGGGACAGAACCTGAAATCCAAACAGAGAACATGTGAACAAATAGTCCAATGATATTCCAATTTCTCTGTACGGAATGGAGACGAGCATTAAAGAGCAGGATAGAAGCATTTGAATGAGTGATTGCTACAAAATTCTTACATCTGGTATTCTAGCATACGGGACGAGTGGAACCTATTCATTTTTACAGGTAAAGGGGCCAGCCTTGCATAAAATATGCATGACTGAAATTAATACACATAAATTGAAGAGAGCAAATATTTTTACAAACTGTGAGAAAGATAAATTCAGTCCGTGGACTTTCGGTGGTTTTTTTTCATCGAAAATTCCACAAGGAGTGCCACCCGAGGTATGCTACTAGCTTCTGTAACATTGAACCACTTACTTTTAGAGTCATGGGCACACCTCTGACCTTGAGATTCTTGTTTTGTCATGCCATTCCAGTCCATAGTCAAATGATAATGCTTCAGACTTATAAATGGAAGATTGAGGGTTGAATCCTAGCGGAGCACAAAAAGTATAACATTTTTATTTTCAAATATGCTCTTCGCTGGGTTGAAACATTCATACACCTTTACCAAAGACCGGTTCATCAAAGGTCCATCCAGCCTTACAGCAATTGGATCTTGCTTGAGACTTGCCACTTTTTAAAGTGACAACCAAGCTCGCAGAGGGCTCTTGAGGTGTGATTTACACAAAAAGAGCGCTCACCAAATAAATAATCCTAATATTATTATTAGGAATAAAGGTAAAGACAAGTTTTAAAAAAAGAAATATACGCATACGATACCGTTTTTGAAGCTTGCTGCAATGCTGCGCTCCAGATGTGCCACATCCATGCTGCCTGACGCATCCGTATTGACGAGGACAACATTGCTCTCTCCGATACCAAGAAATGAAGCCATCTTACGGATGGAGTAGTGGGCATCGCGAGAAGCAAATAAAACCAAGCTCGGCAAACCAGATATACCACTTTTCTACAACATTAGAAAAACAATACTCATTAGTTTCCTAATTGTCATCCCTGTTTCAAGGAAAGCAGGAAGAACTACAGGGTTTATGTTCATGAAAGGAGAACTGGAGAAAAGTGATCACTTCCACAACCACAACCCTCAGCTATGATGATTAAGATAAAGAAGACAAAAAATATATTTATTATGTAAGTTTGTAACTGTAACTCTGTTGCCATTCTGCTAGGGGTTGCCAAAGCCTCCATTTCTTCCTATACTTGCATACTTCTTTCAATTCATTAATTTCCATCACAGTTTTCAAACACTTCCTCAAACACACTCTGTAAATTCTATTGTTTCACAGTGTGAACATTACACATGAAATATTTGTAAGCGTGCATTCAATATGAATCTTTTATGTTATTATATCTATGCAACTAAGATTAGAGATAGATAAACATAGATAAGCATTGAAGTCTCATATTATTATCATACAGACCAAGTAAAAAGAGTTCACGATTGAAATTTCTCACCTTGATGTTTTTGTCGTAAGCAAACCTCGCAAGATTCAATCCGATACCATTCGACAATGATCCTCCAGGACAGAAGATTCCATCTCCCTTCTCCCAGCCAATCAGAGACCACATCTCTTCCAGAATATACTTCTCCATCATGGTGAAAACCGGAGCCACTTCATAAGTGTAGACGGAGCAGTTTAAAGCATCCGTCACCACCTGTCCTGCAAACCCATATGGATCTAACCTAGGAACCACAAAAAATATGGTTATCAGTATTGTCACGAGAAAAATATATCATTATATTGACAGATAGGGTTAAAATGAATGCGTAAAAAAGAAATGCAGGCTGAAAAAGCAAGTAAAGTAAATTATCATTTTCATATTCTTTGACAGGTTTAAACACCAATCATGAAAAAATCTGGTTGATCGATGATTAAAAATAAATGTCCCCTTGGAAATGAAGTAAGCAAGTCGAAAGTACTTGCTGTGAAATAAATGCTCAACTTGTGAAAACAAAACTGTGTTTTTAAAAAAAAAATACTTCATAAAAGTAAATTTTCACTGTGTACTTCAATACACAAACTCTAAGAAGTGTGATTAAAAATAAGTACAAGAATAGTATAAGATAATTTTGCTTTATTATTTTTCTTTTCAAAATTGATGTAAAAAGCTGTCTAAAAGCTAAAATGTTGATTCAAAACTTTAAATTTTTTGTTATAACACAAATTTTAATTAAAATAGTTCAAACGTGTTTATAATATAAAACTATCATTAATTAAATCATGTTGGTGAAACCTGGAGAATAACACACAACAAGGAGCTGTTTGGCATCTACAAGGCTCTCTGTGCATGCTTGGCTGAACAGGCTACGATGAACTGGACATGCGCAGAGAATACTTTCTTCACGGGAGACAAAAAGGATCCTTGAGGGATATCCGGATGAAAAAATTAGGTTTGGTAGACCTAAGCTGATATGGGAGGATGAGGTGAGGAAGGATGTTAGCCAGCTGCTGCTGGGGACAAGATCACAGTGACGACAGGAAGAGTTGAAGTCTAGGACTGACAGAGGCCAAGGAGACATATGGGCTGCAGAGACATCAAAGGCGAAGAAGCATTTGGAGAAGCAGGGTAAGTAAAAAACTTGAAGAATGTTGTATACATACCCTGAAAAAAGTTGGTGCACAAAATACGGATGTCCAGTTTTGACGCTGTATAAGATTGTGTCTTTTATGGCTTTCAATAAAGAATCCTGAGAAGAAGGGTCATCGCAAGGCTTGAATTGAAATATCTCATCAAGAACATTGGGATCCATCCAATTTGTGACACGTTCTGATCGTTTTGTCCCATCAAAGACTGCGTCACTCAAAGCGATTTTCAAAACATCTTTTAGGAAATTTTTGTGTTTGTCGGGATTGGGTATACTGATGAAATCTTGATTATTGTTTTTATCGTCACATGATTTTGTCTCTTGAGGATTCATGTTGCGTCAACTGTCCGAACGTTGCAAATGAGAGTCACAAATGCTTGCGATCTGTTTATATAAGTCTGATTAGATTAGATCACAAATGAATGTTTCTCATACATCCTTATTAAATAATTTGACGTTTAAAATTGATCAAAGTCATCGTACAATGCCATTAATAAGAGCAATTTTAGTTTTAACAATCAATTACGACTGCATCAAAAAGTACAAGGTGAAATATACAATTGACGACGTCGAATCTTCATATTTTACGTCTGAAAATAATTGTGTCGTCTTGCATTCAGGTTGATGTTGCAACAGCATCAAAAGGTAAGAGTTAAAATTTACAATTGCTGACGTCAAAGCTTAATAGAATATTTTACGTTTGAAAACAATTGTGTCATTTTACATTCAGGTTTTTGTTATGACTGCATCAAAAAGTAAGAGTTAAAATTTACAATTGCTGACGTCAAAGCTTTAAAGAATATTTTACGTTTGAAAACAATTGTGTCATTTTACATTCAGGTTTTTGTTTTGACTACATCAAAAGGTAAGAGATAAAATTTACAATCTACGACGTCAATTTTTCATATTTTACGTTTGCAAATAATTGTGTCATTCAAGTTGATGCATCAAAAGGTACGAGATAAAATTTACAATTGTTGATGTCAAATCTTGATAGAGCATTTTAATAATTGTGTCATTTTGCATTGAGATTTATATTTTGTAATTCCGCAATTCCCAGGAGCATCAATTTGATATGCGCTTTAGTTGCGGCACTCTTTTTTCTCAATTCACCACAAACCTTTTCCAAGGCTTCTATTCTCAGTTCAATAAATTTATTTGCTTCGTCCGTTGTGAATTCCAAATAGTGATTAAGACCAATGTCAAACAGCATAGGAGAAGTGTCTACAACTTTGGCTTGGACAAAAAAACTGCATCCAACGTCCACTTGTGTTTTGAATCCTTCCGGAAACGTATTCTTTTCTTGCACCACTTCTAGGGATTGCTTTATTTGTCGAAACTCATTTATTTCTGCAACCACCCTTTGTAAATGCCCGTCGATTTTCTTGAGATCCTCTTTGAGCACGTCATTTATGAAGTCTTCGTAGCGTAAAATTATGCCGGCATTGTTTGACATTTTGACGTCAAAATCAAAAAGAAAGCTGAAAGAAAAAATGCAAATATTTAAACACATTGACAAAACTTTGACTATGGATATATATGGATTAAAATATAGGTATTTTTTACAAATATGTAGTTTTGTGTTGTGTTTGTCTGTGTGAATTAATCATAAAGTCTGTAAACTCTCAAAAAATAAATAGATGTTAGGTAGGTACTTATAAGGATAACAATTTGCTTGAAATTGCTTGAAGCAAGTCTAACAAGTAGCGTTTCTCCATGTTTCGAGAATGATCTTTATTGTTATAAGGACCAAATCTCTCTGTAGCTTCAAAAATCAACAGACCGTTGCATTGTATAAGGGGCTGTCCATATATTATGTCATTCGCATTAAGGGGGGGGGGGGGGGTCTGGTCTGTGGATGATGGCAAATGATGTACGAGTACCAAAAGTGACGTCGTTCTTAATACCAATTTCTACAAAATATACAAAATATTATGTAAGTAATTTAACATTATTAATTATTAAGCTCATCCATTATTACAGCAAGAGAGGGGGGGGGGTTCATTAGATAATGACTATAGGATGATTGTCAGGGGGGAGGGGGGGGGGGAGTCGAAAAACGGGTCAAAATCGATGACGTAATATATGGATGGCCCCTAAGTGTAAAGTGACTCAGTATCCGAACCGAATCTGCAATAAATTGTGTAAAATAAATCACCGCAGTTTTTATTAAATGTATTTTCGTGATTTTTTTAAATAATAACCCAAGGGTAAGGCATTAAATACAATGAGGCCCACACATAAATTGACATAGACAAATTGTGACGTCACATGGTCGGGTTGCTAGGGAAAGGGCAAGCAAATATTTTGTTATGGGTTGCTAAGGATGCTAGTTTCATACAAGGCTAACATTTGCTCGCCTAGAAAAAAAAATAAAAATGTTCATAGTCCATTTAGCACACTTATTTCTTGACTACTAAGCTTGTATGAAGCTGACCCCCATCTCTTAAAAACTTGGTTCATTTTTGCCATTGCCACCCTAGTTTCAGGGAAATGCAGCAGGACTTGCAAGGTTTATGTTAATGTGAAGATTGATTTATTTTGAATTTACACGTTTCTGCTTTGTGTCCATGCATTAAATATAAACCTTGAATGCCAATATGTCTGCAAATTAAAAATTTACACCCCAGTACTTAGGTACCAAAATCATAAAACTTTTTTAAAATATGAAAAAATCAAGTAACAACTCTGAAGAAATATAGATTACAGTAAAAGAACAAGATTGTAGGTATTTTGGTATATCAAATCTATTTTTACAACACATGTCTTCCCAGTGGATGTAAACATAACCTCAAAGATAACAAGTTCATAAAACGCCACTAAAGTAATTTCTTATTTGATGAAATAAAATCATTGTTTACCTGCTTAATTGAATGTTTCAATAATGTAAAACAGTAAAAAAACTATTGGTTTTTAATCAAAAATACCAATAACACATTCAAAACTTTGACGTTTGAAGTTCGAATAAAACTGCAGGGGTTTGACAGCACACATACAAGTTGAGAGTGGTCGTATAAAGCAAAGTGTTTGGCGTGACGTATATCGAAATTCACATCCGGAAGTTACAGTACAACTAAAAGTTTCCCCGTTAACTGTTTCAAAGGTTGTCAAAAGTTATATTTAAATTAATTGATAAGGTATTTTAGTACCTTTTGTTAGTGCGATTGATTGATGATGGCCTTTGATATAAGTCTCTTTGAGGTTATTTTTATACGACCTTGCTCGACTTTTATAGGAGTGTTGAAGCTTTTATTGAATGGCTATGAAGCAATAAAATTATCAAGCATACACATTTTATGTACCTACCAGTATTTGAAGTTGTGACTATGATGAAAAACTTTGTATTAATTCCAATAGATGGTTTATTTTTCAATTGAGTCAACTATAAATAACCTTTTCATGTTTTCTTATCACTGATCTAAAATCATCACATTAAATAAGCTTGAATGAAATATCACAGGTCTATGCAAATAGAGTCGTCAGCAACAGTTGACAGCAATACATAAGTTCCAAGGAATCCATTTTTTTCATTTCATTATGGAATTTCTGTTGACTCAACTATTTTCTTTTCATGGCTTAAATTACTTTGATGTTTTATTTTATAGACTGTTCCTTTGTTGCTGATAATAAATCTCCTGCTTCCTCTCTTTTTAGATGAGGGAACTTTTTTTAACCATTACTTACTCCAAAATATTATTTTTGCGTAGGTACTTAAGTCGATATTACCCCTTCCCCCCATTTTAAAAAGAAGACAACCAATGTATATTTAAATAAACATTATTTATTTAATTAATTTACACGGATAATAAAAAAAAGTTACATGAAAATAGTGAGTAAGTATGTAATAGACAAACAGAATAAATTATTACCCAAAGAAAATCATTTTTATCTCATTTGGGGTAATTTACCTTGGTTCCCCGATCGCTGCTTTGGATTAATGATATGTACCTATGTTTGATAGGAACTTATATACCTAATATAAATCTTGTGACGAGGACGTCTACATCTAGTTAGGTTTAAGTTAGAATGCACTGTTCAACCTCAGTCGCCGTACAGAGAGGATGTTCTCCTGAAGACGTCGGCTACGTCGCGGACGAAACGTTGAGAATGATGTAAGTTCTCTTTATACGGTTCGTTAAATATCCGATTTAAATTAAATTAAGTTTTGAAATTGTTCAGTTTTAAAAATTAATATAATTGTCAACACGTCTACATCTCTTTCCACTTTTTGGGATTCTTCCAGGGAGCTTGCAACACTCTGGAACTTCACACATTGCATTTTTTAAAGCATTTCGGGTCTTAACTGTTCAAATTTTTTGTCCAGAAACGTCTTCTTTCTCTGCTCCATCTGGCAACATGTCCTTGTATCAGATTCAGGGTTTCCTCATTAAGTATCCTGCCCCTTTGAGATTCTACCCCATATCACAATCGCTTGGGTCTTGTGATATAGTATCCTGCCTCTTTGGGATTCTACCTAATATCACAATCGCTTTTACAATAAATACCTTCCCACTGTGGCGGTACCTACCACTGAAAGGCACCTTATAGAGTTATGATACTTTCACCCAGGGCATTAATTTCCTCGAGAGTTTCTCGAAGCCTATGGAAACTCACTCTTAGGTAAGAATTACAGGCTTTTTATTTTCCATAGTACTCTGACAAGTTGATTTGTCTTTACCGTGTCAGCTCTTTTTTCAATTTCATAATTTGTTATCTGTACATAATATATCTATAAACAAAGATATCCCTATATTTAAAATTCATAGTAGATGCAGACATGTGCAAATTTGCGCTTACGCATGCTAACATGTGTGCTTACAAAAATATCAAGAGCATAATACACTCTGCAACATTTGCCACCCTTCCGTGAATCATTATGATAATAAATATGAAATAAAACACAAATTATTCGATGTTGAAGATTCCTCATGTTTTTTTTATTATGAGATAGGTGGTAGGTACAATATTGTTACACATTAAAATCAAAAAGTAATGAGACATGTTTTTTTACAATACTTTTAAAGCTTTTAATATTAAAACAATTAGAACAACATTGCATTATATTTTTATTTTGAATCTGTACACATGCAATGTTTAGGATAATATCAATAGTTAAGTAATAATTAATAGAATAGTAGTACGGTAATAAGGACCCAATTAGAAAATTACTTATGAAAAAGTTTGAGAAACTTATTACATAGTATTTTAATCACTAAGCAACCTAACTACTTTCATTATATTCAAACCATTTAAGCGCTAACGTCTAGCTAACTCTTTAACAAAAAAAATCATAAAACTAAACCCTTCTATAATTAAATTGGCCTGGCCGTGTTTGAATTCTTTGTATACTTACAAATAAACTGATTAAACATAAAACCTACCTATTTCACAGTATAATTAAAAAACACATTAATATTTTTTTATTATAAAGGAACGCGATACTTAATATATATTTTTTCACATGCAAAAAATATATTTTGCAGTTTCAAACATTGCCGTTCTTCACACAACAACTTACTCATTAACCGCTGCCAGCACTGTCTATCCATCGCTTTCCTTCACCAGTCACACACTCTTAGCAATACTTTTTCAATTGAATAAGTCCAAATATTTTTACACAATTCTTTATTGTGTTTTTTCCATAAAAACATGTACTTTAACCTCTTTCTTTTATATATAACAAAAAACAAGTAGGTATTCAAGGTTTCTAAAGATGACCGAGCTTGCATATGTCCCCTTAGGTGTGTAAACCGCACTCGTCAAATAAATCAATATTAGTTATTGCCAGCACATTTTCAATGTGATATTTATATTTTAGGAAATTTAGGAGTCTCTATTGAAATCGGAGCTTTGTAAAATAAATAAATTCATCAGATTTAAACAAATTCAAAAGCCTCGACTACGTACTTATATACTTTTATATCACACTTTGAAATTCCATTTGTGAACAATTGAATTTATTTTTCCAAAGTTCAGTACCTATAAGAAATTACTACAATCTATAGTTAAAATATTTTAGCTTCTTGTCAATATGTGACAACGGTACATGGATCATAAAGCAAGTTGCAGCAGCGCTGCTATTTTATTTGGGGCTGCCAATTGATAAAATTAATGAGCAGCATTAAAAATGACACCTTCATCCAAAAAGAATTCCGCGGCAACACTTTGGAATACTTTAAGGCCTGCTATTTTCAATGTTAACTTATGTGACTTTAAACTGATAAAAAAGTCTACCCATACAATTGCCATGAGCGCATCCTTATCATTCAGCATAAAGTCGCTATGCTAACGTTGAAAGTACCGAGTCTAAGGATGTCAAATCTTGATTGCTATCTTAACATGAAATAAAGACACCAAAAAAAACAACAAAGATAACTTCATGGTGAATCGTCAAAAGAGATGACGCGCGTAGTTTTGTTTTCAGTGTCATGTGCACTGCTGCACAAAGAAGTACGGATTTGGTGGATTTTTTATATTTTACATTCTGAAAGATATTGAAAAAAGTATAGATGACATCTAGAGACTATTTGAAAGTTGAAATTGTATTCTTACATACATCTAGCGGCTATCTAAAAATGTTATAACTAGTTTAATATAAACATTGACTTTGGAAAATGCTATGATTATTATTATAACCTTATAACGTTTAACATCTACAAAATAAAAACTAAATACTCGCAATATTGCTGCATCAAGTATTACATAATCACATTTCTTTGTGAGAATAACTTAAAACTTAACTTTTTATAGACCAATACATCATACAACATGAAAGACACTGCCATCTTGCGGATGCTTTTGAAAGCTTAACTTGGAAACAAATTTGTCAGAGTTACGCTTCAGAAAATTACCAAATTTATTATTAAATTATAAATTTTCTTTTACTTCTAAATTTTGCAAATTGTAATAAAAGTCCGATAGAATCAATCAAACAAAGATGGAAATTTAGGTCTGTTTTTTTATTGTGACAAGATATCATCGTGTTTCCTTGACAAATCTGTGATTTCAACTATATTTCCCTTATTTTCTTCTAATGTATTTGTTACAGTATTGAAAAATTAAGTTATAAATGTGTAGGTCTGACTCGGCACAAATTTGAATTTGAATTACACTTCCACGGGACTGTGGTACTTAGAGATCGAAAACAAAATATTTGTTTGCCTTTTCTACAGCAGTCTGACTGTGTGACGTCACATTTTTTTTGTCTATAGTATTTGTTCCGAATCTGTTAGGAAAAAATAACAAATTTTGCAGTTCTAGTGAAAGTACAATTAATAAAGCTTTGTAAAAGAAACAAGAGATGGCAGTATATTTCTTACATAATATTGTTGAATTAGGCCATAACTGACTTACACAACTGCTTATTTATAAAGAGTACATGGTTTATGTTTGAACATTGGCATTTAAATGAGATGGACAATTTTATTTTTTAAATTAACATTTTTGTGCACAATTAATGTTTTTTTGACCACCATGTCTTTTCTGACCTAGTAAGTACCTACACTAAAAAACTGGGTTTTCGATGGATGAGATATTGAATATCAAGTATGGTTAACAATCTAATTAGGTGATTTTTTTAGGTACATTATTTCCTTATTTTTTATACGTGTAGGCAAAAACAGAAAAATTCAAAATTGAAGAAACAATAATTATTCATAATAATAATTAAATTCATATATAAAATATATTTTGTACAATGTAATATTCTTTTTAAATTTTAAAATGGAATGGGAAAAAGGCAAACATTAATTATTTTCATCAAAAAAACTCATTTTCCTACTGAAAAGGTCCATGTACATTCAGTAAGTACTAAGTTTTAGTTTTTTATTTTTGATAAATATTTCCAGAAAATATTTTTAATCAACTAAGTTGAATATTTCAGTTATTTTTAAATATTATATTAGAAGAATTAAATATTGATAATAATTCGGAGTCGTTTCAAATATGCTGAAAATCCTAGGATAATTCTTAATTAATTTTTATTTAATGATAGTAAGTTTATAACAATAAATAGGGAAAATTATTTTTGATCAATTTGGACGAAATGATGACATTTGAATACATTTTTTTAATAAAATATCAAATTGGGAGTATCTAATATTTTTATGATTAAAATACTCTTAATACAATATTTTAATTAAATTCTACAAGATTGTAATTTTAACTTAGACGGAAAATTGTGGCATTTCCTTACAGCTATGTTTAATACAAATATTTTCAAAAACTTATAAAATGGACAAACATCAATGTATTCATTGATATCGATGATAGTTGATGGACAAAAGTAGTCATTTTTATTTAAGCCGAGTAAAAAATTGCAAGAAATTTTACTAAGTAAGAAAGTCTTGAGCATTTTAAAATTTTCAATCGCAATCATGAAATTCAGTATTTTAGTGTTTGCAGGATTTGTTGTTGTTATCAAATGGAACTGGTTGTTTCAGAAGCTAAACTATCACATCATAGAAAAGGTCCATCAAAGGTATGCATCTGCAGATACCTACTATACCTACCATGGCAACAGACCTTGAAATTTTCCCTAAATTTAGTTTGAAAAGCTTGAGATATGCTATCCCATTTTCATATAATAAAATAACAATGACTTTTTTATTTTAGTAAAATACATTGCAAGTTATACTTGGTGTACTTAGAGGTAAATTTTCTGAAGAGCATTTGTTTCTAAGTATTTACCTTTAATTGTTATTTAAATTTCGGCTTCATTTTTATGAATATTGAAAAGCAATCATTTATAAAAAATAATGTCAAATAAGGAAAAAAAAACACTCTCAGAATTTTACACAGTAAGTATTTTGCAGGACGAATTTTCAATATTGAGTCAAATTTTTAAATGTTTTATTTTAGAGTAAATATGTCACGAAAATTGTTTATTAAAATAGTATTTACCGATTATATTATCTTTAATATTAGTTTGAATTACAGGCAAAAACATTTTTACATGATCACATAAATAACCTGGTCAATGACATGGCCTGATAACATTTAGCTTGATATTTTAACAATCAAATAACAAACTGATGATATCGTAAGCCTGGTCTAATGGCAGCTCAATGACATTGTCTTTTAACAGTCAAATGACAGTTCTTGACAGTTTGATTTCTTGATCTTATGATAGTCTGATGACAATCTGATGATAGTCTCATAACGCGGTCTTATTACAGCTCAATAACCTCGTCTAATGACAGTCAAATGAAAATCTAAAATTCAAATGACAGTTCCTTTAAAATGGCTTAGTGACAGCTTGATTACTTGTTCTAATGACAGTCTAATAACAAGCTTACAACCTGGTCTAATGGCAGCTCAATTATCTCGTCTAATGACAGGTAAATGAAAGATCTTTAACATGGTTTAATGACAGCTCGATACACTGGTTTAATTAAAGTCCAATAACCATCTTATGCCAACACAATCACTTTGTTTAATGACAGTTTTTTTAATCTTGTTTACTGGCCATACAAAGACCTTCTATCAACATCTTAAAAACCACGTTAAATGACAAATGATTACATGGTCTAATAAGAGCCAGGGGCGTACCCAGGATCAGGGTAAGCCATGGTCATAAAATGGTCTTTTAAATAATTGTAATAAAATTTCATAACGATTAAGGTAATTTTTTACTTCCAGGGAGGGGCAGCTGTCCCCCCTGGCTCTTCCTGGGTACGCCCATGAATCATGATAAGAGCTTCATAATCTGGTTTATTAACAGTCTAACAATGGTCTGATGACGGTTCAATAATCAAGTTAAATGACAACTCACTCATATTAAGACAGAATATCTATTAAGACAGTAATATTCTGCTCTAATGACAGATCAATAACATTTTTTAATGACGGTTAAATATCCTGGAATAATGAAAATCCAAAGAGAATCTGGATGACCACGCATAAAGACACTTATCAAACATCATTAAAGACATTCAACTGACCATTAAGATTCAAGAAATATTATGATAGACTAATAACCTGGTCTGATGACAGCTTAATAAGTTTTTTTAATGACAATTTAATAACCTGGTTTATTGACAGCTTTAATAACAAGTTGATGACGTCTTTCCATAATGCCCAATGTTATACAAAAAAGTGATCAAATTCAATGATGACATTACAATATTACATTTTTAAATATTATTAATTACACTTTAATAACTATGTGATAAGTTATTCTAGTATAAATTCGGATTACAATCACATGCCACAAGTAGATTTATAATTTAAGAAATATTTAATAGCATTAAAAACCTCTCAGGGCATTTTATACACATAATATTATAGTAGTACAGAAGGTATCGCTTTCCCTTAGAAATATCCACATGCATAGAAATAAGTACATTTTGAGATAAGTTGAATTTTTAGGTACATTTTGGACACATCAAATTTTTTAAATGTTTACTTTTTCTTAGTAGTTGTTTTTTTTTTTTGAAAAATTAAAACAAAATATACATATTTAATTTTTACTTTCTTGCGCCCCGAAGAGACAAAAACAAAGTATTGTTTTGGTGTGATTTTTTTTTTCAAGATTTTAATGGAAATGAGTTCGAAGGATTATCACTCCAAAACAAATACATAAATAATCAGGTTATTTGGTTGTTGATTACAGTTGATTTCTTTTTTCGATATATTGTGATGGTTATAGGTAAAAAATAAAATTGTTTTGAAATAATTTATGATACAACAATTTACAGGAAAAAATCAGTGATGTGTGAAAGCATTTTTTTTAAAAGAAAAAAAAATAAATTTCTCAAAAGTTGTTCAACATCTTTGTTCGCGAGAATTGTTAAAGCAAAAAAGTTACAGAATTAATTAAAAAAAGAAATTGAAGATTAAAGAACATAATTAAATTACAATGCTTAATTCATAACATATCTTAAAACATCGTATTTTTATCCCTTGAAGCCATTAAAAGATAATTAAACAAAAAACTAATAAAATTAATTAAAGTAACATACAATTACCTACAAGGAACACAAAACTGGCAAACTTATCTTAGGCAATGATGTTTAATTAACATTTTTTAAACAAAAGGTTTGACCTATTTTATTGCAGTACATCTTATCGTCACAAAGAAGGGAAATGCACGAGTATTAAGATGTGTTAAAAAAATACAGGTACAAATTGTTACATCAGATTTGTTCTTTGCTCATTTTTTTTGCCTTCCACTCTTTCCTCCTTTTCACACTGTCCGGTTTCGTTCCGGATGCGGTTGCAAGATGTATGGGATCGCCAGGCGAGGCACGCCGGATCGTATGAAAGCACATCCCCCTACATTACTAGACTTTAGTAAAGTGTTTTAAATTATGATTACGGTCGTTAGACATTGTAAGGAATGAAAAAAAAAAAAAAACGGATTTTACTGACCGTGTAAAAGAGAAGAACGATTTTCTCTACGTTTCGTCGGAGTCATATCCGACGTCTTCAGGAGACGTGTGTCCTTATATGGAGGCCAGTACTAACCTCAATGATCCACCCTTTCATTAATCGGACGATTTCACAACAAGACATAATATCGTCCTTCTGTACAACTGGAGCTATAGTGACATCTATGGACGCATCACCGAAGGTTATTAAAAATACCTATATAACCTTCGGCCCCGAACAAACAACAATAATTCAACAGTTCGTGGTTCCTTTTTGTGAAGGACACATCGTTCTTCTCTTTTACACGGTCAGTAAAATCCGTTTTTTTTTTTTTTTTTTTTCATTCCTTTAGTAAAGTGTTCTAGTAAGTCTGAGACATGCTACATCTTTCCAATTGTACTCTATGGTATGAAAGGGTGGACAGAAACCCAGTGCCTCTATAACAAAATCACTGCCTTTGAGACGTGGGTCTACCGTTGGATGCTAAAATTTTCTTAGATGGATCGAGTCACAAATGCCGAGGTTCTTTTCAATATGAATACTCGAGCCCTGCAACCTCATTCATAAAAAGGTTTTAATTTTTAAAGCAGTATAAAGTCGAATTTCCCAACTAATAAGTTGGTTTAACTTTGGTTTTGGGTCAACCAATGTAATGAATAAGGCAGCTTTGTCCATCAAAAAGTAAAAACTTGTTTATAATGAGGAATGATAAATATTTGCTCCTACATCTCACCATACAGGGAAGAATTGAGGGAAGACGAGCTTCAGGTCGCTGGAAAACATCTCGGTTGAAGACCTTGAGACAGTGATTCGGCAGAAGCACAAGAACCCTCTTTCACGCAGCAGTATCGAAGGCGCAAATTGCTGTGATGATTGCCAATCGTCACTGAAGAGGCACAAGAAGTAAAGTGTAACAAAAACTGGTGATTCCTAAATGAGCTTCTATTTTGAGTGACTGATCCGTTTCTTCGTCGGTCCTGGTTCCAGATCTTGTTTCTGCGTCTCCATGGCGATCCCTCATCATCATCATCATGAGTCATGACCTCGGCTATCATCGGCATCATGCTCAGTTGTACCGCTTGTGGCACGTCGGCTTCAGGATCTCGTTCCTTAGGGTGGGGCCGCACTTGGGGTTTGTGGGGAAGTTGTGACAGGCCATGTAGTACTGCAGCAGAGCATTGTAATCTAGAATGAGAAAAATGACAATTTTTAATCTTGAAATTTAAATTTTACACCGTTACGGTCCGTGGTTTTGTGGTAACACTTCGGACTCGTAAATGGAAGGTTGTGGGTTCGAGTCCCGGCGGAGCACAAAAAATAGACCATTTATATTTTCAAATATGCTCTTCGCTGGGTTGAAAAATTCATGTATCTTTACCAAAGACCGGTCACCACAGCTTTACAGCAACTGGTTCTTGCTTGAGAATCGGCGCTTTCTAAAGCGACGACCAAGCTTGTACAGGGCTCTTGAGGTGTGATTCACACAAATACAGCGCTAAACAAACAAATTATCCTACTATTATTTATTATTCATACCAGCCTATTAGGTAAGGAACAAAATGTACCTAAATATTGACGATAACAATCTAATCTATCTAATCTAATCTAATCTAAGTTGCAAAGATATGTTACATTGGAGATTCACATTACATGCATTTTCACAACCAGACACGTACAAGTTCGCGCTTGCATATGCCGCATGTGAACCTACAACATAATAAAATAAGATAACAATAAGGTTAAAAATTAAGAAATAATTGAATGTTTAATTGAGGTCTAAATATGAAAATTAAATTCGAAGGTACATGTTTTATGAAATTGATTACAATTTCAGTTTACATAAACAGGAAAATTACCCATTAATGCTTCTGAAAGTAGTTTTAAAATAAACATTAAAGAATGCGATGACCCAAGTAAATTTTGCAAAAATGTGCAACTTCGCAGATTCATAAGCAAAGTCTTGCATTTAAACGTGTAAGCGAAATTATTTGCACATCTTTATCTCGTATCAAGGCAAGAAAATCTAGTTTTATTATTGTTTTGTTGACTTTTCACACATTAACCCTCCGGTGGTCGTAACTGTGAAAAAAAGCACACATTTTTTCCAATTCAAAATCGACAAAGGGCCCACTTCTTCCCAGGACCCTGACCATTTCGCACGCTTAATAATAAAGAGCAATAACTCAAAAATTGGGAAAATCGAGATTTTGTAATAAAACGCAAGAACATTGCGAGAAGAGAAGCTAGAATGCGACAGCCGTTCAATTTGGACGAATATGACCGAGATAAAACATCGGTCGCCTTTTTCATCCCATACAAGTTGTACTGGTTGTCTGAATTTCAAACGTCATTTCCCAACATTCTTTTCTTTTTTGAGTTATTTCTCTTTATGATTAAGCGTGAGATTTATGACCGGTCTGTAGTCGAGTAGTTAACACTACGGACTCGTAATCTGAAGGTTGTGAGTTGGTGGGATTCGCGGGGGGGCACAATTTTTTTTTCAGACGTATGGTCTTCGTTAGTTTGATAAATTCAGATGCCTTCCTAAATACCCGACACTAACAGAGTTATATTCATAACACATTTGATCCATGGATAATCGTTTTCTTGTATGGAAAATTCACGGAAGGGGAAGGTTGAGCCATGGATTTCCTGTGTGTGAATAACACCGCAAATGTTCATCGAGCCTCAAAGCAACTGGGTCTTGTCTATGTAATTGGTGCTTTCTATTGCAACGAACAAGCTCGTAGAGATCTCTTGAAGTGGAATTCATTTAAAAAGAGCGTTCGTCAAATAAATCATCCTACTTATTAATTTTAAAATCAGAAAAGACGCAGTAAAAATATATATACGTTTTTTTTAATTTAGTCTTAAAGTGCAATCATTTTTTTGTCTGTAAAAAGTTGTTTTGTTTCTTTAATCCCGATCCTAAAGAATGTCAGAGTGAATGGACTTTTTCCTGAAATCAAATGGATAAATAAATAAATAAATTAGGCTGATTTATTTGGTGAGCGCTGTTTTTGTGTGTATCACACCTCAAGAGCCCTTTGCGAGCTTGGTCGTCGCTGTAGAAAGCGCCAATTCTCATGCGAGACCCAGTTTCTGTAAGGCTGGATGGACCTTTTGATGACCGGTCGTCGGTAAAGGTTTACGAATTACTCAACCCAGCGAAGAGCAAATTTGAAAACAAAAATGGTATATTTTGTGTGCTCCGCCGGGATTCGAACCCACAACCTTCAATTTTACGAGTCCGAAGTGTTACCACTGGACTACGGACCGGTCATGGGAGTAGCAGCTACATGAAATAGTGTGTCGTTTTTGGCACAGTGAGCCCGAACGAAGGCGTTAAAAGGATGCGACCGATGGAGGGTTACAGTGGAACCTTTGAAATCAAATGTTTAAACATTTGGCGCAAAGTGTATCTGAGTGTAATGTTTATATGAACTATCAGGTGTTGATGAAATATAAACTAAATAAGAGCATAGATTAGCTCCAGTTTACGCTTGTGTAGAGGCGGTATAATAATTAAATTGTAAATTATTACTAATTAGTATTATGTTATAAGAAACTGTGACGTAATGCAGTATTAAGTAGTTCTATATGTAATCTATGATCTAAGTTGCAAAGATGCATTAATATCGATGGTTAAAAGGAAGCGACGTTTTGGTCAAAAATGAGTTATGAATGCTGTCCTCCTTAATATTGTAACAATTATATAAAAGAAGGACACGCCTGATCACAAGGCCAGGCTGGAGGGGGTAACGACCTGCTGGCGCGAGCAGTCTGAAAAAGCACGCGGACAGAGCAAGATCTAGATCTAGTGACTAGAGCGACCAATATGGCTTAAAATAAATGTAATCTGTACGAAATAAATAAGTGTGTTAAAATAAATCTATTGTAAGAAAGTCTGTGTAAATAAACTGTATGGCTAACTTGTGTTGAACTTGTGTTTTAATTAAGAACCCTCGGAAGAAACGTAACAAATGGTGTCGGTGTGAAGTTTAAAACCAAGTACTTAACCAAGTACCAAGTAAAAAAAATCTGCATTGATAATGTTTTAAATATTAAAATATTTCGTGGACATTATAAAATTTGTAATTATTGTGCGTAACTAACTACCTACGACGTGTTCGAGAGACTTTTGATACGAAATAAATACTATTAGTTATTATTATTCTACAATATTTCTGATTTAAAAATAAACATTCAAAATAATTATAAAGTGGTACCTATCTACATTATAATGGTACTTAACATTGAGTGATAGACGTGCAAAAATCCAAATTAATTATTATCCCACATTATATTTAAATTGGTTGAAATAAATTTAAATTATTTTTGTTAAAATTATATTCTTCTTCTTCTAACAAAACAAGAAAATGGCAAAATTTGTGAATATAAAAGACTTAAAAGTGGTGGAATTGAAGGAGGAATTGGCTGAGAGAGATCTGGATTCTTCGGGACAGAAAACAATCCTGCAGGCGCGTTTGATGGAAGCCTTAGAAAACGCGGGCGAAAATCCTAGTGCTTTCGTTCTGCTGTCAGGAGGAGGAGCCCTGGCAGAGCTTAATACGAGCCTGAGTGGACTGAAAGCAGAGATGGCTGACAACTCCAAGAGCTTGGAGGAGAAGATGGCTGACAACTCCAAGAGCTTGGAGGAGAAGATGGCTGACAACTCCAAGAGCTTGAGGGAAGACCTGGCTGGCTGGAAGGAGGAGATGGCTAAAAACCTAGCCGAGAAGATGACCAATCTTAAGGAAGAGCTGGAGGAGAAACTGACTGGCCTTGAGGAAAGGCAAACAGAGACAATGTCAGAAATTGAAGCCCGAGTTTCCAACCTGGAAGAGCGTCTGCGAGCTAAGCTGGCTGACAAGTGCCCTATGGAGTCAACCCGACTGTCGCCAGCGACCGGCCAGAGCCAGAACAATGAGACTAGCGGAGAATGCTCTACTCCAATAAAAGTGGCCAGAGGGGAGGAAGATCCATGGCTGGTAAAGCACAATCTTCCGACCTTTGATGGGAAAACGTCCTGGGAAGAGTATATGACGCTTTTCGAGACAGCGGCGATGATGGGAAACTGGACCCAACAGAAGAAGGCTTCTGTGCTGAGTTTGTCATTGCGAGGGGATGCCTTGCGGGTACTACAAATGGTACCCATGGACCGCCGTAACGACTTTGGTGAGCTCAAACAGCGACTCGATATGAGATTTGGCCATAGATACATGGAGCAGCTATACAAGTCGCAGCTCAACACCAGGGTGCAGAAAACCAAAGAAACACTGCAAGAGTATGAAATGGACATCGTCCGCCTTGTACGCGATGCATATCCTACAGCTCCAGACGATGTTTATGAAAGCTTGGCCATTGAAAAATTCCTGAATGGACTCCGTGAGTGGGAAACTCAGCAAGCGGTGAAGTTGGCCCATCCGAAGACACTGAACGAGGCATTAACACAGGCACTTGAGTTTGAGGCTATCAAGCAGTCTGTCAGGGGCCACACCAAAGTACGGGCCATGGAAGTGGAAGAGACCCAGTCATCCTCGACAGAGGAAATCATTAAGAAAGTACTGGAGCGGCTCAGGTCAAGAAGACGCGATATACGTTGCTGGAACTGTGGTCAGCTGGGCCACCTTAGTACAAGGTGCCCAAAGCCTCAACAACCCAAGAAACAGGGTTCGGAAAAAAAAACGGGTTAATGGAAAGGGGCAACCGTTGACCCGCGCTGGAGAGGCCCTGAAGCTTGCTGCTATTGTCGCCACCTCAAGAGGAAACTGTAGCAGCATTTTTGTTAATGGCTTGATTGATGGAGTAACCCGTGAACTTCTGGTGGACACGGGAGCAACCAGGACTATTATGAGACGTGACATAGCAGCTCGGTGCAAACAGATCTCACCAACAAATTGGTCTTTGCGCACCGCCACGGGAGAAACAGCTCAAGTTTTTGGGGAGACGATTGCCACCTTCCAGATTGGTAACACCACTTTTGATCATCGGACATTGGTGGCCAACATCGAGGAGGACGTGATATTGGGAATGGACATATTGGACCATTTTGGCTGCAGCCTGAATCTGAAAAAGGGCGCCATAAAGATTGAAAACGAAGAAGTAATCCTTCAAAGAAGAAAAGAACTAGCTGCGCGGGTAATCCTAGCAGAGAATACCGAAATAAAAGGACATTCGGAGATGATGGTGTGTGCGCGCTTGGACTCCGACTGTGCCGATGACCAAATCCTGATGATTGAACCAGAAAACATAGGCAACGCTAATAAGGGAGTTCTGGTGGCAAGAGCAGTAATTCGCGCACGGGAAACCATTCCTGTCAAGATAATGAACGTAAATAACTTCCCTATCAAAATCAATGAAGGTTGTGTTTTGGGGAGATGCGAAAAGATAACATCCATTGTACAACAGATGGTGAGGATGCCATGTGAAGAGAGGAAACTGACAACACAACTAGAAACTTTGGTACATGAAGCCTCCCAAGGCCTCACTGAGGAGAACAAACGGAGGGTGAGGAGTTTGATCTGTCGCTACCACATGATTTTTGAGGATTCCAATGGTTCTCTGGGAAGAACTAAGGTAGTGCGACATACCATAGACACGGGAGATGCAAGACCCATAAAGCAAGCACCACGAAGGTTACCCTTTGCGAAGCGGGAAGAAGCTGACCAGATCGTCCAGGACATGAGACGGGATGGCACCATAGAGCCGTCAAGTAGCCCATGGACATCGCCTGTGGTATTGGTGAAAAAGAAGGATGGCACAACGAGATTTTGTGTGGACTACAGACAGCTCAACGAAGTGACAAAAAAGGATAGTTATCCCCTCCCAAGAATTGACGATACTCTGGATACACTGACGGGATGTACCATTTTCTCCACGTTGGATCTAAAAAGCGGCTATTGGCAAGTGGAATTAGATGCCAAGGACAAGGAGAAAACTGCATTTTCAACGGGATCTGGACTCTGGCAGTTTACCGTGATGCCATTTGGCTTGTGCAACGCCCCCGCCACTTTTGAGAGATTGATGGAGAATGTGCTACGAGGCCTATCGTGGGAAACCTGCCTCGTATACCTGGATGACATCATTATACTGGGAAAGGACTTTAACCATCAATTAAGAAACCTGGAGCAAGTATTTGGACGACTGCAAGATGCCGGACTGAAACTTAATCCCAAGAAATGCAACCTGTTCAGGAAACAAGTACATTATCTCGGGCATGTAGTATCTCAAAGAGGAGTGGAAGTTGACCCGGCTAAAGTTAAGGCTGTAAAAGACTGGCCCGTGTTAAAGGACAGACATGAAACCAGGAGTTTCCTGGGGTTGTGCACTTATTATAGAAGATTTGTGCCAAGATTTGCTGACATTGCTAAGCCGCTGACCAAGCTTACAGAAGAGAACACTCGCTTCAGTTGGAGTGATGCTTGTCAACAGGCATTTGAGGAACTGAAAAGACGACTGACAAGTGCTCCAATCTTGAGCTATCCCCGAAAAGAAGGGAAGTTTATCCTGGACACTGATGCTAGCAATGTGGGGATAGGAGGTGTCCTCTCCCAGATACAAGATGGACACGAGGCTGTTCTAGGCTATTTCAGTAAAGTACTATCAAAGCCAGAACGGAACTATTGCGTGACCAGACGAGAGCTTCTTGCCGTTATAAAATCAGTAGAGCACTTCCGCAAATATTTGTATGGAAGGAGATTCACATTGCGGACTGATCACTCTGCACTAGTTTGGCTTTTGAGGTTTAAAAACCCAGAAGGACAAGTGGCTAGATGGATTGAGAGACTTCAGGAGTATGACTACGACCCTGAACACAGAGCTGGGACACTCCATCGTAATGCCGACGCTTTGTCAAGAAGGCCTTGTCACGAAGACTGCAGACATTGCAGCAGAGTGGACACAAAGGCTGCTATAGTAAGCCGGACGACAGTCACGAGCGAGGATTGGAGAGAAGAAGAAATGAGGCAGGACCAAGAGAACGACCCAGAGCTGAAGTATCTAATACAATGGGTGCGAGAAAAACAAAGGCCAACCTGGGAACAAGTCGCCCCGTTATCACCAACCGTCAAATCGTATTGGGCTCAGTGGAACTCCATACAACTGGAAAATGGGATACTTAAACGAGCAATTGAAAACGAAGACGGTACAGTGAAGAAACTTCAGTTACTGGTACCAAAAGTGCGAGTCGCTGAAATCTTGAAGCTACTGCATGATGGGACGTCCGGTGGACACTTAGGAGTGAAGAAGACTCTGGAGAAACTGAGGGATCGGTTCTACTGGGTGAACTGCAAGGAAAATGTAAAAGATTGGTGCCGGAAATGCGTGACATGTGCCACAGCTAATGGACCATTAAGAAAGAAGAGAGCCCCCATGCGCCAGTACAATGTTGGGAGCCCATTTGAAAGGATCGCTATTGACATCGCTGGTCCATACCCGACTACCGAAGATGGCAACAAGTACATTCTGGTGGCCATGGACTATTTTAGTAAATGGGTAGAAGCATACGCTTTACCCAACCAAGAAGCAGTTACGGTAGCAGAAGCGCTGGTGACCCAACTGATAAGCCGATTTGGAGTACCACTGGAACTGCACTCCGATCAAGGGCGGAACTTTGAGGCCAGAGTGTTCCAGCAAATGTGCGACTTGCTGGGGATCAAGAAGACGAGAACCACAGCCCTGCATCCACAGTCTGATGGGATGGTAGAAAGGATGAACCGGACGGTTGGGAGATATTTGGCAAAGCATGTGTCAAGTCATCAGAGGGACTGGGACCGACATCTTCCCCTATTTCTTTTGGCTTATAGGTCTGCAGTTCACGAAACTACTGGCCAAACACCTGGGAGCATTCTTTTTGGGCGAGAACTGCGACTGCCATGTGACCTGAAGTTTGGGTGCCGACCGACTGAGGATCTTGCAGGAGAGGACTACGTCTCGGATCTCCGCAGGCGACTAGATGGTGCCCACGAGCAAGTGCGAGCAAACATCCGTGAGGCAAGTGGTCGGATGAAAGAGCGATACGACATCCGGGCTGAGGACGGTGGATACCAAGCTGGGGATTTAGTATGGCTGTTTGACCCAAAAAGGCGCCGAGGATACTCTCCAAAACTACAACGCTCATGGGATGGGCCGTATGAGGTCGTAAAACGCATCAATGACGTCATCTACAAGATAAGAAAAGAGCCAAGCGGAAAACCACGGATTGTCCATTTTAACCGCCTCACACCATATCTGGGAAACAACCACGATGACGGCCCGGAGCAAAGAGTACGAAGGTGTGCCGGATTTAAGGAAGCAGCCACTTTTGATGATTTTTGGGTTGAGGCACAAGATGGGCGAAAAATTCGGCATAACATTACCAAAGAAGTCCAACAGGATCTCTTTGCTGTACCATCTAACTACGCCATGGCTTGTTGCACGGCTGAAGACCTGGACATGTCTCGCGGGGTTGCTAGAGCATTCCGTAACAAGTTCGGCAAGGTAACAGCACTGGTGGAGTCGGGGCCTATTGCAGGGAGAGCATTACGACTACCTGGTGAAGAGCGTCACGCATACTGCCTGGTGACAAGGATGACAGTTTCGGAGAAGACTGGTTATCAAGACCTGTGGGACAGCCTTGTGCATCTACGGGACCAACTGATGCAAGCCGGCATTTCCAAGCTGGCCGTACCAAAAATGGGTGGTGGACCAGCAGGGCGAGACTGGAGGATCATCAGGAACATAATGGAAACAGTCTTCGAAAATACTGGCATCGAAATCCTGGTGTGCTGCGAGCAGCTGCAGAGAAGACACCCCGACGACCGGACGGTGGATTGTTACTTCTTCTCTAGAGCCGGATGCAGTCGAGGGACATCTTGCAGATACCGGCATGCTCCAGGTTCAAGACTGTTCCGGGACGGAACAGCCTAAGGAGGGGGCAATGTAACAATTATATAAAAGAAGGACACGCCTGATCACAAGGCCAGGCTGGAGGGGGTAACGACCTGCTGGCGCGAGCAGTCTGAAAAAGCACGCGGACAGAGCAAGATCTAGATCTAGTGACTAGAGCGACCAATATGGCTTAAAATAAATGTAATCTGTACGAAATAAATAAGTGTGTTAAAATAAATCTATTGTAAGAAAGTCTGTGTAAATAAACTGTATGGCTAACTTGTGTTGAACTTGTGTTTTAATTAAGAACCCTCGGAAGAAACGTAACAATATTTTCCGCTCTTTCTAATGCGCTAACTCCCATAGCTCTACGATGATTTTTGTTGTTGTTGTTTAGTCCCAAGCACTGAAACTGCGTTTTCGAAGTAGGTATGGTTTTGGTGTAACCGACAAGATTTTGGCCTTTTTTGTCCTAAAGGCGCTTGTGACATGAAAAATCGTAAAACATCGTAAAACCACATTAATAGGAATGCCTATAAATGCATTTATTTTTTTTAATTTTAGAGCTGTTTTGATTTTAACGATAAGACCTTCCCTGAAACAGGGGAAAAATTGTCAAAATGTACCATTTTTTACAGTAGGTACGGGTGGTCAGCCTCATACCAATATATTTGTACAAGAACATGCCCTAAGTTCCTTGATCCACAATATTCTTCTCTAACTTGAGGAATTTCTCTAATTGAATTAAATTACAAAATAAATTGAGAATTACAGGAATGTTGAGCTTTTTCCTCTTGATTGCTATGAGGCTGACTTCTCATGCTGTAAAAACTTAGTTCACTTTGCCAATTTCACCCATGCTTCAGGAAACGCCGGTAGGAGCTGCATAGTTTACGTTTATGTGAGGTTTTGTTTTTTACAAGCACAAGTGAAGCGTGTGTAATTGCAAACTTATACGTGTCAACTTGTGGGCGTGCATTATTTATGAATCTTACATTATAAATTAATTATAAATTATAGTTATATTATAAATTAAGAGTCAGTTTCTCAAATGACCTCATGAGATTCCTTGACTTATAGGTTGGTATGCGGCTGACCACCCATACTGTAAAAAATGGTTCACTTTGCCAATGTCACCCTGTTTTAGGGAAGGACGGCAAGAGTTGCAGGGCTTATGTTCATTTGAGATTGGGTTTTTATATTGTAGGTCCACATGCGGAATGTGTTAGCGCGAAATTATACATGTATGCTTGTGGGAATGCATTTAATATAAATCTTAAATGATATATATCTTTGCAGCTTAGATTAGATTAGATTAGATTAGATTCATCTTGAGGGAACATTTTGAAAAAAGGTTGAAGACCCCCTGTTCGCGTCCTCGATGGGTAGGTGCCTTAAGTGTCATGTAAATGTAATGAATTATTAATCGATCAATCTAGATTAAAAGTTTTTATCCACCTTTGGCTTTAGACCTATATTACAAAATAATGCATACAAGCCAGTACAATAAATCAATTGTTTTTTTCTCCTATTGAATACAATGAAATTCGATGACAAAGTTGCATGCACTGAGTTATACATTAGTGGAGACGAAACTAGCTAACGGCATCATAGAGCTGTCAAATCGCCACCTTAGGATATACTTGTTTGTTTTATCTCTAATAGAGGTAATTTTACATGATCAATGTTTTCATGTGTAGGTACTGTACAAATGTGTCTTATGAATGCTGGAAATTTATTATGAAAATATTAAAAACAACTCTCTTAATTTTAAGGTCATCTTTGATTCAAATAGTAGATTAAATAAACAAGCAGTGTCTAAATCTAAATCTAAGCTACAAAGATATGTATCATTTGAGATTCATATTAAATGCATTCCCACAAGCAGACATGCATAATTTCGCGCTTACAGATGCCGCATGTGGATCTACAATATAAAAAACCCAATCTAAAATGAACATAAGCCCTGCAACTCTTGCCGACCTTCCCTGAAGCAGGGGTGACATTGGCAAAGTGAACCATTTTTTACAGTATGGGTGGTCAGCCGCATACCAACCTATCAGTCAAATGTTTTCATGTGTAGGTACTGTACAAATGTGTCTTATGAATGCTGGCAATTTATTATGAAAATATTAAAAACAACTCTCTCGTGATCGTGTTTACCCTTAAGAATGTGATTCTAGGGACAAAATTTAATTTAAAGGTTCAAATCTTTGATTCAAATAGTAGATTAGGTTAACAAGCACTGGAGTGACAAAATACCACAGAATACATAAAAATCAAGTGAAACCCTATGTTTTAATGCTTTTTATCTTATGTTTCGTCAGTCAATAATTACACATTACATTTTTTTAAGGAAGCCTGTGCGGGAGACTCCCTAGATTCAAGAGGCTCTAGGGGTCTATGCCACTTGTTTTAGTGAAGAATGTATTTTTTTCTTCTTTAAAAAGTTACAAATTCACCGATCATAATATTTGAAACGCGTGCGCACAATTTCAGCGCAGAGAAAACAATTCATTTTTGCCAACAATGCAGGATTTTTTTAAACAATTACTGTACTTTTTGCTTCTTAACGATGTGGTAACACTCGGAGTAGGTACCCATCATTTTTCTCTTTCCAATTGCGAAGATTTGTGTTGAGGTAGGTTGAAACGGATATAGTGTCTGCTTGCGTCAAAATAGCTTCGACTCCACTTAATTATATTAACTTGATGGTAGCGTGCTTAGTTGTCAAGTAGCATGGCTTAGTTGTCAAGTTGTATGACAAGTCCTAGACAGTGATCATTACATTATAATCATCGTTTATGTAAAAAAAATAACATTGTTTAATTTCCATACAATGGTGAAAAAATCATTTTTACACTTTATGTAATTATCTATGAATTTAAATAATGCAAAAAGTAAAGATTTTGTTGTTCTTTATAAAGAAAAAAATTTAAAATTCAAAGCCATATTCCGATAATTTTATTTTTTTGTTCGTTAATAGCTCAGTTTGGTAAAATCTTGCATTCCTTTGAACTAAAATCTTGCATCCAGAAGGCTAGGCTACGATCCCAAAAGAGGATGTAATAACTAATAGGAAATGATTTTCCAACGTGTTAATTTCAAACCTAAAATAAAACACCGGCAAGGTTTACGCAGTCTTCACAAGAAATGAGTAGCAGCACCTTTGGGAGCTGGGAAATCCCCATTTCATCTGCAGTGGTTGACGTAAAGCACACCCCCTTCTCGTGTAAAATATAGGTTCTACACGCCGCATCGCTGCCTTAGTTCTTGTTTGCCGTATAGATCATTAAGCTAATTTTACATGAGCAATGTTTGCATGTGTACTGGACCAATGTGTCTTATGAAAACAGGAAATTGATTTAATTTTTTTTTAAAACAACTCTCACATTATCGAGTTTTACGTTTTTTCTTAGCTCAGATTGTGAAGAATTTGATACTTAAGACAACTCGCTCCCCCAGTTCTTGTTTATCGTATACGCCAATCTTGTCAAATATGACTTTTTCATGCAGTTGTCTTATGAATCAAATTCTACACCATTTGAGCTAAGAAAAACCGTAAAACTCGATAATGTAAGAGTTCTTTTAAATATTAAAAAAAAAAAAAACTAGTTTTCATAAGACACATCGGTACAGTACACATGCAAACATTGCTCATGTAAAATTATCTCAATGGCGGATACGATAAACAAGAACTAAGGCAGCGAACTGCATTAATTAAAAAGTCATATTTGACAAAATATGTCTATAGGTACGGCAAACAAGAATTGGGGGAGCGACATGCTACCCCATCAGGAATGAGGAGGGAAGAAGTTGCCATATATGTACAGCTTAGTATACTTGTTCTTTAATATAATTTTCAAAAATTCAATTAATTTTTTGGCGGAATACTCGTAGGGAAGTGTATCATTTATACATCAGTGCAATTACACGCTTGCAAATTTAAATTATTGCATATCGCAAATTTCAAACTATTGGATATATTTTACTGAACCGCCCACAAATAAAGTCATTGTTACATTGATGACCTCAATTTTCCAAAAGAAAAAAGAAACGACCAGAGAGGGAAAAATAATTTCCGTTGATGATCTTGATCTGTATACTAAAAAATACAAAATTATACTAGATTCAAAGTGTTAGCAAGCTATGTGATGCACTTGTTTAAAGGCATGAATGTCACCCCTGTTTCAGGGAAGGTCAGCAAAAGTTCACTAGAGGTTTGGTTTTAAAGTTGTAAGAACGCATGCAGCATTTGTAAGCGCAAACTTTCACGTGCCTGTTGGTAAACACGCATTAAATATGAATTTTAAATCTTAAAATACAAATTTTGCGACTTAGATTATAGTTTCTGTTGAATTTGACGGATCCGGCTGACAGCTTTGTACCTTAGTAGGCTTCAATGCTGTAGGCTAGATTCAGCTCCAATTATATTACACCTTAATTAGTTTATAGTGATTATAGATTCTGTTGAATTTGACAGATCCGGCTGACAGCTTTGTACCTTAGTAGGCTTCAATGCTGTAGGCTAGATTCAGCTCCAGTTATATTATACCTTAATAGTTTATAGTGATTATAGATTCTGTTGAATTTGACAGATCCGGCTGACAGCTTTGTACCTTAGTAGGCTTCAATGCTGTAGGCTAGATTCAGCTCCATTTATATTATACCTTAATAGTTTATGGTTTGACGATGAGAAATTTATTTTCGAAATAATTTAATTTTTCACTGCGCACATCCCTGCCATTATTTTTAAATGTAATTGTGTATTAAAAACCAATTAAGTAGGTTAGTAACAGATATGCAAATGTTTACATTATAATTATTGCACTTTTTATGAACTTTACTCGGTGTATAAAATTGATTACTCTAGTGACATCATTCATAGAAAGATAAGAATACAATCTCTTGATTTAGTAATTTGCTATTTTTCATGCCATGGCAACACCTTACACGCCCCACTTTTTTTCTTTTTCATCATCATTGACACGTGTGACCCACTGAGCTGGTGTCAACTTGAAGTGCCCTTGAAGGTGGCATATCAAACGCAAATGCCTCTTAGACGACGCTGACTAAATACTGATTGAGACACCTTATTGAATAACCTATTGTTATGTTTTAAAATCGGATTCTATCGGGGCTATTCTTTTGAGCCCACGCTTTGACAAACTAATGATGCATTTGTATGAAGACCTGTCAATCCAAGATGGCCGCAAGTGAACAGCTGATTTGTCTGCATACAAATATTACGAAATTCAGTAGGTAAGAATGACCGTGGTGATAAAACTTTCAGACCAGGCACCATTTGTTTGCCAAAGCGTAGGCTCAACCGTAAAAAAGTAGGCTGACATCCGGGAGTGAACTGAGACAGTAAAAGAAGATCATTTTAGGACTCCGACGTAAATAATTTGCTGTGACTCTTGTGTTACCTAAAAAAATTTCATTGACCGGTCCGGAAACAGATGAAGAAAACGGTATTCCTCAACGCTCGTCTAGTCTAAGCAAATTCACATGATATGCCACGAGTTTGGGAGCTTTATTGCGAATGCTCTTGCGCTAGATAATAATGATGCGGTACTTTGATTTATATTGGCAGAGTTTGTGTAATTTACGGCTTTCTTAGCCGGTCGCCATGCAAAGACGTTATGGCGGCCGTAAGGAGCGTGCCCGCGCGCTCAGGGCCCAGGTTATGGCTGCGAGCCGTAAAACCAACTCTATCCGGGCGTTTCATCAAATTAAACTGCCATCGTGTGGAAGGGCGCTCATATGCACCGAGAAAACGCATTAAAATGTTAAAGTCATCCTAATAATCTAATAAACAATTCCTTATGATAAGATATGGTCCTCCGAACTGGATAAAGATATGGTCCTACGAACCGGATAAAGATATGGTCCTACGAACCGGATAAAGATATGGTCCTACGAACCGGATAAAGATACGGTCCTCTAAACCGGATAGCCAAGGAACTAAAAACATACACTAAAAAGAAGTCATAGACTTAAAAAATACGGTCATCTGAAACGGATTGCCAAGATATAAATTAGCAGCTAAAAATAGTGGTAGGCAAAATCCTATGGAGATATGAGATAAATTCATATGAAGTTTGTCCGTCAAACAAAATATCCACATTAAAATTTGTGCTGCTTCCATTAAAGCGACTTATGAGTATATTGTAAAGTAAATAGAGTAACTTATGAGAGAAACTGGTGTGTCTTTTGTTTTTGAAATTGAACGTTAGCCGTTTGACATGTTAAGAAATTACAATCAATGAAAACTTGAGATATCTGATGAACCGTTGCGTTGTAGTAGATATTCCCGACGTTTCATTGTCGTTATAACTATCTTGTCGTAGCTACGACACCAACGAAACGTAACTCTTCCAAAACAATTTTTAACCAAAACGTAAAAAGGCCCTGAAATTTGAATACTCGAACCTTTTCCTACAGATAACAATTCGTGCTATTCATAATGAGAACTTAAACATAGTAAATATAACTTACCAATACCATAAATATTGTGTGAAGAGTACGGCTGTATCTCTATCTGCGGTCTGGAGGTGGTGCCCTGGAACAAAGAAGATGAAGGTGATTAAAAACGTGGTCAAAATCTGGAGCAAATCTGTTACCATGCATAAAATGAATAAAAAAATGGCTAGCACAAGACACTACTTTTATATGAGGATCGCGACTAGCAAAGACAATTAATGGCTAGCGTAGCAAGGCACTGCCTTTGCAAAAAGATGCCGGCTAACAGATACAAATTGCTGGCACAGCTAGGCACTGCATTAACAAGAAGATCAAGAGAATGGCGAGCGGAAGAAACAAATGGCTAGGGCAAATAGACCCTGTCTTTTTAAGGAGACTTATATCTAGCTCAACAAGACATTATTTTTACAAGAGGATAGACATCAGCAGAGAAAAATGGCTAGTAGAACAAGGCACTGCCTTTACAAGAGGATGGCGATCAGCAGAGATAAATTTCTAGTACAACAAGGCACTGATTTTCAAGAGGACAAATAGCTAGCTCAACAAGGCATTGTTTTTACAAGAGGATGGACATCAGCAGAGACAAATGGCTAGTACAACAAGGCACTGCCTTTACAGAGACTAATTTCTAGCACAACAAGGCATTGTTTTTACAAGACGATGAAGATCAGCAGAGACAAATGTCTAGTACAATAAGGCACTGCCTTCACAAAAGGATAGCGACCAGCAAAAACAAATGGCCTTTACGAAGTGATGGTTTTGACTTTTGTAGAGGGAAAAAAGGACAAAAAGCATTCGGCAGGTAACGATAATATTATTTTATTGCATTTAAAATTTACGCTTGCCATTTATTCGTTTGCAGTCCACGAGAGGTCATAAGGATAAGGGCCCTCTCTTGTGCCGGGGATGTGCGAAATGGAAATAAATGCTATAAAATGCGGTGGATGTAAATTATGCCCGGCGAGGCACTAATCTCTCAGCCGAATGTTAACGACTCTACTGGGAAGTCGCAACTGCAATTAGAGGTATTCTCAGACAGACAAGCAATGCATATCATCGTATGCTGGATCACAGTGATGCATGTATCGCTGTTTTATGCAAAACAAGATATATTGTTCTGTAAAAGTGCACAGTTTCGGTGTAGAAGTTAGAGCGGACACGACAGGAACTAGAAGGCTACTCATAACATCTGAAATGAATGTTGTTACAATGATCATAGGCAGAGCCTTGCGAGATTGCTTCCGAAATGACTGCATAAAAAAAAACAATAAATGTTGCTAATAGCTGTAGGTATTTTTTTTTATTAGGATGATTTATTTGGTGAGCCCTGTTTTTGTGTGAATCACACCTCAAGAGCCCTCTGCGAGCTTGGTCGTAGCTATAGAAAGCGCAAATTCTCAAGCAAGACCCTGTTGCTGTAAGGCTGGATGGACCTCAGGTGGCCGATCTTTGGTAAAGGTACCTATATGAATGTTTCAACCCAGCGACGAGCATCTTTGAAAATATGAATGGTATATTTGTTGTGCTCCGCTAGGATTCGAACCCACGACCTTCAATTTACGAGTCTGAAGCGTTACCACTAGACTACGGAACAGTAGTTTTAGTTTACAGCAAAGCAGCTATAGTTTTTAAGTACATTTTTTTTTTATTCTCAAGTCTAACATTGATTTGGAGTAGAAGCTAGTGCAGAGACAAGAAGAACTAAAATACTAAGAGCATCCGAAACGAAAGTTCTCAGAATGATAATTGCGATATCGCATCCGCAATATCCACATACAAAAAACCTGGAACATTTTGAGATGGAGCAGATCCAGGAGGGGATTTTGAAGAGATCATATCACCAGAATGAGCCATTAAAGACTCGCACACATCCTAGCTAATGAGATGCCAATAGAACAGCGTTCAGCTGGGATACCTCCTAAAAGGTGAAACGATAGCTGGACGTATTCATCTCAGGAATCATGAACCGATATTGATTAGAGAAGTGAGTTTTTGAGTGTTAAAAAGGGGAAAAAACGATTGTATTTTACATAAAAAATAAATTTCAAAAAAACCGCGAAGCATTAATTGTTTGTCTTAATATCCTTTAGAAAGAGAAATCATTTCGGATTACACAGAAGCAATAAGCTATTTTCAGTAATTCTCCTGAAAGTGAAATCAGGATGAGTTTCAGGAAATGCAGTCAAATACAAGCTATAACCTCAAGGATCCTAATTTTGCCTAAGTCTTACAGTATTATTTATTGCTATGTTAGACTAATATTTACTCCAAATACAAAACGTTGTGTTCAAACTCAATCAACAGATGTATAGGAACTAAAACGCTCAGTAGGGATGCTGTTTGAGTTTTCATACATTTCCTTGAGCATAATCATGACACGTTCATTGCTATTTTAGACTGAACTTAGTTTCAAGTATAAAACATTACGTAGAAATTTGTCCAAAAGATGAATAAGAACAAAAATCTCAGTAGAGACGCTGCTTAAGTTTTCATACATTTTAGTGAATTGTTTTTAAGCACAGCGTGAATTATTCATTGCAATGGAAAAGCTAAAATTCACTTCAAGTATAAAACACTGCATTCAAACTCAACAAAAAAATATGGGAACTAAAACTCACAAAAGAGACGCTGCTTCAGTTTCATGAATCATGAATTATTCATTTGTATGACAGCTAAAACGCTCAGTAGAGACGCTGTTTCATTTCCCATACAATTTTGTACACACACCGTGAATTATTCATTAGTAATGCAGACTGAAATTTGTCAATCAAAAAATGTATGACAGCTAAAACGCTCAGTAGAGACGCTGTTTAATTTCCCATACAATTTTGTAAACACACCGTGAATTATTCATTGGTATGGCAGACTGAAAAACGTATGGAAACCAAAACGCACAGTGGAGACGCTGTTTCAATTTCCAAACACTTTTGCGAATTGTATTTGAACACACCGTAAAATACTCATTTGATTTAAAAAATGTAATTTGTCGTGTATGTTCCTTGACTTAACTAGGTTGGTATGCGGCTGACCACCCATGCTGTAAAAATGGTTCACTTTTCCAATGTCACCCCGGTTTCAGGGAAGGACGGCAAGAGTTGCAGGGTGTATATCCATTTGAGATTTGGTTTTTATGTTGTAAGTTCACATGAGGCATGTGCAAGCGCGAACTTGTACGTGTCAGGTTGTGGGAATACATTTAATAGAATCTCAAATGATAGCTTATAGCTTTGCAACTTAGATTAGATTAGATTTGACTGCCTTTTAACCGTCGATATACTTTTTTGTGCATTGTTTCCATTGGTTAGGGCAGAGCTTTACCACTATAAACTGATATGATTGATTTGACAGATTTTAGTGTTGGCTGAGGCATGGGGTCTCCTCTCCCTGAGTCAGTGGCTGGGAATGCACTAAGTCCTGTTGATGTCCGTTCTGGATATCGATTATCTACCCGGAGCATAAAAAGACGGACGAAGAGCATATATTTTAATTGCACGTCTGAAGGAGATAAATCAAATTTTCATGTTTTCTGTAACCGACTGTGCCTGTGTCCTGTGACATCTTCAGCGCTACACGCGGGAAATGGTGCTGTTAGTTTGATATTTAATAATCTTTCTTTAAAAATACAAAATCTTTCAGAAGAAAATCGATACTTTAATGGTAAAACTGAATCTAATCTAATCTAATCTAAGTTGCAAGGATATGTTACATTGGAGATTCACATTACATGCATTCTCACAACCAGACACGTACAAGTTCGCGCTTGCACATGCCTCATGTGAACCTACAACATAAAAACCAAATCTCAAATGGACATACACCCTGCAACTCTTGCCGTCCTTCCCTGAGACAGGGGTGACATTGGCAAAGTGAACCATTTTTACAGCATGGGTGGTCAGCCGCATACCAACCTATAAGTCAAGGAACACACACACACGACAAATTACATTTTATACATCATTAAATAATAATATCCAAATACAAAATATCCATTTACAAACAAAAACAAATTCCAATTTAATAAACCCTATTCGCACTATATAATAAGTGGCATAATAAACTGACATAGGCTTATCAAATAAATGCACAATTTTTCCTGTTTTCTACGTGAAAAAACCAAAACAAGTATGAAAATTCTGTAATTTAGAAGTTTTGTATAAGCTTTTTTAAATCAGTTTTACCTTAAAGGTCTCGATATATTACATTTAAGATTCATCGTACATGCATTCCCATAAACAGAAACGTATAAGTTCTAGCTTACACATGCCGGACAGGACTTGAAATATAAAAACTCAATCTAAAACGAACATAAGCCCTGCAGGCTGCAACACTCGCTGACCTTCCCTGTAACAAGGGTGACATTGGCAAAGTTAACCATTTTGCACAGTGTTGCTGTAAAGCTGGATGAACCTTTGTGACCGGTCTTGCATAAGGCACACGCTACTATCGCTACTAATCTAAGCATTTAGTGCAACTTCTTGCCGACTTTTCCCGAAGTTGAGAGTGGAACTTATTTACTTTTACATTAAGGGAGCCGACCTTACATCAGCCACTTCAGTTGAAGTGGGGGTTTCCCAGCTCTCTTCTCATTTGTTGTGAAGGCTCAGTTAGCATTGCCGGTATTTTTATTTTGGGTTTGAAATCAGCACCTAAACGGGAAATCATTTCAATCACGGTGGGATTCGAACCATTATTCGGCATGGAATGCAAGCACTCTACCAACTGAGCTATCGACCGGACACAAATCTTAAATGATGGTTTCTTCCCCGAAATTTATACATATTTAGTTAAGTGAAGTGAGCGTTTATACATTTTATATGGTCCCGGTTGTAAAATGTATTATTATTGTCCTTAATTATTGTGCGAAGTTTTATGGTCCGTTCAAAAGTCAGAATGGGACCAGCAGTGAGAGACCAATATGCTCGAGATTAACTGAAATAAAATGCGAAATAAAATATTGATATATAGGGTGGAAATGTATGGGAATAAATTAAAGTTCTGGCGTAATAATATTTGCCCGGAACAGTGGGCGAGACTGCAACTCAAGACGTGGAAAGCAAAGTTAAGTACGATTCGTGAAATGATTTATCTGGAATCTATTGTCTACAATCTGCAATCAATTATTCTCGATAAAATATTGGAAAAAGTTCATTTTCAATTATTAATGGAGGCAAGAGGCTCTGGCCATCTCTAGCGGAATGGCAACAGAGTTACAGTTACAGTTACAATTGCAAATAACTTTTTATCAAAAAAATTGCTTCATTTTCACAGTTTAATTTAGTTAAATTGCCCAAGCGCTCTCGGACTTTATTCGTCCATCTTCAGAGGCTAACTCTATATTTTAATTTAATATCATCCCTGATTTAAAATCAAGACTTTTTGAATTTTAAATTGAATTTTTAAATCTATTATTTTTAATGGACCGTTTTATTTATGTGGAATGATTGTATCATGTATGTGTAGGTAGACCTGTAATTTTTTTACCTTGACTGTTTAGTACGACGTACTCATTATTTATGATTGTTCGATATTATTATTAAAATTGGTTCACTTAAGGCAAGGTCCCCCCTGTTTCAGGGAAGAGTTGCAGGGCTTATGTTCATTTGAGATGCAAGCTGAAAGAGGATTTGAAAGTAAACGTACAAAAAAAAAATGTTTTAAGACATGTAGAAAGAATATATGACGAAAGACTAACAAAGTGTAATTATACAGAAGAAATGTAAAAGAAAGACAGAAAAAATATATCTTTTCCTTCTTCGATTCTTTTCTCATGTCGAAAAAAAATGCCTGTCGTATATAGTTGTTTCATGGAAATTTATCTTTGATTGGTGAAATCCGATTGGTGGTTTGCTATTTTTGATTGTGTTCAACAAACGATTTGAGCAATAAAGGCTAATGAAAGTACACATTTGTATGGCTGATAGTAAACGTAAGTGGTATTCCAATGACTTATAAAGCTCTTTATTTTTCCCATAAAAAGGAGTTGGTAGATATATCTGTATCGCAGAAATTAAATCAGCTCTTAAATTTATAAGAACCTATTTCAATACCTGGCGTAGGCCGCATCCACAAACGTGAGTAAACATCGCCTGCTTTCTCTAGAATCCTTTCAAATGTTAATATTGTCAACGACGTTAGCCATGTTGAAAGCACCGGTTCCCATAGATCACCGAAGTTAAGCAACATTGGGCGTGGTCAGTACTTGGATGGGTGACCGCTCAGGTACACCGCGTGTCGTTGGCATCTCGGACCGGTCCGTAGTCCGTAGTGGCAACACTTTGGACTCGTAAATGGAAGGTTGTGGATTCGGATCCCGGCGGAGTACCCAAAAATACCATTAATATTTCGAATGTGCTCTTCGCTGGGTTGAAGAATTCATAAGCCTTTACCAATGACCGGTCACCAAGGGTCCATCCAGCCTTACAGCAACTGGGTCTTGCTTGAGTATTGGCGCTTTGTAGCGACGACCAAGCTCGTACACCTCTGCGGCACTACAACAAGTGTCATAGACCCCTAGAGTCTTCAGAATCTAGGGAGTCTCCCGCACAGGATTTTCTTAAAAAAATATATATATAATTTAGGCGGCAAAAATTTCCTATGCTTTGCAAATCCATGATACATATTGATGAATCGAGAAAAGTCACCCTATGTATGAAGATACAATTTTCGATCACGAGCAACAACAATTTATTTCTGATAATTGAGCTCGTGCTTATTTGTCGAATTAGAGACACGTCTCCTGATGACGTCAGACACGACTTAAAAGTTGAGTACCCTGTTCTCCTCGATAACACAGATTGTACAATCCGTTTTTTTTTGTAATTCTAAATAAAATGTCTATTGACCAATATAGATTACATAAATACACCGTAGGCTTAATAAAAGGCTAAACCTATGGTACAAATAAACATTGAGAAACCCTTTTTTTTCAACTATTCGTTTTGTGAAATCCTTTTTTGAATACACTCAGAATGTGTGATGAACGAAGTGTTACTTTGGAATCAATCAATACACCTTCAGTCTTAAGCTACGCCTAAGGTCAGGTTAAGTTTGGTTTAAGTCAGGTTCTGTGGACGAGTCCTTAGGGCATTTTCCGCCAATTATCAAGATCTAGAAACGCGCGTTGTAATTTTTACGGGCTTACTTTGCGGCATAAAATGAGCGTAAACTTTGCTTTCCAAGCTGCATTCTGCATACAACACGAGATCCATTTCGGATTTAATGACCGAATAAACATGTGGAGTCGTAAAACCGGCCAAAGTACGCATTTATGTTTGTATCAGACGGCGCGCTCGGTCTGCAAGTTTGAATTTGCGACTTTACGGCGAATATTGAGTGTATAGGTGAGTATACACACATAGGTAAGCGCCGGACTTAGGATTGTAAAGCCGCAATCAGCTGATGCAAAGCCTGCTAAAATAAACTTCACGAAGAAAGGATCTATAATCTAAGTTGCAACGACAAAACACATTTAAGATTCATATTAAATGCATTCCCACTAACAGGCAAGTGTACATAAGTTCGCTCTTATAAATGACGCATGTGGATTTAGGTACAGCATAAAAGTCAATCTAAAATGAACAAAGCCCCTGCAACTCTTGTTGACCTTTCCTGAAACAGGAGTGACATTAGGGATGCATTCCCATAAGCAGAAACGTATAAGTTCACGCTTACACTTGCCGCATGTGGGCTTACAACATACAAACCCAATCTAAAATGAAAATAAGCCCTGGAATTCTTGCCGATCTTTCCAGAAACAGGGGTGACATTGACAAAGTGAATTATTTTTAACAGTGTGGGTGGTCAGCCTCATACCAACGTATTAGTCAAGCATCCTTATTAGTCAAGGAATGATCAACATTGAATAGAGCATAGTTGGATAGACCTCTAAGTCAGTGAAACTGAGGTATAACTTTTATTTTTACTTTGGTGTAGTGGGCTGGAGCAGATTAAAAATGGTTCCTCGAAACCATGCATTGCAGCATGTGTAACCGCGAACTAATACGTATCTGCTTATGGGAATGCATTGAATATGAACCCTAAATGTAATATATCTTTGCATCTTAGGTTATAGATAGATGCAGTAAACTGGTGTGGGCGGAATCTAATGAATAGCACTATCTGAATTCAAGTGAAGTAAACATTGCTTGCATGTAGGTAATAGGAGTGCGTATTCCAGAATTAGATTATTAATAAATTAAGTTAAGAGTTTTACAAGTGTGATGATTGTTTTACGATCTTTAAAAGATAAGTTAATACTGTTTGATTCATTATAAAGACAAATCGTTTATGAACGTGATTAAAAATAATCGCAAACACGAAACGAAGTAATTTATGCTCATATGGAAAAACAAGATATTTTTTAAATACCAAAATAATGTAACTTATTAATATTTCCGGTCGATAATTCAGTTGGTAGAACGTTGGCGTTCAAAGCCAGAGGGCTTAGGTTTGAATACCACCAATGGTTTCCAGTTTCAGTGTACCTCTTTCAATTCATTTATATTCATCTTTCATGCATTGCCTTCTTTTACATTCACTCTCATCCTTTCGCAATTTCACCGATCTGATCAAACTATACTTTTAATACTTCATCAAATATACCTCGTTTAATTCAATAATATCCTTATTTTTTTCACACAATTAACACTTTTGCGTTCACTCTGCAAGTTCATCCTATTCGTTCATAATTTCACCAATCTGATCAAATAATTCTGTCTAGAGGCTTCCTTTTTCTCTTTTACCGTTTACTTGAAAATCACATTTTTAAAATATACTGAATGATCTTTAATCTATTTTTGATCTAAGTTGAAAACAGATATATTATTATTTAAAATTCATATTTAATGCATGCCCACAAACAGACACGTGTAAGTTCGCGCTTACAAATGCTGTATTAGTACTTTCAAATTAAAATACAAATCCAAATGAACATAAGCCCTACAACTTTTGCTAACGTTCCCTGAAAAAGGGGTGACATTGGCAGAGTGAACCATTTATTACAGGGTTGGTGGTCAGCCGCATACCAACCTAAAAGTCAAGAAATGATGATGGTGGGTAATTGAAATCCATTTTTTGTCTTGAGCTTTTGCAATGTGACAGCTATCTGTCTGTCTGTCTATCTATCTATCTATCTATATGTCTGTCTGTCTGAGTTGTGATTTTTATCAAGTCATGACGCACCAATAAAAGTCGATCTCGAACGGCGATTCATTATTTTATCGACTAGGAAATACAAGCGACGCTTTAGGGATGAGGCACGACTTTTACATAAGTATTGTTTATGAATACAGTAATCGATGCAATAAAATTAAACACAATACACCATTTTAGCACGCATAGTGTTGATTTTGAATATGATAAAAGATGCAGAACAGATCATCTGTTTTCTCCAAATCCAAATAACAAAATTTATCCTTATATGTAATATATACCAACATTGAAGATGCGTCTTCAATGCACGTGTAAGTTCGCGCTTACATGTGTCACATGTGTACTTACACAATAGAAATCCAAATCTCAGATGAATCATAGCCCTGCATTCTGCAACTCTTGCTGACTTTCTCTGAAAGCGGAGTGGCATTGGCAAAAGTGAACCAAGATTTTACGGCGTGGGGCGTCGGGGCATACTAACCTACATATAAGTCAAGGAACCTAAGTGTATACAGCTGATACGTGTTGTTTAGTACAACGATCAGCTGTTCAGGCAACGCCATGTTTTATTGCGTCCTATCTTCAAAAACGTACAGTAAGAACTACCGACGTAGAGACTTCTACCCCAGGTGAGGTGACCTTTAACAAAGTTGTATTATGTTTTGATGCTAGGGCCATATTTACCCTCAGTGCTCTGTACAATATCGGTCTATAATACGTTAGCGATATCGATGATCTATAGAATATAGCGAACGATCAATGTCGCTGTTTAAATATCGATATAAAGTCGGAAACTCTAGACGGGGCGAAGTTTATGGCCGAAATGCAGTGCACGTGCACAAATACAGCCGCGATATAAATAAGTCGGCGTTAACCCATATAAAATACGTACAAGCAACGCTTTGTGTACAGTGCCCAAGTCAAAAACCATTACGTTAACTCCCGTCAATTGCGTAAATCGAAAAAAAATATGAAAACTAAATCACTCACTATGTTAGGAGAGCTGTCGTAGATTTTCACACATTTTCGATAGACGTAATCGTAACCAAGCTAAACATAAAGTAACTTTTTGCTGCGTTGTCACCGAAGTGGTGAATGAACCTATCTATTTTTATAGATAAGGGGTCGGACCTACGCCAACCACTTCAGTTCCTGAAATTGCTAACAATGGTTTATATTCAGGAAGGAGGTGAAGACCACCATCTTCACAAGAAGAGAGTGAGTGGTGGGCGCCCTTGGGGTGGCTGGAGCCACTAAACGGCGCCCAAATGAAGAAAGAAAAAGAAGTCATCCAAATATATATATATTCTCAACTCCAGAGGTTGACTGTTCGAACAGGATAGACCAGCCGAACTAAAAGCCCTGTCCCCGAAACCCGTTCTGTTCTGTCGAAGTGGCAGTTGAAGCCTATTCACGGAGTCACCCTTTGCAGAACGAAGAGTGCGTCGTCTGCTATCTGTTTGGTCAACTCTGCACAATTAACAAAAGTAGGATGGGGCAACTCCTCCTAGACTGAGAATTGAAAACCGAGACGCATATTTTGTACTCACTCCTCTCTGGGATTCGCAGCCAATGAAGGCGCTGCAACAGAGGAGAGTCATGGTCAGTTTTCCCTCTCCCCAAGAGTAATTTGGCTGCAGCATTAAAGACAGACTGCAGTCTAGACCTTGGAAGACCCCAGAACAGACCGTTGCAATAGTCCAGACTCGACACAACGAAAGATGCAATGAGAACCTCAGCAGCTTCAGATGTCAACCAGTTTCTGTTCCATCTCAACTGCATAAGGTGATAGAAACAGGAGCTCACATTCATTCAGGTCATTTGAACATTTATGGAGAGAGTATTCGTCCCCTTTGTGTTTGTTTATCTTATCTCTATAAGAGGTGATTTCACATGAACAATGTTTGTATGTGTACTGGACCAATGTGTCTTATGAAAACTGGAAATTGATTTATAAAATATATAAAACAACTCGCACGTTATTGTGTTTTATGTATTTTTCTAAGCTCAAATTGTGTAGAATGTGATTCTTAAGACAATTTCATTAAAAGGTCATCTTTGAATCAAATGTCAGATAAGCTAAAACAAGTATTAGGGGGACGTATTGTTGAGATGGCTAGAGGTATATGGTAACCTCAACAGCGCCTTAAGTGAGTTTCAATTCATTTTGGTTCAAAGTTCTAATTTTGTTTATCTTTATTTTGACAAAACGATAAAGTTGAGTTAAAACGTGCAGTTTTTTACTTTGCAGATATAGTACCTCTAATATGCAACATTTACATACACTCTCTCCGATTGCGTACATCGTTAATGTATGAAATATACTATGGCACTCCTGGTGAGTGAATCAGTTTTCATACATTATTTCGATTTGCTCGATTGAGGTGGGTGTACGAAATGTTTTATACTCGTGGTGCAGTTCTGAATGGGAGGTAATAAAATTCGATACTTTCTGTAATCAATGGGTTTGCCTGGGAAACATGTAAAAATGTAAAAAAAAAAATATTAGCTGTACTGAAACACTAATGTATTTAAAAAGGTTCTCGTAAAAAAGATTAATCTTTAATCTAAGTTGCAAAGATATATTACAGTTGAGATTCATATTACACGCATTCCCATAAACAGACACGTATATATTCGCGCTTACACAACATGCCGCATGTGAACTTGGAACATAAAAAAACTAATCTCAAATGAACATACGACCTGCAACTCTTGCTGACCTTCACTGAAACAGGGGTGACATTGACAAAGTGAAGCACATTTTACAGTATGGGTGGTCAGAAAAATAATAAAGAATGCCATTGTCTATTACTAAAATGCGGCCATTTAACAGGAATCCTGCATGTATATATTTGCAACTTTGATTATTATAGACGTACAAGCAAACTGCATACCTACTTACTTCATTTAGAATGGAATATTTTAGTACTTGGTGGTTTTTTAAATTTATTTTAAGTTTAAAAAAATACATTTTGAATTCAACGAAGTCGTTAAAAAGAGCGACATTAAATGTATATGAGGTAACAATAATCACCGAGGCGGGTGCTAAAACAGGTAATTATTTCCTGCGAAAGGTACAGCAGGATATTGTTTCTTATGTGTATAGTCCGTAAGGTCTATAATTCTTTGAAAGAGTAAGAAAGAGCTGACGAAAGGTAGAGTAGGATATTGCTTCTTATTTCTTTAGTTCGTAAGATTCATAATTCTTTGACAGAGTGAGAAAGAGCTGACAACGAGGCCGTTAATCATATTTCCATACAAAAAGAGTAAAAAATGTTTTTTGTTGTTGATATTCTTGCACTGAAGTAGGTATGGAGATAGAGTGACATTGAGTACATGTAACGTATGAAAACGAATTATGAAATTCTGAAATTTGATAGTTGGACTCGGCACACAAACTGACATTGAAAATATTGTGACGTTGAACTGCTGGGTTGCTAAGAAAAAAACCATCAACTATTATGTTCTTGGTTGCTAAGGAATGTATTCCCATAAAAGAGTTAGGTTTTGCCCGTTGAGAACCACCTTCTAAATTTAAATTTGGTCTGAGTGCAACTCATGACTGAAAAACTGAAAAAAAAATAAAAGCTCTAGATGAGTTTTTCATAAATTTTCATTTCAAATGATGTACGCATATTAAAATCAGGGGAAAAATATGAAATCACTTGGCCGGGTTGTAAGTCACTTGTAATTGGTAGATAGAATAGCTGCCAAGGACCATAATTCCGAATGTTCCACTCAGCGTTGTCGCAAAGATATAAACGTTTAAGTTCGCGTTTTCTAATGCTGCATGTTTATGTACTTACAAATAAAAATCCTCATAAATCCACAAAATCGAATAACATTACTAATAAAAATCTTCAAATGATCATAAACTGTGCAAATTTTGCCGACATTCCCGTAAATAGGGGTAAGATTGTCCAAGGAAATCAATTCTTCTGTGTACCTACTAGGTGGCTTCAATTAGAAATTTTTTTTTTTTTTCATTAACCAACATCTTCTGTTCATTGATAATCGAAAATTTTCTGAATTTTGACCACACAAGTCATTACGTAGCTTAAATATCGGTGTGTTGCTGCATATTGAGGTGTGCAGATTCACAGATACCGCGAAAAATGCAAAAATAGTCATTAAACACCCAAACATATATGTACGAGTAGTATAAAATCAAACACAGCAATCTAGGATTAAAAAAAATATACAGATAAACATACAGAAATGATGAGTAAACGATTTTCAATGATTCCATATATTTATCTCACATTGGAAAGAAATCCTATATTGCTGCTTTTGATTCGATAGGACTTTAATGTTAGTACAGGTGACAGGATAGAACAGCACAATGACAAAACAACTCATGACGTAACGTCACATGACTTTAACTCGCATGACAGAACATCACATTACAAAACATCACAATCACAAAAATACACAGGAAAACACATCACATGACAAAAACTCACCTACCATTAACAGCTCATGACAAAACATCATAAACATTTCTTAATAAATGCATGCTATGCCGTTACAATATACATGCATGTGTTCCATTTTCTACATCAATATAGAAATTAAATTTCCATGATTTTCTCATGTTCCTTTTGCCGTTTTTGGTATTGTCTGTTTTAGATATGTGATGTTTTTTCATGTGCCGTTTCTGGTATGTCCGATTTTAGGCATGCTTTGTTTTGCCATGTGACGTTTTGTCTTGTGATGTTTTCTCATTGTGATGTCCTTTCCTGTAATATTCTGTCATTGTAATGTTTGGTCATGTGAAGTATTGTCACTGTAATGTAATGCCTTGTGCTGTTTTGTCATGCGATGTTTTGTATTGCGATGTAATTTCCTGTGATGTTTGGTCGTTGTAATGCTTTATCATGACGTGATGTATTGTCACTGTGACGCAATGTCATGTGACGTTAAGTCATGCGTTGTTTTGTCAGTGCGCCGTTCTGTCATGGCACGGTTAGCATACCCTCCTGTTTGCAATTCTACATAGGGCGGCCATAAAAGGAATCACATCAAACATTATAATTTATGGTTTGCTTTGTACCCGCTGAAGTTAACAGCGCAACTTTTTTATGGTTTCAGCGCGCATTTTATGACCTCCCCCCCCCCCTCCACATGCACCTATCTGCCTCAAACAAGGCCCAGACTGCCAGGACCTGCCTCAGACAAGGCCCAGACTTCCAGGACCTGCCTCAGACAAGGCCTGCTTGAGCCAGTCTGAGGCCAAGTGATCATTTGCCTCAAAGCATCATTAAAATAACAGCATATGCGCGTCTAAGTTTCGCACAGATAACAAATTAAAAGATAACGTATCTATATATGTAGTATGCAAGGACCTAAAGAAATGACGGTGGATTTGCAATGTTGGTGGCTACGGAACGTGGCTCGTAAATGGAAGGTTGTGGATTCGAATCCTGGCGGAGCACGAAAAAATATACCATTTATATTTCCAAATGTGCTCTTCGCTGGGTTGAAAAATTCATAAACCTTTACAGGTAAAGGTCCATCCAACCTTACAACAACTGGGTCTTGCTTTTGAGAATAGGCGCTTTTTACAGCGACGACCAAGCTCGCAGAGGGCTCTTGAGGTGTGATACACACAAAAACAGCGCTCACCAAATAAATCATCCTGATATTATTATTACAACTTTTAATTTAAATTTAATTTAGCTTCATTCTGTGTCGGCCAAGGTCACATTACAATTTAGTTTTGTTACTTGAATAATAGGTCAGTATGAGGCTGGCCCCCATGCTGCAAAAATTTGGTTCACTTGTGAGTTTTGTGATAATGCTACTCCCGTTTCAGGGTAAGGTGGCAGGAGTTGCGTAGTGTATATTTATGTGAGGTTTGGCTTATTTTGTAAGCGCTAACGTATATGCGCCTAGTTGTAGGTATGCATTAATATGAGCCTTAAATGCCAACATCATGCAACTTAGATTAAAGATTTATTTGGTGAGCGCTGTATTTGTGTGAATCACATCTCAAGAGCTCTTTGCTAGCTTGGCCGTCGCTACAGAAAGCGCTAATTCCCAAGAAAGACCCAGTTGCTGTACGGCTAAACGGACCTTTGGGGCCAAGTTAAATGTATTTTTCGAGATGGAAAATTTTGAAAATTGAATGATATCTCGGGTCTGATTGTTTACGAGTCCATAGCGTTAGCCACTAGACTACAGGCCGATTGAAATGTGTATGTTGGTACACCTTTAATCCTTATAATTAATTACCAAGATAGTAGGAAATATGAAGAAATCGAATAAATTGATAAATATTACACATACGGGCGAGCAATTTAAATTCTGTCATTTGTACGGTGCTGGTCATTTCTTAAACAGCATATTACATGGGAAGTTATTAAGATTATATAATGTAGTATTTAAGATTAATCTGAACCATTACGATGTAATCAATTTTACAATTCCTTAGTGATTAGTTTTTAATTTGCGTATAAATTTTTAGTTGAAGTTCGCGCTTACACATGCCGCATGTGGGCTTAAAAAATAACAACCTTAAAGTCAAGGAATAAAAATTAGTCTGTAATCTATAATCTACTTTGCAAAAATGTATAGACATTTAACGCATCTATTAAATGCATGCCCACAAGCATATGTACATACAAAATATATTAAACCAATTGTCAAATATTTTGACATGGGAAAAATAAAGGCATTGCCATCTATATGCATTTCAGATAACCTTTTTTGTTAGCATTTAAGTGGTAGGTAACAACCAACAATTTATATTCCTAAGAGTTGGTATTACTGTAATTTTGTCTTTATTAAGTTTCATGCACTGTTTTTTCTCACTTCCTATTTCTGCTTCAAAGTGAAACAACACACAAATTTCTTTTCTAAATTTGTATATTAAAAATCTTAATAAATCTCCAAGTAAAAGTAACCATCTAAACTTTATTCAACACCCCACCTTCAAGAACCAGCAAAACAAATGACCTAACTTCTACAAGATCCTCACGGACCTCAAAAACTTCGCCATGGTCCATCTTCACCGGACATCTGCGTGAGTACACGTGACCAGGAGCGCATCAGACATCGCATAAGCCATCAAGATCAATCTTGTCGGATGGATGATGGATGCGTAAATCCACGTTTCACCACAGCAGGAAGGAAGCCGTATTTTTCAAAAAGTACGTAAAAATTCGGATGCTGACCAACTCTAGGCGCGGCACAAGTCCGAGCAGCTGAGGCAGCACCCAACCACCGTCAGGATATCCCGCACGCTAGGATATCCCGAACACACCAACGCCAGGATCCCGCACGCTAGGATTCTGGATTGCGGAGCTGATCGACTCAACGCACGGCACAAGTTCGTGTAACAGAGGCGCAGCACCCAACCGTCAGGATATCCCGCACGCCAGGATATCCCGAACACAACAACGCCAGGATCCCGCACACCAGGATTCTGGATTGCGGAGCTGATCGACTCAACGCACGGCACAAGTTCGTGTAACAGAGGCGCAGCACCCAACCGTCAGGATATCCCGCACGCCAGGATATCCCGAACACAACAACGCCAGGATCCCGCACACCAGGATTCTGGATTGCGGAGCTGATCGACTCAACGCACGGCACAAGTTCGTGTAACAGAGGCGCAGCACCCAACCGTCAGGATATCCCGCACGCCAGGATATCCCGAACACAACAACGCCAGGATCCCGCACACCAGGATTCTGGATTTCGGACGCTGATCACAAGGCACGACACAAGTCGTGCAGCTGAGGAGCAACATCCACCATCTTCAAACAGATAAGTCAATTTAGTTCACTTTAAAAATGACTTCATTTGCGGCATGGGTGCAAACCATGCCAGCACGTCTGAAGGTGTTTGACACCGAGCCAACTCAGGGTACCAGCGCGGACTACCAGGAAGGCATATTCCTGGAAGTGAAGCTGGAACAACTAAGAAATCTAGCACATAGATTTAATAATTTATATGATCAAGATTGTGCGCAATTTGCTAATGATGAGCCATTAATTGCACGTGGGCAGAAGGTGGAGCACAAAATTATGACTTTAATAGCTACCTACGAAAGTTTATTAAAAAAAATGCAACCTATCAATTATACAAGTGCTCCGCACAACCATGTACAGAACATTCAATTAGAGCGCCTTGAAATTCCCAAATTCAGTGGGAATTATGATAACTGGATCACATTTAGAGACACTTTTATTGCTCTAGTTGATTCAAACCAAAAACTTAGCAGCATAGAAAAATTCATGCACCTCAAAGGCGCATTAACGGGAAGGGCTGCGACGGTTGTTGAACAATTTCAGTTGTCCGACGACAACTACCAAGCAGCGTTACAGTTGCTGAAAAAACGTTTTGAAAATACCTCACTGATTTTGAAAGCTCATCTTGACCAGATTTATAAATTAAAAGTGATACCAAATAGTGTCAATCAATTGATATATTTTGCAGATGCCTTGACAGCAAACTTAAGCGCCATCAAGGCCTTAGGGATACAAACACATAATTGGGATACTCTCCTAATTTATCATTTTATAAAACATTTTGACCACACCATGGTGGCAGAATGGGAACGGATGGGTTCTGGTTCATTAACCGAATTTATTGCGTTTGTCAATGACAAAGCACAGCATTTGGAAATAGCTGCTCAACATGTCACACCTATGTACAAAACAAGTACCAAGAAGGTACTTGTAGCTAGTAAACATGCATGTATCTTATGCAGGGAGAACCACAGATTAGACAAATGTCACAGGTTCCAAAAATTATTAATGAACGAACGAAATAAATTTGTTCGTGAGCATAACATGTGCAAAAATTGCTTGACCAAAGGTCATCAAAACAACAACTGTTACTCAAAGTTCACCTGTATGCACTGCAATAAGAAACATCACTCCATGTTGCATATGGAATCACCACAAGTAGCACTTACTGCTACCAAAATGGCAGATGAGTCATTGTTAACAACTGCCATCGTTAACATTATTGGAAAGAATGGACTCAAGGTTCCAGTTAGAGCCATTCTGGATAACGGATCACAGGCTAATTTTATCACTAAGAGCCTTGCATTAGAACTAGGATTACCAATATCAAAAATCAATTCACCGATTAAAGGGATCCATCAAACCACTGTTGCAATTACTGAAGCAACTAAAACACTTTTTGCCTCACGAACCACCAATTATAAATTGAATGTTTCATGTCTAGTTGTTAAATCAATAACCTCAGACACCCCTCAAAACTGTTTCAGGGTTGCAGTTCCTTTTCCGAGGAAGCGTCTAGCAGATCCGAACTTCTCCACTGCTGCTCCAGTCTCAATGCTGTTGGGAGCGGACGTCTTCTGGAGGATTCTGCGTACGGACAAACCATCAGTAAAACAAGGAAACATCAATTATTTTCATTCCAAACTGGGATATTTAGCTGCAGGGCAAGCACCCTTGCAGGCTCCTTTAATCTCCATGCTTACCACTGTCGCAACATCTCTCCAGAGGACGTCGGACTCAGCCAGCAGAGGGACTATTGCACTATCCAAGGCAGTGGAGAAGTTTTGGAAGGTAGAATCAATTTGTAACGAACCCACACACTTATCCTTAGAGGAACAGGCATTTGAAGAACTGTTCTCTTCAACTACCACTCGGGTTGAAGATGGGAGGTTTCAAGTTCAATTGGGTTTTAAAACTGATCCAAATGTTTTGGGTGAATCATACAATAAAGCTTTAAAATGTTTAATAAGCATTGAAAGGAAACTGAGTCATAATTCACACCATGCTGAACTCTACGACCAGTTCATAGAAGAGTATATTCAGTTGGGGCATATGTCCATCGCACATACACCAAGTGGATATAATCCGTTTTATTTTCCTCATCACGCAGTGATGAAGGAAAATTCTACCACTACTAAATTACGTGTAGTATTTAACGGGAGCTCAAAAACAACGTCTGGGCTCTCCCTCAATGACATTCTCATGGTAGGACCCACAGTCCAACATGATATTTTTAGTATCCTCCTAAGATTTCGTACTCATAAATGGGTAATGACTGCCGATGTTGAAAAGATGTACCGGCAAATAAAAGTAGCGCCCGATGAAAGTAAACTGCAAAGAATTCTTTGGAGAAATAAAAAAACGAGATTAATTGAGGAATACCAATTAAATACGGTAACTTATGGCACTGCATCAGCACCATATTTAGCAACACGATGTATTATACAATTATCTCAGTTAAATGCTGAACAGCATCCATTAGCTTCAAATATAATAAAAACAGACATGTATGTTGATGACCTAATAACAGGCCACGACGATTTACAAACATTAGAATCTCTTCAAGTTCTGTTACTTCAAATCTTTCAAGACGCTGGCATGTCACTGCGCAAATGGATTACAAACTTTCCTGAACCTAAGCAGGAATACAATCAAGTAACATTTGGTAATCCAGACTGTTCAAAAACATTGGGTTTACAATGGCAACCTACTAACGACGTATTCAATTTCAATCTAAAAATCGATTGTTGTAACGCCATCACCAAACGCTCCATTCTATCAACGGTATCAAAGATTTTTGATCCGCTGGGTTTGTTAGCACCAATTGTTATAACAACAAAAATATTTATGCAACGATTATGGCAAGAGTCTCTAGGTTGGGATGATGAATTGTCAACCAACACCAAGGATGAATGGATTAAATTTTCCAACCAATTCAACCTAACGGAGTCTATTAAGAGGGAACGACATGTATTGTCAACATGCGTTAACCCCACGATAACTATTCATGGGTTTGCAGACGCATCTGAAAAGGCTTATGGAGCTTGCCTCTATCTAGTAACTTATAATCCCTCTAGCGATAAATATTCTTCTCATTTACTTTGTGCAAAATCAAAGGTTGCTCCTTTGAAGCAAATATGCTTACCTCGCTTAGAATTGTGTGCGTCATTATTGTTATCAAACTTATATAAGCGTGTCATCGACACCATCAATATAAAGTTAAGCCAAGCTTACCTTTGGACTGACTCAAGCATAGCACTGGCATGGATTACAGGCCAACCATACCGTTGGACGCAGTTCGTGGCCAATCGAGTTGCTGAAATACAAGGTATCTCAGTATCTGCCAAATGGGGCCATGTTAAGTCAAAGGACAACCCTGCGGACTTAATTTCAAGAGGATTAGATCCTACAGAATTAAGAACTGAAACATTATGGTGGAATGGTCCGGAATGGTTAACGCAACCAATCTCCAATTGGCCAAACTCATCGCCATTACAAATGGCTAACATTCCAGAAACAAGAACAGTTAAAAAAATCTTTCTTGCTACTGAATCTCCCAATGATGGTTTCATTTTCCACAGGTTTTCTACATTTTCAAGATTGTTTAGAGTCACTGCCTATATGTTACGGTTTAAAACAAGGATACGTGGACCTCTAACTACAATAGAAATAAAGACTGCAATCACCTCCTTGGTGAGAGTATCACAATCAGATAGCTTCGCATCCGACATAGCAAAACTGCAGAAACACCACCAAGTGCCAAACGGCAGTAAACTAATATCATTAGATCCGTTTATTGATTCCAACAACCTATTAAGAGTTGGAGGAAGATTGAATCATGCTATGATTTCAGAGGATAACAAACATCCTCTCATACTGGACTCCAAACATCCACTAACTCATCTCATTGTGAAGTATTACCATCGTAAAATGCTTCACACGGGAACTCAATCTTTACTTGCATTCATTCGCTGGGAATATTGGATAATTTCCGCGCGCAGTCTAGTAAAAAAAATAATTAAGGAATGTACTGTATGTTTCAGGTATAGTCCAAAAACTGCGACCCAATTAATGGGCCAACTGCCTTCCACCAGAGTCAATCCATCACGACCATTTAGCGTCGTTGGAATTGACTACGCTGGGCCGCTCCAGTCCAGAGACAGGAATCCCAGAAGCAAAACAATCTATAAGAGCTATATAGCCGTATTCATTTGTTTTTCAACAAAAGCGATTCATTTAGAACTGGTGTCAGATTTGAGCACCAATTCTTTTCTGAACTGCTTTAAAAGATTCATTGCTCGTAGGGGTAAACCATTACACATTTACTCTGACAATGGCACCAATTTTGTTGGTGCCAAATCCGAAATAAAATCATTTCAGGAACAACTGAAGCTGCAAAACAGTTCAGTGCATGATTGGGCATCAGCAGAAGGAATAACGTGGCACTTTATACCTCCCAGAAGTCCTCATCAAGGAGGATTATGGGAAAGTGGAGTAAAAAGCACTAAAACATTGCTCTTAAAATCAATTGGAAATCACATTCTCAACTTTGAAGAGATGTATACCATTTTAACTCAAATAGAAGCATGTTTAAATTCCAGACCCATATCACAATTATCCAATGACCCAACGGATTATCTCCCATTGACACCTGGTCATTTTTTAATAGGGGCACCACTACTCTCTCTTCCTGAACCCAATCTGCATACAATTCACACCAATGCTCTCAATCGTTATCAATTACTAACACAAATGTTACAGAGCTTTTGGAACCGATGGTCCAGCGATTACTTGAATTCTCTTCAGACTCGCAGCAAATGGACCCAGTCAAACACGTCATCTGTTAAAAAAGATGATTTAGTCATTCTCAAGGAAGACTCAACACCTCCTCTGAAATGGAACTTAGGCAGGGTAGTCCAATTGCACAATGGAACCGACGGTCTCACTCGAGTGGTATCTATCAGAACTGAATCTGGAATTGTCAAAAGATCAATCCAGAAAATATGTCCTCTACCTATGCCACAGCCACTCTAATATCTCTGTATTAACTGAGCTCACCTTCTCCTATGTTCTCTTTTTCTCCGCATGTTCTTTCAGTTGAAGTGTATCACTCAAGCTAAATATAATATGTGTCTAATTAATAGGTCATATACATCAATTAGTTAAGACTTTACAACATTTTCTAATAAATTCTTGTAACTTGCATAATAGTGTGTAACATAATATGATGATATACATCACCAACATTTCTAATAAATGTCACAACATTAATGTAATTTACATGTTAGGTATTACTATGTTTACTTAAGAATTAATGTTATGAATAATATTATTATTCAGAAGTTATAACCTTCAAGTTCATTCAATGTTAATACAATTTGTAATAACATACTGTTTTCAATCAGCATTGTACTTACACAAGTCAATGTCTAAATAAATCAATGTCTCACATCAATGTAAATTTGAGAAATCAAACTACTTGTTTAACAGTTCAACTATTTATTGACTTAGTTCAGTAACATCATTTGTACAAGTACCACTCTATTGATTTAATATGTAACATTTACTTCTCTATTGTTTTTTTTATACATTTTAAGGGAAGTATTATATAAACTTAAATTCATATGTCACATTTGTGACAATTAACCACCACTACAGTCCACTTTCTACTTGACTATCAATTGTAAAATTTTCAATAAATAAAGTCATTCGATCGATTGATTCAGATAACGAATCAATCTCTTTGGGAGTCCCCCAGTATGTCAAATATTTTGACATGGGAAAAATAAAGGCATTGCCATCTATATGCATTTCAGATAACCTTTTTTGTTAGCATTTAAGTGGTAGGTAACAACCAACAATTTATATTCCTAAGAGTTGGTATTACTGTAATTTTGTCTTTATTAAGTTTCATGCACTGTTTTTTCTCACTTCCTATTTCTGCTTCAAAGTGAAACAACACACAAATTTCTTTTCTAAATTTGTATATTAAAAATCTTAATAAATCTCCAAGTAAAAGTAACCATCTAAACTTTATTCAACACCCCACCTTCAAGAACCAGCAAAACAAATGACCTAACTTCTACAAGATCCTCACGGACCTCAAAAACTTCGCCACCAATCCTCACATGAACACAAATTTTGCAACTCCTGCCACCTTTTCCTGAAACCCCGGTGGCATTAGTTAAAATGAACCAAGTTTACATAGCATGGGTGTCAGCCTCATACCAAACTATTAGTCGAGGACTAGCAGAAAACAGTTTTGGTTCTGTTGTTCTTATAAACTACAATGTTATTTTTTATTTGTATTCCTTGAGTTATAAGATGGTATGAGGCTGACCCACCATACTGTAAAAAATGGTTCACTTTACCAATGTAACTCCTCTTTCAGGAAAGTTCGGCAAGAGAACAAATTTATGCTGATTAGAGATTTGCATTTTTATGTTGTAAGTACACGTGCAGCAATTGTAAGCGCGAACTTACACGTGTTTGTGGCCATGCATTTAAAATTTATTCCTAATGTTAACATACTTTTGAAACTTGCATTTTAAATTGTAGATTTAAAGTGGGAAATTTAACCTCGATGGAAATCAAACCCTAGCCCTGTGTTGTAAGACGTAAGCGTTTTACCTACAGAGCTATCGACCGGACTCATAAAAAATGAAAACTAGCCGTGTTTTAGTGTTGTGATTTTCATATCCCCTGTGGCATTTGCGATGTTGTGGCAGACTACCAATTATGGCATAAAATCCTCATTTTACAGCTGATAATTACAATATTGTAAAACTTGCATACAAAACCTTCAACCAAATGCAAACAAAAGAAAAACGCGAGCAATTCTTTGGAATTCCACATTCAGCGTCTGGGAGCTTTTTTAGATTTTATTTTACTGTAAATTTGACGTTTATGGCTGCGTTATAATATTTTTGGTTCGCTTTTGAAGAATTAAAAAAAGGTATCTATGTTTCAGGGAAGGTCGGCAAGAGTTGCAGGGCTTATGTTCATTTGAGATTGTTTTTTTTTATATTGTAGGTCCACATTCGGCATGTGTGAACGCGAAATTATGTGTGTCTGCTTGTGGGAATGCATTTAATATGAATCTCAAATGATACATATCTTTGCAGCTTAGATTTAGATTTAGATCTATAATCTTAGTTGCAAAGATGTGTTAACATTATGTATGTAAACCCAGAAGCTGACGTTTATAAGTTCACGTTTACACATGCGGCATGTGTAGGTACAAAGAAAAAATAAATCAAATCAACATAAACCTTGAAATTCTCGCTGACTTCCTGAAACATTGGTAAAGTGAACCATTTTTTGTAAATTTAGGTCAGCCTTATATTAATGAGGCTAAAATTTTGTTGAGGCTTGCTGTTCTTTGATTTAACTGGAATTTAAGATATTCACATTTAAATTGATTGAAAATGCAAGTGTTAATTTAATAACTATTTCGCTAAAGGTGCTCAGAACCTCCGTAGTGATATTTATTTTTCTTTCTTTACTTCCTTTAGAATTGATTCATATCGTTCTCCCTTTTCATACACTCATTTATTTTATATTCATTCTGTACATCCCGTCATTTCACAATTTCACTAATCTGAAACAGATCAAAAAACTATTATGGCAGAATTTAAGCTTTCGGAAAATAAGGATTTCCCTGTATTGATGAAAAAATATATAAATGAAAATGTATCCAATGTGAATACATACCTACTCGCAAAAGAAAACTTGTAAGGAAACAAATTATGATTAGGTACTTACAATTAAATGTTTAACCAGGTTCTACTTGTAAATATTTTTACGATATGTTTAATTTGTCATTTTAGAGTGAAGGTTTTACAATTATAAAAAATATCTAGCTCAAACTTATGGAAACACTGTGGAATATTTTCCATGCCGTAGGTATATTTTCGTCCTCGCATTTCTTAGTTCTACGATCTTGCAAGCCATCTACGCTTGTCGTAGCACTTTCTCGTCGTAGGTACTTTTTGTACGGCTATACTAGTCATGCAGTTGTCGCCTCTACGATCACGCCGTTCCGTTCAGCTTTTTACAGTCCGCCTGGATTGAAACAGACATTATAGAGCGTAGCCAATCAGAGGCGCACCTGCAATATAAAAATATAAGTTGCAAAAACCATTATGGTTCAAACTCAATGAACGTGTACAGACATGAAAGTGTAACCAAAGAAAACTAAAATCCCAAAATAAAGCTACGCAACTTTTGCAGCGTTTTACACAACAGGAGTGGCTTTTGTAAAGTTTAAAACACATTGTCATATAATATGAAAGCACAATCTTATCATACTGTTGGCTTATCGTCTAAATAACAAGGTTAACACCACTCTTTTACGGGACTACAGTCCTTTGCAATCAATAACAAATAATTTGTTTGGCTTTTCGCCAACAACCTGGCTGTGTGACGTTTTTTTTGGGTATGGCGCTGCCCACGTTCGCACTTGCACATGCCGCATGTGAACCTACAACATAAAAACCCAAATCTCAAATGAACACACACCCTGCAACTCTTGCCGCCCTTCCCTGAAACAGGAGTGACATTGGCAAAGTGAACCATTTTCTACAGTATGGGTGGTCAACCGCATACCAGCCTATAAGTCAAGGAACATACACAACCGATTACATTTTTAAAATCAACAAATAATAATATGTATGGACATCAAAACTAAAAAATAATACAAAATTCAAATATATATTATTACATATAATAATTTAAAAAACCCTAGTCCTAGCCGCCAACATTACAGATCAACCGCCAGGTCATGCAGCCCGCAACATCATACTAGTTTGAGTTGCCTACTTAACAAAAACAAAATGTCTTTCAGATTTACAGCACGCATTTGGCTGCCTTAGTTCTTGTTTATCGTATACGCCATTGAGAAAATTTTAAATGAGAAATGTTTGAATGTGTACTGGACCAATGTATCTTATAAAAACAAGAAATTTATTTAAAAAATATTTTTAAAAACTCTCACATTATCGAGTTTTACGGTTTTTCTTAGCTCAGATTGTGTAGAATTTGATTCATAAGATAACTGCATGACAAAGTCATATTTGACAAGATTGGCGTATACGGTAAACAAGGACTGAGGGAGCGATTTCTCGCGTATCTTGCGATACGCCACTGCAGCCAATATCTTCGCCAGGTACACTTCGGGATTTAATACGTCAAGTTTTAACGGTCCCCAAAGTTGCACGCCGAGCGAACGTGCTGCCAACGCGGCCAGTTACCGTAGTAGACGTTTAACGACGCCATTCCGTGACGGAATACCAAACTCCTGCCTGCTTACAGATTCCTGGCAACACCTGCCACTCTTTACACAGCCTTATCAGCTGTTATAAGACGTCAGAATCTGGATTGATAAATGTCACATCGAAACGAAAAGTATCGATGGATACTTTATGCACGTAACTAAGCTGCATATACAGCACAAAAGGAGCAGCCACTCAACGCGCGTCTTAACATCATATCATATAAAGGAATAAAAGAATAAAACATGGTGGCGTTTTAACAGCTGATCGCTCTCACATCTATATATATCGCCACCTTACAAGTAAAACTGAATAAATGCTGATTCACTGATTTTAGAAATCGTGAATAAAACATTTTATCAGGAGTAAGTTCTCATAGTAAGTGATCTAATTATGTGCTCATGAAAAACATATAAACTACAGGATTTTCACACTTTTGTAGTGTTTTTTCTCGTAGAAAAAATGTGCATTTATCTGAGAAACCCTGTATTGGCGCTTTGTAACGACGCCGAAGCTCGTAAACACCTTTGCGGCCCTACAACAAGTGTCATAGACCCCTAGAGTCTCTGAAATCTAGGGAAACTCCCACCCAGGAAAACTATTATGGATATTTACTTTAAGGCATCGAAATGAACCAAAGCTCTGAAACTTTGTCATCATTCCTGAAATAGGGGTTACATTGCAAAAGTGAACGAACTTTCAGGGAACGGGAGAATATAAGGCTCATCGTAAAAAAATATTCACTTCGCCAATGTCTCCCCTGTTCCAGGGAAGGTCGGCAAAAGTTGCAGGGTATATGTTCATTTGAGGTTTTTTATTTTAATTTGTAATTACACATCCAGCATTTATAAGTGCGCACTTACACGTGTCTGTTTGTGGGAATACATTTGATATGAGCTTTGAATATAAATATATCTTTGCAACTTAGATTTTAGATAAAGATAATAGTAACCTAAAAGTAAAGGAACCTTATGTCCAAAAAAAGAGACTCCTTCATTTGAATTCAGCAGTGAAAGTCTTAAATCCTTTACATATTTGTTTATTTAGTACTGGTGAAATAAACTTAGAATTCTTAGCTTGCATGAGCAGTAAAAATAAGCCGGGTTATATTGGCAGGAATCGGATAAAGTGGTTTCAATAGATTAAGGTCTGATTGTTGGGAGGATTCCCACAGATGGAGTTATTTGAGAATAACGCAGGATGCGCATGGCTTATTGTGACGAAGACAGTGAACAAGTTATAATTAAGGACAGCTGAAAAGTTTTTAGTGTCTAAAGTGCATGTACCTACTAAATGTAACAACGATAAGATGAAAAAGGGAAAATATCTAAAAGGTTAATGAGTCGTATAGAGGCTGTGAGGGTTTTTCTTCTGTCCTGCTGATTGACACAATTAATAATTAACAGCCACTTTAATATGTTTATTTTTATTTCTTTCACAATGTATACACAATTAACCACAGCACAATAATATTCTTTATTCTTAATTACACAGGCTTGTGGCTATCCCGCCAGGCAAGCTTCTCCTCCTTATATTCTTTTGTTTTCCTTTTCATTCAAATTCAAATCTCATGTTCCATTTTACCTAACAAACAAATCCATCTCGTTACAATACACCTCCTTCCTCTCATAAAAAAAAACATTCCCAATTTTTTTTTTTTTCTTTTACAATGAGTAAATAATGTATCATAATGCTCAGCCGGCGCCACATATTTTGTTTTATTTTAAGGATAAATTTCAAAAATATGAAAATAAAAAAAAACCTGTTTCTGATACATTATTCAGTCATTAATACCTTTTTTAACAATACCAATTATTTTCATACTAAAATTAATATATATATTTTTTTAACACAAATTTCATATTCAATATTATAAACAAATATTTGTTTTTTTTTTTTTTAAATACTTAATTCAACAATTCAAAATAATCAAATAACAATACATAATAAACATTCACCAGTTTATTAATCAATTCATTAAAATAACTTTTTTTTTTTTAAACATGTATCACATCTTTCCCAATATTTAAATTTATTTCAAATTTATTTTTCATTAATAAATTTATCAGTCCATCAATTTTTTTTTAAAAAACTTTACCTTCATATGTAATACTTTGTTTAATTAATGTTTCATACCTTCATTCATGCAATATTTCATAATTCATTCTTTCACTGATCACTTTTATATCAACTTTCACCGTATCATTCATCACCTCAAATTTTTCATACACATGAAAATATGTTTTTTTTTTTTTTGTTAATCTAATTTGATTATGTCCTTGATGTGATATTTATTTATAACATTTGTGTCTATATCTTTTAATACATAGACTATCTTGCTAACTTTCTTTTCTATTCTGGCTTTGACAAATTTTGGAGCCAACTTTGTACAGAAGTATTTCCCTGCATTTGATTGTATGAAATTTTTACGCCATACAATATCCCCTTGATCATAGACACGATTTGATCTACCTTTATTATAATAATTTGCATTTTTATTATATGCATCCCATAAATTTTCTGTTACAATTTTGTATAATGTGTTTAATTCCTTCATTTTATCTTTATGCATATCTCTATATTTATCTAAATCTTCCTTTGATTCTATTTCATCATTTACTATTTCACCATGAATTTCACCATTTAGTACAATCTCCCTACCTCTTGCTAATACATTAGGTGTGTATCCTGTTGCTAAATTGACTGTATTATTTATTATGCTTTGTACTGAATCTAAAAAAGTATCCCATTTTCTTTGTTCATTTTCAACAAAAATAGCTAATGTGTATCCTATTGTTCTATTATATGTCTCTACATTATTGCACATGGGAGTATATAAAGTTGTATAAAATATTTTCTGTACTCGATATGAGTACATAAAATCTTTAAATGCATTAGACTTTAAATTCTTTCCATTATCTGTTATTATCGTTTGCGGTACTCCTTCTGTTAAAAATATTTTATTTTCTATTAATTTTACTATTTCTTCTGTAGTTGCTCTTCTTAAAGGAAATAACCAACAATATTTGGTAAAAACATCTATTATTGATAATATATGTATATAGCCCGTACTTGATTTTGGTAATGGTCCTATCAAATCAATACTCAACATTTTTAACGGTCTATCCACTCTTTTTCTATTTTCCATTTTTCCTGCTGGAGGTAAATTATTCGGCTTATACATTTTACATTTTTGACATTTATTTATAAAACTTTTTATATCTGCATACATATTTTAGATAATTCCTCTGTATTTTTAATTTCAGATGTTGTCAGTAAAGTTGCATATTTTTCTGACAATCCATGAATTATTATGTCCATAAGTTCCTTATCATGCATTCTTTTATTTAATAAATTATTTTTGGATTTTACCTTTAAAATATAAACAGATGCATTATCATGACCTTGTACCATATTTAAAATTTCTAACTTAAGATTCCTTTCAAAGTCATATTTTTCAAATTGTTGTAAGAATTTGGTTTTAAAAATTTTCCAATCAAATTCACAGTTAATTGCTCTGTACCAAGTTAACGGAAAATCTGTTAAAAATATAGGCATACACTCTACCAAATAATCTAATTTTAATTTGTAGACTTTGGCTAATTCTTCTAACCTTATTATAAATTCATTTGGTTCACTTTCACCATTAAAAGATATTTTTAATTTGAGAGGATCAAAATTTATGGACTCCATTGTGTTAATTTCTAAATCCTTTTTATTATTTATTTTTTTAGATTTCGTCATTTGCTGTATATTTTCAATTTATGCAATTAAAAAAATCATTTCATTGAAAAAAAAAATTTCATACAAATGAAATATAACACCATCTATATATATTTATCTAAACTGATTTGAAACAAACTGGTTCATATCCATTCTTCATTCCCCCGCGACGTTCGATTTTTAAATGTTCATTTCTTCTGAACGTAGGTAGGTAATTTGAATTCTCTTGCCTTCAATATTTTCAAAACAGCCGTTCAATATTTTCAAAACCGCCTTTTAAAACTTGCAATTTCTTGTTTTAAATTGTATAAGTTGATGCCTTCAATAGCTTTTAAACGTGTTGATGCTTTCACAACCATAAATCTGTCCAATTTTAATTATTTCATATTTTGTATTGTTTTCAATGTCATTTGTTGAAATCGACTGTCATTTGTTTTTGTTTGTGAAAAATTTTCTTATAGGAATTTCATTTACAGATTTTTCTTTTACGTTGGGCGCCAAAATGTGAGGGTTTTTCTTCTGTCCTGCTGATTGACACAATTAATAATTAACAGCCACTTTAATATGTTTATTTTTATTTCTTTCACAATGTATACACAATTAACCACAGCACAATAATATTCTTTATTCTTAATTACACAGGCTTGTGGCTATCCCGCCAGGCAAGCTTCTCCTCCTTATATTCTTTTGTTTTCCTTTTCATTCAAATTCAAATCTCATGTTCCATTTTACCTAACAAACAAATCCATCTCGTTACAAGGCGGCATTCTAAGGTATCGTCAAAACTAGATAAATACGTATGGAAAAATAACAATGTAAAAATTAAATTATTTTTTTCTTCACGGGTTGATTTATTTCTCGAGCGCTTTCGATGTTTTTACACCATTATCAAGAGAGTAACTAAAATCTAAAACCACAACATTGATTCAGAGAGTTTTTGGGGACGGAGCTGTGGTGGGGTGAGGGGAGAGGGTAAGCCTTTGTTTCGTCAAGAAAGAGTTTTGAATAGGTGTGGCTATGACGGGGTGGGAAAAGGGGTAATTAGTCAACGACGTTAGCCATGTTGAAAGCACCGGTTCCCATAGATCACCGAAGTTAAGCAACATTGGGCGTGGTCAGTACTTGGATGGGTGTGCGCTCAGGTACACCGCGTGTCGTTGGCATCTCGGACCGGTCCGTAGTCCGTTGTGGCAACACTTCGGACTCGTAAATATTTGGAAGGTTGTGGATTCGGATCCCGGCGGAGCACACAAAAATACCATTAATATTTCGAATGTGCTCTTCGCTGGGTTGAAGAATTCATAAGCCTTTACCAATGACCGGTCACCAAGGGTCCATCCAGCCTTACAGCAACTGGGTCTTGCTTGAGTATTGGCGCTTTGTAGCGACGACCAAGCTCGTACACCTCTGCGGCACTACAACAAGTGTCATAGACCCCTAGAGTCATCAGAATCTAGGGAGTCTCCCGCACAGGATTTTCTTAAAAAAAAAAAAAAAAATTAGTAGAGAGCTAAGTAGACAACTAAATTCCCTATAAATAAAAGAAATCTGTAAGCAAAAACAAAATGACCATATTGTTAATGTATTGTATATAACTCCCTACTGCTTCACTATCTTCTGTAACTGCCATTACTTTACCTAAGTGCTTGTTTGTCTTATGTCCATCAGAAGTAATTTCACATGAGCAATGTTTGTATGTGTACTGGAACAATGTATCTTATGAAAACAGGAAATCGATTTTGATAATATTGAAAACAACTCTCACACTATCGTTTTTTACGTTTTTTTTCTTAGCCAAGATTGGGTAGAGAGTAGAATGTGATTCTTTTAAGTCTATTTCATTGAAAGGTCATATTCGAATCAAATGGTAGAAAAGCCAAACAAGCACTGGGGGACGATTATTTCACTGCCCACTCTCTGTGGTTCCTTGACCCTTGTATACTAATCCTTCGCAACGCAACTAAGCTACACATATAGTGTAACTTCTTGCCGCGTTACCTCGAAGGAGTCGCATATGGCGAGTTGAATCTATTTATTTGTACTGGTAAGGGGACCGTCCTTTCGCTTACTTTATATAATATATTTTTTGCAACTATCCCTGTCTGATCGGTGCATACGGGCAATAAGATATTTTATACGGCGTTCGCGGGCGGGCTCGCTCAAAAGCGCAATAAACGCTTTTATGGTTTGCGCTTATAAGCGCTAAAAGATTCAGCGTTGCATAATTAATGAAGTCGTCTAGGTGGACGCGGCGCTGACGTGAGCGCAGAATGCAGGCGCACTAAAATCAGACAACATGGCGGCCATTAAAAAACCTTAATTGCAAATAATTTTGTGTGTCAAACTAAAATTCATCCGTTAATTAAAAGAGGAAGAACCTCCCCTTCACACGATGGACAAACACATAATTATTCTTAGACATTTTAGTCGTCGGTTGAACCCACGCTTTGACAAACTAATGATGCCTGGGCAGGAAGTTTCATCACCACGGTCATTCTGACCCACCGAATTTGGTAACATTTGTATGAAGACAAATCAGATGTTCACTTGCGGCCATCTTGGATTGACAGGTCTTCATACCAATGCATCATTAGTTTGTCAAAGCGTGGGCACAACGGACGACTAAATTGTCTAAGAATAGCACCGTTACAATTTAACTATTCTAACCCTGACCAGACGGCTTGAAATTCCACCCCCCTTCCTTCTCTGCCTTTTTTCAACCCTTTTCTGCATTTCTTTGTTTTTTTGATTTTTTTTTTTTTTTTTTTTTTTTTTTTATTTATCATAATATTTTACAATTTTATTCTAAGATATTTACTATTTATCATATTATGTTTACATTTATTTCTAACCCTCATGCGAAAGCAGATGCTTGTGTGCATTAAGGGCGAGAGCTTAACTACTTATATTTAACATTCCATTAACTAATACATTTTTTACCAAATTTAACATAACTATTTTAACTATTTAAACATTAAATATATTTATCTTATGTATCTTAACTATTTTGATTATTTACTAATTCAATTTTTTTTTTTTTTTTTTATTCAATTTAAAATTAGGTTACATTAAATATTTACATTTTTTTTTTTTTTTTTTTTTTTATATATTGTTATTAGAATCTAACCCTCAGGCGAAAGTGAATGCTTGTGTGCCTTGAGGGCGAGAGCTTAAATATTTTATTTTTCATTTACATAACTATTTTTTTTATAAAGGTATAATATGTCTTATTCTATTTATTAACTATTAACTTACATAACTATTAATTTACATAACTATTTTTTTTATAAACGTATAATATGTCTTATTCTATTTATTAACTATTAACAACTTTATTAATTATTATCAACTTTATTATTCTATCATATGTATTACATATTACTATATTATCTATACTATGCATACCATTATATCACTATATTTAACTATAACTACTTTAATTATGAACTAATAACTATAAAATTATTTTAGCTCATTTAATTTTATTTTTTTTAGCAACTTTTTGAAGTTTTCAGGGCCTTTAGCACTTCTACACTCAATTGGAAGCGCGTTAAAAATTTCTACTGCCTGGTATTGGTAATTTTGTTGACCTATTGATTTTTTACACTTTTTTATTGGTAGCATGAATTTTCTTCGTGAACTCATATTCGCCTCCAATTGATTATTATTTATAATGTTTTCTTTAAATATTTGTAACAGTGAATTGTATTTGTACAAGTCTTCTATTGTTTTGACCCCAAATTCTTTAAAAAGTTGTTTAGTTGGATATATGTAAGGTTTGCTAGATATTATTTTTATTATTAATTTCAAATTGAAATTCAAATTGAAATTCAAATTTTTAATGTTCCATTCTACCTACCTTACTAATTCATTTCGTTACAATATGCTATCTCTCAGGCGCGTGCATAGGGTATAGGCAAGTACATTTTAGAATAAATATTTTCTCCCATTCCTTTTAAATAATTCATCTGAAATTGACTCAATTGCTAACAATGGCTCTAGTCGAACCAAAATTTTGAATTTTAATATCAAGCTTAAATACGTTTTTTTTTACCAAATATTGCCTACCTATTAGACGCATATGTCTGTATGGGATGCACGCCCCTGCATCTCTGCAGGCACCTCAAGAGTGGTTGCTTCCACACGGGTCACAACCCTCAGCAATGAGGAACAAAATTAAGATGAAGAAGAATTAAGAAAATAATTGTGAGAAAAAAAATACTATTTTTTTAGTAAAAACCTAGCCACGGGTGAAAAGCCATGTACGCCGCTGTCTTTTGGAAAAGGCAGATAAGAACACATTCAGCATTTGTAAGCGCGAACTACACTTGTTGGTTTGTGGGCTTACATCTGAGAACTTTAAATGAATATATCCTTGCAACTTAGATTATAGATTATATTATAGATTATAGAGATGAATCTTTCTACCCAGCGAAGATCATATTTGAAAATTAAATGAAATATTTTTGCTAATTTTGATAACTTTATACATTAATCTTTATTCTATTCAAACACTGTTTTACTCTGACTTAATTTATTTAAAAAAACAGCGTTTTCGATCACTCATGATCATCATCAGGTACAACAATATATATACATAGGTACCTACAGCCTAGATATTTTTTTGCTCTGCCAGGAATCGAATCCACTACCTTCTGACTAACAGTGTGAAACCTTAAACGTAAAATACTGATACCGGCCTAACTTTACAAAGTCAAAAAATGCTTGAATTTTATTGATGTTAGCGGCACTTATGTTGTAAACTGTCATCTTTTACATTTGACGTTGTGAAAATCAAAAAATCAATAAAGTTTTTATTACCGATGTCGCTAATGCACAAAATGGCGAACACATCCAAGCGCCAACCGTCACGGATCATATTTGGGAGTCTGCACATTAAAAAGATGCACAAGGAAGGATCATAAAACGACCAAATCACAGAATCTGAATGATGGCTTCAACGCTTTCAAACACACAAATGGTCATCTCCAAGAGAGCTGAGGAGAGAGAGAGAGAGAGAGATAGAGGCTGTACTAAAAGTCTTAAGTATCTGGAAAGGGTCACCTTGAAATAAAGTGTAATCTAAGTAGTATGTGTTAAATTGTGAATTATTATTGGTGATAGTTAATACCTGTTTCTGGCCAGGAAAAATAGTTTGGTGAATTGCCTTTATCTTCTCAAAATTTAAAAAAAACAGTGTAGGTACATTTTAAAGAATGAAAAAAAAAACGGATTTTACTGACCGTGCAAAAGAGAAGAACGATTTTCTCTACGTTTCGTCGGAGTCATATCCGACGTCCTCAGGAGACGTGTGTCCTTTATAAGGAGGAACCACGAACTGTTGAATTGTTGTTGTAAGATCGAGGCCGAAGGTTGTAGGTATTTTTTGTAACCTTCGGAGATACATCCATAGATGTCGCTATAGCTCCAGTTGTGCAGAAGGATGATATTATGTCTTCTTGTGAAATCGTCCGATTAATGAAAGGATGGATCATTGAAGTTCCTCCTTATAAAGGACACACGTCTCCTGAGGACGTCGGATATGACTCCGACGAAACGTAGAGAAAATCGTTCTTCTCTTTTGCACGGTCAGTAAAATCCGTTTTTTTTTTCATTCTTTAAAGTGTAGGTACACCTTGAAGGATTTGACAAATAAGCATATTTTGATATTGCAGTAGATTTCATTTTATTAACAATCTGGTTTATGTTAATTCAACAAATACTTGATTTTTTAAATATCCGTGGCACTCAAAAATCACAACAATACGAAACAAATTATTGCTTCACTTTTTATGTTTTATGCCTCATAAAACAACTTCAAAACGGAGTGGGACCAGAGACCTCGAGGGTCAGTTTATACCAGTTTCTAAAGTGTTAATGGACCGAAATAATCATATCTGTTGCAAACTGACTTCTCACGGCTCACCCTTTTTTGAAAATGTTGCTAATAACTGAAGGTACCTTTATTTTAAGGCAAAACAGCTTCTTATAAGTGTACAAATTCTTAATAATTAATAAGCCCTGCAACTCTTGCCGACCTTCCCTGAATCAGGGGTGACATTGGCAAAGTGAAACAGTTTTTGCAGTATGGGTGGTCAACCTTATACCAACCTAAGGGTCAAGGAATTTACAATACTAAAATTGACTTGCCACAATTTTTATTAATCTCATTCGCTATTTTATTCATTTGAGATTGGGTTTTATATTGTAGGTTCACATGCGGCATGTTTAAGCGCGAACTTAAAAGTATATACTTGTGGGAATACGTTTTATATAAATCTTAAATGTAAAATATATCTTTGCAACTAAGATTATAGATTATAGAGATAGAAGAAGAAGACGTATCTAAATCAAGAAAAGGAAAAATAAGGATTTTAACGATATCGTAAAAATAATCCGTAAAGAAAATAATCTGGACTTGCAAATGGGGTGACAATTCAAAGACCCAATAACACAACAACATTTAATGCGGTACCGTGCCTTCTAACTGGAAGGTTGCAACCGTTCATCCCATCGCCAAGAAGGGAATTCGCTCTGACCCTGCCAATTATCGTCCAATCGCAATCACTTCCTTACTTTCAAAAGTCATGGAAAGGATCATAAACGATAAGCTTATGGAATATCTGGAAACCCATAAACTGCTTAGCGACCAACAATACGGTTTTCGCCGTAACCGCTCCAGTGGTGACCTTCTCACTTATGTCACACACATCTGGGGTCGACGCCTCGATCTTATGGGCGAAACACAAGCTGTTGCTCTTGATATTTCCAAAGCTTTTGATAGAGTTTGGCACTCCAGCCTCCTTAACAAATTGTCATCATTTGGACTTCCCCTTCTCCTCATAGAATGGATTTCCAGCTTTCTAAAAGACAGATCTATCCAAACAGTCATCGATGGTAGTAAATCAGCCCTGCTACCAATCAATTCCGGTGTCCCCCAAGGATCCGTCTTGTCTCCGACACTTTTTCTTATGCACATCAATGATTTACTATCCTGTGCTCCTATCCACTGCTATGCCGATGACAGTACAATACATGACGGTTTCTCTTTTACAAAGCCCCCAAATAGTTCAGCGATATCTATTGCTCGTGAATCATTAGCTTCAAAGATCAATACAGATCTCAGGGCTGTCAGCCGTTGGGGCACTGACAACCTTGTAGAGTTCAACGTCAAAAAGACTCAAGCATGTCTGATATCCTTAAAGAGGATTCCAAACAACTATCTCCCAACTTTCGACAATGTCTCCCTCTCTAACCATGAACACTTAAATCTTCTTGGTGTTTCTCTGTCATCAGAGTTAAAATACCATGATGCTATTGAGTCTGGCACAACTTCCGCTTTCCGGCGACTCGGCATATTATACAGAGCCCGTAGGTTTTTTACTTCAGCCCAGTTATTGACTCTGTATAAATCCCAAATCCGCCCCATTATCGAATATGGCAGCCATCTCTGGTGTGGTATGTCCAAGAAGTTGAGTGACCAACTTGATTCTGTGCAAAGGAGGGCAGTGAGGTTGATCAATGATCCTTCTCTGACATCCGATCTGCAGCCGCTCCAGCACAGAAGAAAAGTTGGAATGCTCAGTCTTTTTTATCGATATTACCACGGAGCTTGTTCTAATGAGCTCCATTCATTAATCCCTCCCCCTCGCATTTCAGAAAGGGAAACTCGTAGTACGACTCTCATTCATCCCTTTGCAGTCGATCTCAAAACTATGAGAACTTGGCGTTTTCATGACTCATTCCTTTGCCAAACTGCCCGTTTATGGAATGGTCTACCAGTATCTGTGTTCCCTTCCCAATTTAATCCGGTTTTATTCAAAACCAACATCAATCACCACTTCCTTGCAGCGCCTCACGACAGAACCAAGAACTCAAGCAACACCTCTGCGGCACCCTTCCAGGGTGACATAGACCCCCAAGACTCACAAGAATTGGGGAGCCTCCCGCACAGGATTCCTTAAAAAAAAAAAAAAAAAAAAAAAAAAAAAATGTCTTGTCGTAAAATTTCAAGTTTCTCTAGTCCATAATAAGGACGCACAAAATAATAATTTTACCTCGTGAATTAGTATTCATACGTTCCCCATTTGTCCCGAGTTCAAAGGTGGGGCACGACAACGTAAGGAGTAAATAAATCACTCTTGGGTACTCGCTGGTTTTAACGGTGTCAGATGAGTGTTAGCTAAACAAAAAAGTAAGCGAATGATGAAATATTTTATTTTGTTTAGCTTTTTGAATTGTTCAAACGGGTGTATTTAAAATTAAGTTTGAAATAGGATAAGGAAAAACTTTTAACTGAAGTCCAAGAAAAAAACATTGATTTAAAAGGAATAAAATTGACCGTTATGTTGGTATGGTCAAGGGGGTAAGGCGTCGGCACTCGAATTTGGGTTGTTGAAACGATCGCAAGTTCGAACCCCGCCTACGTTGTGTCCTATCATCCCACCTATAATAAATGATTTATTAATAATGTTAATACTCCCCTTCTGTAATTTAAGCCCCTGCTTCGTAATTTTGTATTCTGTGTTAGTTTCAATTTACACCTGAAGATGGGAGGTAATGCTTCTCCCGAAACTGGTCTATAATCTATAATCTAAGGTGCAAGGATATATTCATTCAAAGCTCTCAGATGTATGCCCACAAACAAACACGTGTAGTTCGCGCTTACAAATGCTGATTGTGTACTTACAAATAAAATCCAAACTCAAATGAACATAAGCCCTGCAACTCTTGCCGACATTCCCTGAAACAGGGGTGACATTGGCAAAGTGAACCATTTTTTACAGTATGGATGGTCAGCACAGATCACGTAATATAAAGTGGTCAGCCTCATACCAACCTATAAGTCAAGGAATGTGTACAAAAATAAACTCATGTGAATTAAAACAAAGCAATTTTTATTTTAATGTTAATACCTGTTTCTGGCCAGGCAAAATAGGTTGGTAAATTGCATTCCTCATCAGAAACCTGATTTTCAACAACAACAACAAAAAGTACATAACATGTCGTCATCCTATCTCGCAAAGTTTGTACTTTTTCACAGGTAAGGTAACCGGCTTGCTTGTGAGGCGAAATATTTACCATTCATATTTTCAAATGTGTTTCTCTCAGGGTTTTAAAAAAATCATACGCAAAAAAAAAAAAAAAAAAAACGCAACTAAGCTACACATATAGTGTAACTTCTTGCCGCGTTATCCCCGAAGGGGTCGCATGTGGCGAGTTGAACCTATTTATTTTTACAGGTAAGGGGGCCGGCCTTACGCCAACCACTTCAGTTGAAGTGGAGGTTTCCCAGCTCCCGAGAGTGCTGGTACTCATTTCTTGTGAAGGCTGAGTAAACCTTGCCGGTATTTTATTTTGGGGTTTGAAATAAACACCGAAACGGGAAATCATTTCTGACACCCTCGCCTCGGTGGGATTCGAACCCGAGCTTTCGGCATGGAATGCAAGCACTCTACCACCTGAGCTATCGACCGGACACCTTTATATATACACCTTTACCAAAGGCCGGTCACCAAAGATCCATCTAGTCTTACAGCAACTGGGTCCTGTATGAGAATTAGCGATTCCTACTATAGCGGCAAACAAGCTCACAGAGGGCTATTGAGGTGCGATTCACACAAAAGTTATGTTCCTTCCCTCTTCAAAGCGTTTCTCCTTGTCCACCTTTTTTCTCAAGCAAATTTCTATTAAATATTTAAATAAAATTAAATATTGTACCTAAAAACCCATAAAACACAAGTAAGTTATAAACGCAATAGAAAAGAAACGAGTTTAAAGACTCGCATAGATTAGTCATGGTCAATGCAATGGAGTTTCCATTCTGCCGAGACCCCGTGTGTACTGGAGATATGGCTTCATAGCACAAAGGAGGATATTGTCGGTAAAAGTAATAAAATAATGTTTTAAATGGACGCTGTTTTGTATGAGGCATCTGTAGGAAACAGAAACGGCTTGTCTTTACAAATATTCACTCATAAAAATAATAATCTTATCTTGGATATTGTAAAGAACATTCTTGTCCTGTCTTGTTTATACGTCAAAAAGGAAATAAATATAATTTTTGAATTGCTCTTCCACGGTTATTTTTAATTCATCACTGTTCCTCGACTTATAGGTTGATATGAGGCTGACCACAAATATTGTAAAAATTGGTTCACTTTAATAATAATAATAATAATAATTGGACAATTTGTATACAGCGCCGTTTAGTGGCACTAGCCACCCCAAGGGCGCTTTTATGTGTTGAAGCTTCTGTTAAACAAATGTGTCTTAAGCAACTTCCTGAAACTGCCAACACTGGTCTCTGTTCTCAACTCCAGAGGTAGACTATTCCAGCAGGATGGACCAGCCGAACTAAAAGCCCTGTCTCCGAAACCAGTTCTGTTCCGTCGAAGAGGCAGTTGAAGCCTGTTTACGGCGTCACTCTGTGCAGAACGAAGAGTGCATCGTTTTCCACCTATCTGGTCGACTCTGCACAATTCACACAAGTACGATGGGGCAACTCCTCTGAGGGCATTAAAAACAGAAACACATATTTTGTACTCAATCCTCTCTGGGACTCGCAGCCAATGAAGGCGCCGCAACAGAGGAGAGACATGGTCAGTTTTTCGTCCTCCTAAAAGTAATTTGGCTGCAGCATTAAAGACGGATTGCAGTCTAGACTGCTGAAACCTTGGAAGACCCCAGAACAGACCATTGCAATAATCCAGTCTCGACACAACAAAGGACGCAATGAGAATCTTAGCAGCTTCGGATGTCAAACAGTTTCTGACCCATCTCAACTGCCTATGGCACCCTTGTTACAGGCAAGGTCGCCAAGAGTTGAAGGGTGTATGTTCATTTGAGATTTTGGTCATTATTTTGTGAGAGCACATGCGGCATGTGTAAGCGCAAACTTGTGCGTATCTGGGTGTTAAATGTTGGATTAGAAAATTAGACTATGGAGTATAGGTACATTATGGATTTCTTGACTGATAGGTTGGTATGAAGTTGACCACACATATTGTAAAAATTGGTTCGCTTTGCCAATGCCACCCTTGTTACAGGCAAGGTCGCCCAGAGTTGAAGGTTTATGTTCATTTGAGATTTTGAATATTATTTTGTGAGTACACAATACACATGCGGCATGTGTAAGCGCAAATTTATACGTGTCTGGGTGTTAAATGTTGGATTAGAAAATTAGACTATACATAATGGATTTCTGTATAACCTATAAGGAAAGAAAAAAAATATAGTGATAAGTATGTATTGATCGTGTTGGGGAAATTGTGAAAGAATGGAATGTACAGAGGAAGGAAATGCATGAAAAAGTTGATGAATCGAAAGAGGTATGCAAGGGTGGAAAGAAATGGAGACAACTCTGCAGAAGCGCTGACCACCTCTAGTAGATATAGGCGAAGTCGGTGTTATGGCCGAGAGGGCCATATGGGCTGATCTTCCTAGCGTATTTGGAATAGAATAACGTTGGTTCGATCCCCGCCAGGGGTCATTTGACCATAATTTTACCCTGGTTCAACAGATGTCATTGGATAATTATTCATTAAAGTATAGAATAATGAATATTACATTAATAAAGTATACAATAATGCTTCTAGTCAGGCAGAATATATTAGTGAATTGCATTCCCCTTCACAAATCTGTTTAAAATAAAAAGTGAACCATTGTTACAGCATGGGTGATCAGCCTCACACAAGCCTGTAAGTGAAGCAAGAATGATTATTCGTTTACTCCACTTCTATTTTACGAAGACTAGGCAAATCTTTTCAGCCAGGACGCCTGATGATGGAACTCCTGGGATTTGGTTTTACTTCTCCATCCTTTGGCACAAGGTCTCTGTATTCCAGAGGCGTAACCAGTTTACGAGCACCTCCCTGTTTATGAGGCTGGACGCCACTGCCATTTGTATATTGCACCTCTGGTCTACATACAAATAAGACATAAAATAGGAAAGTGCATACTACCGGTTTAAGGCAAAGAGACCGCAACGCAACTAAGCTGCATATACAGTTGAACTTCTTATAGCGGCATCCCCCAAAAGAGTCGGATTTAGAGTGTGGAATCTATATATTTTTACAAGCCAACCATTTCACTTGAAGTGGGGGTAGGGGAGTAAATCTTTTGAAACACACGCTAAAAAAATGATTGAAATCGAACCCTAGCTCTCAGCATAGAATGTAAGCATTCTACCAATCGAGCTATCCACAGAAGTGTTGAGTTTTCTTTTTCAATAAAGCTTTGACCAAATAAATTTCAGGATCACTTATTTGGTGCGGAAAGTTACCCTGTGTGTGAAACTTAGTTGTATATATATTTTATGACCTTCACTGTAAATAAAATAAAAAAGAAAGAAAACGTTCTTTGTAACAGTACCCTTAGTACGAGTTGCAAAACTTGAGAAAAGTAAAATTTACGGAAATTATTAAAGAGTGATTTCCCCTAAAATCTGCCGTTTTTGTTTGTTTGAACTTGATTTTCTTCATCACTGTAACTCTTTTGCTAAGACCATAAAGTGTAAGAAACAAAAACGGCAGATTTTGGGAGAAATCACGCTTTAATATTTTCCGTAAACTTTACTTTTCTCAAGTTTTGCAACTCGTACTAAGGGTACAGTATAATAATTAATAACCTTTTGTTTTTATCCATTTTATCCCTACATTTATCACAAATCTAGTTAAAAAATTCAACGTAGATCTATTATATTTATTTATTTATATGACATATATAGAACCAAAGGTGGCAATCTCGGATTTTTTCCGGAAATGAGATAAATACATGGAAATGATGGGAAATCGATTTCCTATAATTCTATACATTTATATTTTTTTTAAAATAAAATCCTAGATTCCCAATATTGGTAGGTACCTACTATACGACTCATAACTTAGAATGCTATAATATTTGTTGTATTTCTTTTTTGTGACCACTTTGGTCCCCGATATATTTTTAATTAAATTCATCAGTTTGACGGCTTTCCGCAGAAATTGATTGGCCACGGCTCGGGTGCGACCGAAAAGTGATTTTGAAAATTTTGGACGACTGTAAAGATTTTAATGTCCCGTCTAAGCTGTTCGGGGTAACGTGACATAGGTCGTAAAAATCTGTATTACCGACTTGCATCCGGCTGCCTTAGAAATTCATTCATATTAAACGTTTTAATACCTCACTGTAATATGTATTCTTTATTTTCGCTTTATAATGATTGATTTATGACATTTTTTTATTGAATCGTCACCTACATAGAAACTGTAGTTTTAATTGTTCAGTTTTTTTTAAGCCAGTTTTATGAGAAAATTTTATTCTTCCATTAAATTTCTTCCTTGACTAAACGGTTGGCGTGTTGTTGACCACCCATACTGTAATAAATGATTATAGTGTACAAATGCCATATTCTAATTTTAGAAATTGAATTTTCGTGTCTATAATTTATAAATCATCCTCAGCATCCATCGTGCTGGCCTCCTGAAGACGTTGGCTACGTCGCCAACGAAACGCCGAGAATTATCATTGTCACTTATTCAGTTTTACGACCGATCCGTAGTCCAGTGGAAACACTTCGGACTTGTAAATGGAAGGTTGTGGGTTCGAATTCCGGCAGAGCACAAAAAATATACCATTTATATTTTAAAATTTGCTCTTCGCTGGGTTGAAAAATCCAGCTTTACAGCAACTTGATAACGCAGGTAAGAAGTTACACTACATGCGTAGCTTAGTTAGTTGCGAACCTTTAAGGCATCGATATTTTACATTTGCCAAATAAGACAATTATGAACTCACGATAAATATTGAGAGTATTTGCCATTTACCTCTGACATTTATTATTTCATAAATTATTTTAATATTTGACATTAAATCTTATACTTATCTAAACAAGTCATCTCAAATAATGCACCTCTTCCACAATTTATTTTATTAAATTAAATTGAATATAAATTGAAATAAATACCAACAATATTCTTTGAAATATTTAATGTAAGAAAGGTTTTCACATTTATATTCTTGAGGAATATATCGATACCTTAAAGCAGGCGTAAGGTACTTATAGGCAAATATGTACATTTGAGAATAAATATTTACTCTCATTCATTTAAAATAACTCATTTGAAATTGACTGAAGTGCTAACGATGGCTCCAATCGAACTTATATTTAAAATTTTAAATCTGGATAGGGGCTGTCCATATATTACGTCATTCGCATTAGGGGGGGGGGGGGGAGTCTGGTCTGCGGATGATGGCAAATGATGTACGAGTACCAAAAGTGACGTCCTTGGAAATACCAATTTCTACAAAATATACAAAATATTATGTAAGTAATATAACATTATTAATTATTAAGATCAACCATTATTACAGCAAGAGGGGGGGGGGGTCATTAGATAATGAGTATAGGATGATTGTAAGGGGGGGGGGTCGAAAATCGGCAAAAAACGATGACGTAATTTATGGACGGCCCCATATCAAGCCTAAATGTTTTTTCTTACCATATATTGCCTACCTATTAGGCGCAAGTGCCTACTTACTTGACAGTACTAAAGTGGTAAAATCTTTTATCCTAATTAGTTAAGGCGTTTGTCATGAGTAATAGTTCATTATGAGTTCAATTACTATGAGAAGTTACCCACAATAAAACATTTAATCCATAATTTTTCAATTCAGTGAATCAGCACTTATTCAGTTTTACCTTAAAGGTGGCGATATAGAACAAAATGTTTCTTCGAGAAAAATATTGAAATAATTTATTAATATATATTTATGTTCCTAGACTTATAGGTTAGTATGAGGCTGACCACCATACTGTAAAAATGGTTAAATTTGTCAATTTCACCACTGTTTCAGGGAATGCCGGCAGCTGGAGTTGCAGGGCTTACGTTTATTTGAGATAGGGTTTTTATCTTGTAAATCAATATGCAAGATACCATACTGTAAAAAATGGTTCACTTTGCCAATGTCACCCCTGTGTAAGGGAAGGTCGGCAAAAGTTGTAGGGCTTATGTTCATTTGAGGTTTGGATCTTATTTGTAAGCGCGAACTACACGTGTTTGTTTGTGGGCATACATGTGAGAGCTTTAAATTAATATATCCTTGCAACTTAGATTATAGATTATAGTAAGCGTGAACTTAGACGTATTTGCTTGTGGGAATGCATGTTATGTGAATCTTAAATGTAATTTACTCGTATCATGTTATATGATAGATTGTATGTGAATAAAATAATTTGCAATTTCATATTTGCAGAATATTTTTGAATAACTTTGTAAGGTTTATCGAAGGATCTCTCGAAGCGAACCTTTATTGAATTTAATATACTTAACACAATTTCTATGCAAAATAACAAGAGTGCGAAATCTTGAGCCTCTAAGTAAATAAAAGCAACACTTCGCGGACTTTTGCAATATTGCAAATAAAACACAAGAGGAACTTCCATGAGAACTTTTAAATAAGTATCAGCCTTCTGTTTGTTGAAGTTGTTAGAGGTTAGATCGGATTCTAGCTGTTTTAAACAATCGTGTTTAAAATTGTATACTTTTATAAATAACGGAAAAGTTTTATTGTAGGTATGTATTATTATTTCTCACTGGCACGGTGGAGCGGATAAGGAATCGGCTCTCGAATTTGCGCGATTGAAAAAAGTGCAAGTAAGAATCCTGCCTGCGCCCGTGTCTTATCGACGCTCTATATAATCTATAATCTAAGTTGCAAAGACATATTAACATATCAAATGCATGCGCACAAACAGACACGTGTAGTTCGCACTTACAAATTCTGAATGTATACTTACAAATTTAATCCAAGCCCCAAATGAACATAAACCCTGCAACTTTTGCCGAAATATGGGTGACATTGGTAAAATGAACCGTTTTTAACAGTATGGTTGATCAGCCTCACACCAACCTGTAAGTCAAGGAAAACAAGTGCTCTTATTTTAAGTTCGCAATAAGGATTTTAATTCCGAAATTTGCGGTTGCATATATTCCAGAATTTATTCAAACATCGGGCAGATCAAAGGACCATAAAAGCAGTATCGCTCTTATGGTGTAATTTAACCAACCAATAACCCATATACATTTACCACTTTCAAATAAAATGCAAAAAAATATATACATCGATATAATTACGGCAGTACGATACAAACAGTTCATTCCAAGGATATCTTAATCCGAAGTCATTAAAAGTCGTAATAAAACCGCAAAAAAACCCGCGCAAAAAGCGGGGCATACATCCGAAAGGAAATAGACTAAAAAAAACGCGGGTAAATAATACTAAAAAACGCAAATAACCCGAAAAAATACGCTAAGTTTTTATAACTTGGAAATGGCGGACGGCTCGCAGCAAAAATGCATCCATAAAATGCAACTCGCTCTTGCAGTTTTACGACGGCATCCGAGGCACTTAAAATGCGCGATCGTGGGCAGGTGGAAGGGGGTGGGCTGAGGGGGTGAGGAGAGGGGAGGGGTACATCCTGATGCGGGGGGGGGGAGGGGTGTAATCCTGAAACATAGAGCCCCCAATCATTTGAAAATCCTTGTAAATTATGTGAAATTTTGGCGTGCTAAAAAAACGCAACTCAGCGGCATAGATTGCACAAATCCTTACCGCGTTGTTTCCGAAGGGGTGGTGTGTGAAAACTTTTTATTTTTACAGGCAGAGGGGTCAACTTTACGCAAGCCACTTTAGTTGGAGTGAAGGTTTCTCTACCCACGAGAAGGCTGGTTCGTTCAACTAAACGGGAAATCAAATCGTTGGTGTGAATCAAACCCCAGCCCACTGAAATGGAATATTAGCATTATAACTAATGAACTAGCCCCCGAACTTATTTTTTTCATGTACTTGTACCATAATACGTATAAAACCTATTTATTTTCATGTAGGGTTAATGAAATTAATATTGAATTTGCGTATAAGCTTCTGGCAGCCTTACGCCAACATCCTTATTTAAGGTGGAGGTTTCCCTGCTCCTGAAGTTTCCCATTTCTCGTAAAAGTTGACTTACGATATCATAATATTTAAATCTAATTTATTAAATAAAAGAAAATCAATTTCATGAAAAAATAAAATTATAATGAAAAGTAAATACGGAAATCACATACGCCATTTGGCGGAATCGAACCCTAGTGTTTTAGGTTTGAACGCAAGTGTTCTATCTAAGCCAGTGAAAGACTTAAATACTGTTTAATTTAGATAAGAGAACAAGGTACTCCCAGTATAAAATATCGTTTAACGTCCTCACCATTGCGTAAATAGTAAAAAAAAAATATTACTCAATAGCAAACACAGTAACAACTAGCGAGCGACTAACTTTCCAAACATTTTTTTTCTATTTACTCGATACAGGGTGAATTGACGTGACGTTTTGTCTTATGTATATATGTTACTGGGGCAAAGAAAAAATATAGTTTTCTATTGAGGCTATCAGGGCAATATGGTGTATTCCACAATTTTGGCTAAGTGGCGTTTTGGCGTAATTTTCATTACTTATTATTGTACAAAAGAATGTCTCTGGTGCCATCTCTTTTTCAATAGCTTAACTTTCTTACACCACCTTTGATTTGGTAGATACTATAATAAGAATGAAAATTACGCCAATACGCCACTTAGCCGAAATTGTGGAATACACCACTATTGCCCCGATAGCCTCAATTGTTACTTTAAAAATCTGAATAAAGACAAGGATAATTAAATAAAAATATCATTTCCGTTAATTGGTGCCGTGTTATGTGTTTTCAAAAACAATGCTCTGGTCAGAGTTGAATATCCGAGTGGATTTTTTATTGAGCCATTAAAAGCGATTCTTAGAATTGCATACATATAAAATATTATCATTTTAGTGCACGCATTATGTGCAGATCTGTTATCCAAATATTCTCAAGGTGATAAGTGCAAAAAATAAAAACATTTAATGCGGTTTTTACGGCCACGCCGACTCTCCTGCTGTATTTGATTGCATTTGGAGGTGGGTTGTAGTCAAAGAATATAGTATAAGAATACAAAAAAATACAACTGGGCTCGGATTTTGCTAGCACATCTAGCGGTAGAATTTAGACAATCTATTTAGATTTTTACCATTACAAAAGGTTTTGAAGATTTCAATTTTCGTTTTTTATGGATTTTTATAGATTTTATGGAAAAGAGTGTATAAAGGGAATGTAATAGGTAAGCGTGGAAGGGGAAGACCTAGAAAAGAATGGATTGATCAGATAAGTGAGATTGCGAATGAATGGAATTTACAGAGTGGAAACAAGAGAAGAGCATGCATGAAAAGAGTGATGAAATTAGATGAGATGAAAGAAGTATGCAGGGACAGAGTCAAGTGGAGGCACTTATGTGGAGGTACTGGCCACCCCTAGAGGAATGGCGGCAGGATACAAGACAAGACAAGACAAGAATGGATGTTTTGTAGTTTTTGGTTTTATTGTTTTTTTGGTATTAATGGTACTTATATTTTTTGTGCTCCGCCGGGATTCGAGCCCACAACCTTCCATTCAGAGTCCGAAGTGTTACCACTGGACTACGGACCGGTCCTATATAGGAGGATAGATAATAATATAGTCGTTTTCACTTATCCACTCCCAGCATGATTGAGTGTGGAGAATTTTAGCAATTTATTCGGTACGTGATTTCTTGCAGATTCCTTCGCCCATAATGACTTTATAAACTTTATTGCAGTGATAATGTCAACCTAGCAAAACGATTTATAGATTTGTTTCCTTCTTGCTGTGCCTCTGCAATCAAGATTGGCAAATTCTACTTTCGAGAATGCCGCACGAAGAATCTCGTCCTTCTTCTAAACCACTGAATCAATTTATTTTAACCAGGATATTTTCCTTCAACCTGTAGCCTATTGTCTTTTAATTCTTCCTTGCTTTATGAAAATGAGGAGCTAATTCTCCACAATTTCTCATTATATGCTCGATTGTAAAACCAATTTTAGTTATATTTTATATTATATTTTGTATTGTTTGTGTATTAACACTGAAAATTCATATTGTTTAATATTATAGTTTTTACGATTAATTCAAATCAAACACTGTTTATTTTCACTTATATAATTTATTTAAAAAGTTTTTTTTTAAATTTACTAACGTTTTCGACCTTATATATAGGTCATCATCAGTTGGTTTACGATCATCAAGTAGGATTACGATCGTACTCCTACCTGATGATGACCTACAAGGTCGAAAACGTTAGAAAATTTAAAAAGAAAAAAATAAACCTTTCAAATAAATTATATTTAAGTGAAAATAAACAGTATTTGATTTGAATTAATCCTAAAAATTATAATATTAACCAATTTTAGTGTTTTGACGGACATCAAATTTTAAATTATATTTAAAGTCTTCAGTCGATAGCTCAGTTGATAGAGTATTTTTATTCTATGCCGACAGCTCGAGTTTGTCATTGTCTTGTCTTGTAACTCGGTAAAATCATATTAAGAATACATTATTTTTGATACTGGCACAAAAACATTTTTATTTTTATTGCAATTTACAAAATGCGTTGGTAAATTGTATACACTAAATATATATTTTTAACCCCTTTATATTATTTGATAAACATACCATATCCAAGTTATTAATGGTTGACTTCCTACAGCCCCTGTGTCCGTCATACATGGGTAGGTCCACATTATTTTAATAACATTGAAAGCATTGAAAAGACAACAATTTGTCTTCGACCACAAAGTTTCAATTGACTCCGCCCGTATGCAAACATATCATTTCGTGCACTACGTATCAATTTTGATATCATACATCTATTGTTGCTGAGCTACGCTGCACATAAAGTGAGATCTATTTATTTATTTTCACAGGTAAAGGGGTCAGTCTTACGCCAACCACTAAAGTTTAACAACTATTTGCTTGTCATTCCCTGTGCAGGCTGAGTAAATATTTGTTTCAGACTTTTCGTATTGAATAAACAGAAACGGAAATAAACTGCACATACAGAGCAACTTCTTGCCGCGTGTTCTTGGAAGAGCTCGAGTGCAAAAAAAGGGCTGGCCAACCATTCTTTACTATTTCCTACGAGGCTGTTTTTTTTCCCTTTGGATGCTGCGACTCGAAATAGGGACTAGATGTTTTTGTCAAACTACTGTCGCAGATTTTTTAGCCACGATGTCCATCGACTTCTTTTAGTTATTCTATCCTCAATCGGTTGATGAGGCTGACCACCCATACGGTAAGAAATGGTTCACTTTGCCAATGTCACCCCTGTGTGAGTGTCAGGGAAGGTCGGCAAAAGATGTAGGGTTTACGTTCATTTGAGATTGGGTTTTTATGTTGTAGGTCCACATGCGGCATGTGTTAGCGCGAACTCATACATGTCTGCTTGTGGGAATGCGTTTAATTTGAATCTTAAATGATACATATCTTTGCAGCTTAGATTTAGATTTAAATGGTATATTTTTGTGCCGCGATTCGAACCCACTACCTTTCAATCACGAATCTAAAGTGTTAACCACTAGACCACGGACCTTTGTAAGTTATGTTATCGCCAGGTTGGCAGCAGTGATAATAAACTCGCTGAGTGTATTGTTTCATAAAAACCCCGCTCACAAGTTGAGGCTTTAGGTGAGCAGAGCAGTAGCGTCACTTTGTCGGTAATTGCGCCATAAACAGGGGAATGGTGGAGGACGACACAGGCAAGGCGCTGACAGATAAAATCATGTTAGTGGAGCTCACTCACAAGACGGCCAAGTGACGTCACGGCGAGGTAAGTTGTGTGAGAGACTGGGACAGGTTGATTATGATGAGCTGAATTGTTTGCAACTATTATAACAGTTGAAATGAGTATGGAGACTTCTACTACATGCTCGGACTTGGTGGTGTTTATGAACGAATCTAGACACTCTATAATGTGTTGTAGACTATTCTTCAGCCTTAATAAATCGTCTTCTGGTTGATAGGTCGAGTGTGAGTAGTTGGAGAGTTTAAGGATAATAATTATAACAGTTGAGATGAGTATGGAGACTTCTACTACATACTCGGACTTGGTGGTGTTTATGAAAGAATCTAGACACGCCATATATATATATATACAAGGATAATTTATTTATAAGGTACACATAATTGAAGAGCGCCGTTTTTGTGTGTGTCACACCTCAAGGGCCCTCTCAAATCACGGATAAGATTTTTTGTAAAGATGCGTCTTTAGTGCTCCTTTAAAGACACCAACAGTTTCTGCCTTCCTCACATTAGGTGGTAGTCTGTTCCACTCCATTGGGCCCGCAAACCGGAAAGCACGGTCCCCAAAATTAGTGCGTGTCTGACGTGACGGCTGGACTAAGTCAACCACCCCACACCCTGCAGATCTGAGAGTTTGGCGTCTCAAATCTATCTCAATAGGTAAGAACATGTCAGACAGGTATGAAGGAGCCGTACCATTGACAGCTTTGTAAACCATCAAACAAACACGGTAGACCACCCTCTCCGGAAAACGAAGCCAATGCAGTTCTTTCAACAATGGAGTAATATGATTAAATTTGGACATCCCGAAAATGAGTCTTGCTGCAGAGTTCAGCACAGATTGTAGTCGGCTGAACTGTTTTTTCGGCTGACCTATATACAGCGTTGAGCAATAGTCAACCCGAGACATCACAAAAGCGTTAACCAGGGTCCTGACCGCCCCTGATGGTAAACATCTCCTGATTGCCTTAATCTGGCGAAGTTCAAAAAACGAGGAGGATACCGTGTTATTCAACTGCTCTCCCATTGTGAGGTTCCGATCCAGTGTGACTCCTAGAAGTCTCACTGAATCTGACGGCTGAATCAGCTGTCCCCCAATGGAGAGTGGTACGCGAGTTGTCAGGAGATGATCACGCCTGGACGTAGCCGCCCACATAATTTCCATTATGCCATAATGTGTTTTAGACTGTTCTTCAGCTTTTATAAATCGTCTTCTGATTGATAGGTTGAGTATGAGTAGTTGGAATGCTAGAGGATAATAACCATAACAGTTGATATGAGTATAGAGACTTCTACTACATACTCGGAGTTGGTGGTGTTTATGAAAGAGTCCAGACACGCCACAATGTGTTTTAGACTGTTCTTAAGCTTTTATAAATCGTCTTATGGTTGATAGGTTGAGTATGAGTAGTTAGAGAGTTTGAGGATAATAATTATGACAGTTGAGATGGGTATGGAGCCGTCTACTATAGGCTCGGACGAACACCAGCACACTTGAATGTGTGCTAGAAAGCTCGAATAACCTACATACACGCTCTCATACTAAACGGCTAAAACTATTGCCATCGAATATTACTATCAATACTAAATAGTAATTTCACTTTCCCATGTAACAATAATAAAGGATCAATTTTCCAATCAATTGGGTTTTTATAATGTAGGTCCACATGCGGCATGTGTTAGCACGAAATTATACATGTCTGCTTGTGGGAATGCATTTAATATAAATCTTAAATGATATATATCCTTGCAGCTTAGATTAGATTATATTAGAATTGCGATACAACAAAAATCGTAACATTATTTTATGCATCATAAAAAATCTAAATTTTGTAATTTTCTTACGAAATAATTTTGTGACGCAAACATATTACAAATACCTTGAAACGCGACAATTAATTGGTCAGCTTACATATAGTGATAAATAATAGCAAATCCTATTATTTATTGTTGCATATGCATGCCAAATATCCGCAGCATGTATCAACTTGATAATTTATTTAAAACTTGGCTTGCATCATTCATTAGCAACTTAAACGCAATCAGTACCCTGAGTACGAGTTGCAAAACTTGAGTAAAATAAAGTTTACGGAAAATATAAAAAGTATGGTTTTCCCCAAAATCTGCCGTTTTTGTTTGTTTGAACTTGATTTTCTTCATCACTGTAAATCTTTTGCTAAGACCATAAAGTGTAAGAAACAAAAACGGCAGATTTTGGGAAAAATCACTCTTTAATACTTTCCATAAACTTTACTTAACTCATGTTTTGCAACTCGTACTAAGGGTACAGTTGCGTTTCAAAATATCAACCCTGTACTGAGAAAATGCGGCAATAGTTTCAGATATTGTTTTGATTTCCGAAGCGTCGGTGTTATGGCCGAGGGTCAGGTGGCTGATCTTTCTAGCGTATTTTGAGTAGAATAACGTTGGTTCGATACCAGCCTGCGTCTATTGACCATAACGCTGACCCTGGTTCAACAGATGCCATAGGGTAATTATAATGATGACTTTAGCGTCAGCCTTGACATTGTCTTCTCACCGTATTCTGGGACTTCCGAATTGTCTAACAACGGTGAAAGTAGAAGACAAAGAAGATTTTAATTTTTGTACGTTTCGTGAAATTGTTGATTTATAATAATAAAAATAATACTTGGTTGATTTATTTAATGAGCAATGTTTTAATGTGAATCACACCTCAAGAGCCCTCTGCAAGCTTGGTCATCACTATAGGAAGCGGCAATACTTACTTATAAAGAATGACTCGGTTGCTGTAAAGCTGGATGGATTTGTCGGTCTTATGGCCGCGGGGATCAAGATAGGTTATTTGGATCCGGATAACGCTGGTTCGAATCCCGCGACGATAACTTCGACCCTGGTTCAACAGATGCCGTTGCATGCACACAAGCTTCTGCTTTCGCATGAAGACAACTGGCCAGGCAAAATAGGTTGGTGGATTGCATTCCTTTCCACAAATCTATTTAAAAAAAAAAAAAAAAACTTTGGTGTCCGGTCATTGATAAAGGTATATTAATTTTTCAACCCAGCGAAGAGCATATTTGAAAATGCAAACGGTTTATTTTTTGTGCTCCGCCGGGATTCGAACCCTCGACTTTCAATTTACGAGTCCAAAGCATTACCACTAGACTACATTTTCTTCTTCTTTGACTTATCCTCCATTATTAGGATTTAGCTGTTTCCCTGTGAATATAATAGACGTGCGGTTTCGCCAAGAAGTCTGTACAGTCTCCAATAAAATGCATCGAATAATCTATCGGCGTTTGGTCGTGTGCCAATGGAAAGGCGGCCAAAGTTGTAGCGTGCTCTCAAGGTCCTCGGAAGTGCAGTCGCATTCGCGGTCTGTGAAATTCGCACAGCACTACCCCGAGTATAAAAAAAACATTCAATTTAACTCAAGCATAGCGTATACCGAAAAATGCATAGTAACGAAAACAGCTCCTTTTGTAAACTTTGTAATATTACTATACTTTTTTGGTTAAACGCCATGGTTGAGCTTAAACGTTAGCTGTTATACGTCAGTGTAGAATTATGTATACATTAAGTAAACTATATTAAGTATTATAAGTATAAGTAGTAAGCTATATTAGTATATTAAGTAAGCTTCTTTTTGTGTGTTTTTCAAATGTCAATTCATACTAGCAAATTGTGTTGTGGTATTCTTCTGACAATATAAAGCATGCCATAATTGTTTCTGGTGAAGTGAAAAAGATGAAGAAAAAAGAGGTAAGGGACGGCCGAGAAAGTATGGAGTGATCGGTACCCTTAGTTCGAGTTGCAAAACTTGAGTAAAGTAAAGTTTACTGAAAGTATCAAAGAGTGATTTTTCCCAAAATCTGCCGTTTTTGTTTCTTACACTTTATGGTCTTAGCAAAAGAGTTACAGTGATGAAGAAAATCAAGTTCAAACAAACAAAAACGGCAGATTTTGGGGAAAACCACTCTATAATACTTTTCGTAAACTTAACCTTACTCAAGTTTTGCAGCTCATACTCAGGGTACTGATTGAGGAAATTGAAAAAGAATAGGATATACAAAGTGAGTGTAAACGAAGAAAATGTATGAAAAAGGTAATGGATATGAATGAATTGAAAGAGGTAAGGATAAGAAAAAATAGAGGCAGCTTTGCAGATACTCTGGCCACCCCTATCGGAACGGTGACAGAGTGGCAGTTACAGTTACACGAAGTATTTCGTTGACAAAAAAATAATGTAGATTCTTTGCAGTGACATTATAAAATATAATAATCAAATATTCGGGTGAAATCTAGCAAGGTGGTGTGTAACGATTCTCCATGTTTTGCAAGAATATATTACGGACTTAAATCCTCAGTAGATCAGACAAAAATCAACCGTTGTACTGTTCAAATGTAAGAACTATGCCGGAAATAAATTGGGTAAGATAAATGAACCGCAGTTTTGATGAAATAGAACCTGTTAAAAAAGTAAAAATATTTAATATACGCCCACAGTTAGACACGTGTCAATTCACACTTACACATGCTGCATGTCAGCAATCTATATTCTAAGTTGCAAAGGTATATAATCATTTAAGATTCAAATTTCAGATGCTGCATGTGCATTTATAATATTAAGGATGGGAACATCTTTAAAATAGCTGAAAATATGCATTATGTTGTCTCGTCTTCCCAGACATGGGAATGCGCTGCAGCAAATCTCGGTGTCACTTCGGGAGATGCATTTGCATTCTCGGCGCAACTATATCTGTCGCGTCTGCAACTCATAAAGACAATTATATAAAGCGAGTAATTACTCGTCTTTATTAATAGGTCAGAGTTTCGTCGGAGTCGTATCGACATATGTATGTACTCTCCATACTACACTTATAAATTTCTGAAAATTATTCTGTTTCTTTGTCGTAGAGGGAGCATTTTATAAACTTGACATTGCTTCAATCCATAATAATAAAAACGGAATGATGTTCGTTGGTAACCGTATGACTTGAAAATTATTGAGAGACATTTATCTTTTTTTCATTCTCAAATACATCAATTGTTCTGTTTATTTGCGTAGAGGGATTTTTTTTAATGAATTTGTCATTTTTTCAATCGTTAATAATAAAAATGTAATGATGTTCGTTGGTAACCGCATCACTCGAAAATTGCTGGGAGAAATTTGAGTAGTTTTCATCCTGAAATGATGTTTGTAACCTAAGAAAGAGTGTAGAATATTAAATTTATAAATACTTTAAAAGATTTATGTTAAATGCATCCCTTAAAGCAGGCACGTGTTATTTCAAGCACGTGTCCGCTTGCAGGCGAGAATTAAATATGAGCCCTAATGTCGATAGATCTTTTCAACTAAGTTTATGGATTAAAGATTCATTTTTATACTATACGTTGCTCACCGTGTAGATAAATGCGGCTGTTCACGATGCTGGTTCCTCCATTCTACAGGGCAAACAGTATAAAATATGAAAAATACAGAATATTTTTCTAGATTCATAAAAACCCTTCACAGTCTACGCTTACTTATTTTTAAGATTTATGATAATCCTCACGTTATTATTACGATAATAAGAAAGCATGGCGTCTCGAGAAAAAAATGACGCTTAGAAATGCATTTCTGCGTGGTGCGCGCATCTGAAATATCCGGGACCTCGGCTGGGGTCGTAAACGTCCGGGCAGACTGCGAAATTTAATTAAGGGCAGTAAAAACCGGCACTAGTGGAGGCGGGTCTCACTGCCCAACCCTACACTGACGTCATGATGCACCGCCAAATGAATTAAGTGGAAATAATTAGTGTACCTGTGACAATGACACCTTTATTGATTCATATAAAGCCATAATCTATTTTTGTTTGTTACACAAAACAAATATGTAACAGAATGTAACTGTTTTTCACACAGCTGGATGAATACAGCATAACCATCAATTCCTCGACTTAAAGGTTGGTATGAGGCTGACCACTCACACCGTAAGGAATGGTTTACTTTTACCACGCCACCCTGTTCTTTAACTTATACGTTGGTTTGAGGCTGACTACGCATACTATAAAAATGGTTTACTTTGCCGATGCCACTCCTGTTTCAGGGAAGGTCGGCAAAAGTTGCAGGGGTTTATGTTTATTGGAGGTTTGGATTTTAATGTAAGTGCATATGCAGCATTTGTAAGCGCAAACTTGCGCGTGCCTCTTAGTGGAAATGCATTGTATATGAATTTTAATTGTTAATATATACCTCGTAAGCTTGAATTATAGATATCAGAAATGCAGAAATGGGGATAGATCAAATAATATTTAAAATTGCATTATTTTTGTATGGAACGGACATTTTATTTAAAAACGGTCATAATTTACTCTCTAGTATCACACTTTTATATTAATTGAAGGTTTTTCAATGTGCTACGTACGTAAAAACTAAATAAACTATATGAGCTAGAAATAAAATCATATGAGCTACATACATACAATGTTATTCAAAGACAATGAAAGACGACAATTTTCATATTTTATTTTCAGTCTTACTCTGTATAAATATAATTGAAAGCAAAAAAAAAACTTTTATCAACACGTAGACCGGAACACTTCACAACTTTAGTGATTGTTTATTTTGTTGGTAAATTTCGAGTTAGCCTCGGCTAAATGAATGAGAGCGGACTCTGAATAGTACTGCGTGTACTAACTTTCGATGTTTACGACTTGTCCAATCACAAATGGATGCCGATAGGAAATTTTATATTTTGCCGGAAGTAAAGTATCAGTTTTATGTGAAAAATAAGGTACATACGTGGTACTAGTTGAGGTGTGCGGAAATGCACTCATTAATTCCTTGACTTATAATATCAGGATGATTTATATGGTAAGCGCTGTTTTTGTGTGAATCACACCTATATATTCCGTGATCTGTGATCACACCCCTAGAGCCCTCTGCGAGCTTAGTCGTCGCTATAGAAAGCGCCAATTCTCAACCAAGACACAGTTGCTGTAAGGCTTAATGGACCATTGGTGACCGGTTTTGGTAAAGGTATATGAATTTTTCAACCCAGCGAAAAGCATATTTGAAATTATCAATGGTTTTTGTGGTCAAGTGGTCATTTGTTTTACAAATGCACGTTTACTAACAAATTAAAAAAACCAAGCCTCAAATGCACATAAATCCTGCAAATTTTGGCGACCTTCCCTAAAACAGTAGTGACATTAGCAAAAGTGAACCATTTTGAACAGCATGAGTGGTCAGCCTCACACCAACCTATAAGTCAACGTGCAACCGTACTTTAAAAAATGTTTCAATTTGCCAATGCCACCCGTGTTTCAGGGAAGGTCAGCAAAAGTTACAGGGCTTTTGTTCGATTGAGGTTTGGGTTTTTACGTTGTAAGTTCAAATTGCGGCATGAGTAAACGCGAGATTATAACGTGGGCATGCATTTAATATGATTTTTTAATGTGTAATACCTTTGCCACTTCGATAATAGATTATAAATAGTCTCACAAGAAAAAGTGTTAATGTTTAATGTTGGGTGCATTTCCATGAACAAGCTTTTTGTTTTCGATAATCAGACCACAATAAAAGGTGTCGTGTCATTCATCGTTTCCACATGTCGTCCATTGCTTGGTGCTTCGTTTCAGTAATAAAAAAACAGCACTACATAACCCGAGTAATAAACTTTACGTCTTCGTTTGCAGAATATATATACAAACTAAAACAGCGCCTTTTAAGTTTACATACATTTCCATTGAAACGCTATGAGTTGAGTTTATAAAAAAACTTGGTGCACAGGATGAAGTTGCGCAAGCTTTATGGCTGATGAGCTGGCTGGAAAGTAAATACCTACACACCTCCAAATACCTAGAGCCGCTGTAACCGCACGGGAATGGGGCGAGGAGAGCCGCTGCATCCGAAAACGATAAAACCACGGCGAGTGTGCAGGTTTGAAAATGGAAGCATTTTTTTTTTAATTTGAATTTAGAACTTGATGGGGGAATTCTTTTTTTAAATTTTAGAATAGAGAAGATAATCAGAATGAATTGTGTAATTTGTACAATGAGCTACCTTGACTTATAGGTTGGTATGCGGCTGACCACCCATGCTGTAGAAAATGGTTCACTTTGCCAATGTAACCCCTGTTTCAGGGAATACCGGTTGGAGTTATAGTATGTTCATTTGAGATTTAGGTTTTTTTGTTGTAAGTTCGCATGCGGCATGTGCAAGTTCGAACTTATACGTGTCTGCTTATGAGAATGCAAATAATGTGAATCCCCAATGTTACAGCCTTTGCAACTTAGATTAGATGAATACCTGTTCCCGAATAGGAAAAAATAGATTGATGAATTTCTTTACTCTTCACGAATTTATTTAAAAAAAAAACGACTGGACTGATTTAAGTGGAGACTAAAGTTTTTTATTTAATTTAAAGCAAAAAGACAAGAAACAAGAAAAGCGTTTAAAAACATTCGGTGTTATTCTCATAAAAGCTATGGCTCATCCGCTGCCTACAGTAAATAATTTTCCATACAAAAAACGATGATCTGTATATCGGCTATGGATCAAACTTTTTGTATTTACTTTACTTTACTTTGCGTATGGATTGAATTCAGTTTATTTAGGAAGGAAGGATTTATAAACAAGGTATTTGTTATAAATATCCCCCCACTTCAACTGAAAGTGGTTGGTGTGAGGCCGGCCCCCTTACCCGTAAAAATAAATAGGTCCCGAAGCGCCACATGCGAACCCTTCGGGGATAACGCAGGCAAGAAGTTACACTATATGTGTAGCTTAGTTGCGTTTTATTCATAATCAACACTTGAGACAGTATCTTTCAATACTTAAGTGCGTCTCCAGTCATAACACAAGACAAGTGATGTGAGTTTATTTATCCACTTCAAGATTTTTTTGAAGTGTTAGTGAAGACCAAAAATAACCAGCCAATTGAAAGCATTACAGTAACCTTAGTACGAGTTGCAAAACTTGAGTAATGTAAAGTTTACGAAATGTTTAAAAGAGTGTTTTTCCTTATAATCTGCCGTTTTTGTCTCTTTGAACTTGATTTTCTTGATCAGTGTAACTCTTTTGCTAAGACCATAAAGTGTAAGAAACAATAAAAGGCAGATTTTGGGGAAAATCACTCTTTAATAATTGCCGTAAACTTTACATTACCCAAGTTTTGCAACTCGTACTAAGGGTACTGTTCTCAATATATTTTTTTAAGTGACAAAAACATGGACTCTGAGAGCTCCAACGATGAATAAAAGAAATATAAATATTAGGATGATTTATTGGGTAAGCGCAGATTTCTGTTAATAAAAATGCGTGAAAATCCTGGAGTTTAGAGCTTTTTTATTTTCTTATAATTAGTTCAGTTTCTATGGGCCTGTGGTACCAACCTCCAAGCAATATTTGATTGACACATCAAATTTGATTACTCAATTCTGTTAGGACCTCGGTTAAATTTTTCTTGGAAGTGGGTAATAATATGATGGAATTTAAAAAGGAAAGATGAGGAACATAAGCTGACTTACGTATATATGCCACCATTTTTTTTATTTGATTGGACAAATCTGATTAACCAGCTCCCGGGGGGGCTGGTTAATCAGACATACCCCCAATAATACAGACCCCCACTTCAACTGAAAGTGGTTGGTGTGAGGCCGGCCCCCTTACCCGTAAAAATAAATAGGTCCCGAATCGCCACATGCGACCCCTTCGGATATAACGCAGGCAAAAGAAGTTACACTATATGTGTAGCTTAGTTGCGTTGCTAGGGAAGTATCCCATAATTTTTTCATTGTATAAAATGGTAGAATACATTTTTAAAAATGCATCTGCGTTTTCAAAAAAAAATACCTTGCTTAGTTTTTAAACTAAAGCTCTTTAAAATTAGCGTATTCTCGATTTTCGGAAAAAAGGTCATTTTGTTTATTTAGGCAGATATGACGCCGATGCATTTTCGGAGTGCAGGTATCGGCGGGCCCAGTGGCGAATCTTGACGTCATTTTGACGTCAAGATTCGCGAAGTCGAACGCGCTGCGTTTTGGCGCGACTAAAATTCTCCGCATTTTATTTTTTTAAATTATCAATGATATTTTTATTTTTACTACACAAAAAATATATGGTTGTGATCCTTGAAATGTACTCTACAGAACCATATTATTTTCAACCGTTTTCCCTACCACTGCAACTACCCTATTAGAAGAAACTCCAACTACCTCCAATAGAATGTTTCATTCTCGACTTCTCAACTAAATGAGTCAGCATTAAGGTGGCAATATCTATGCAACTTAGATTATAAATATTTAGATCTATGCATATGATCTGTGGATATGTATACGGGTCAGAGCTCAATAATAATAATAATAATAATAATCATAATAATATCTCTTATTCCAGCCTAGTCAGGCGGATGGTGCAATACGTGACTAGCCATATTAAATTTTACAACAGTATATCAATATAGTAGGATGCCATTAAAAGAGAAGTTTTGTTTAAAAAGGTTTCATTCAAGTTTCAAATGAGCTAAAATACACGAGTAAAAATGGCCGCTTTTTTCCCGTTAAAAACCAGTTTAACTTTGAGCAGTTTCATGTTTAATTTTGAAACCACTTTTTCATCACCAAAAAGTCGGTTTCACTCAGGAATCATCTTATGAATAACGCCATACTTAAAACAACTCCAGTTCATAAATAATTCCAAATAACTTATTGAATTCCAATATATCCTGCACCGAAAGTATAAAGCTTTATGTTTTAAACTGAATAAAAAAAAACTATAGAAACTTTAGGCGCTGTTATAGTTTCTTTAGAATTTTTGGTAAACGTTGCGTTCGGGTTATTACTAACGTTATTTTTATTTGGGATGCTATGGATATCCGTATCCGTCACCGAAACTATCGGATATCCGAAATAGGTGTCAGAAATGATTTCCAGTTTCGTGTTTACTTCAAAACAAAAACAAAAATACCGACAAGGTTAACTCAGCCTACACAAGAAAAGAGTACGACTCGGGAGCTGGGAAACCCCACTTCAACTAAAGTGGTAGACGTAAAGCCGGCCCTTTTACCTTTAACTGTTAAAATAAAATGGTTCTCATTTCTTTTGAAGGCTGAGTAAACCTTGCCAGTGGGCTCGAAAAAGACATCTAAACGGGACATCATTCTGACACCATCGTTGAAGATCGAACCCTAGCTCTTGGTATGGAATGCAAGCATCTACCAACTGAACTCTCGACCGCACTTGCGAGCTTGGTCGTCTCTACAAAGTGACGATTCTCAAGCAAGACACAATTGCTGTAAGGGGAATGATGAAGATTTTCGAAATAATAATATATCAGTTTTCGTCCGAATTCGAAATAATATTTTTTCAATATCCCTATCCGCATCCATATCACATCCGTAACATCCCTAATTTATCGAGATATTGTTAGCTGTTGAAGCCATTCGAATGTTCCAGATCCAATCTTGTCGAGAAATTCTAGTTTTTACCGGGTCGTATTTCACAAAACATGGAGGAGCACAAAATATTTTAGTGAAAGGACAAGGCGACCAATTACGGTCGTTATTTTGGCAGATCAGACCCCAAAAAGTGAAATGAATTATTTTAAAGTAAACGGGTATTTTTACAGAGTTATTGAATTCTTTGAAATATGTATTTTTACTGTTTTACGCAACTAAGCTATACATAAAGTGTATATTCTCTCTGAAGGGGTCACACGAAGACTGCAGGGGAAAAACAAGGAATGTCAGTAAAAAAAGATAAGTTCGTAAAAAAAAAAGTTAAATCTAGTGGTATCTGTGTGTATCTAAAGCTCTGCAATATTTGTAATGCAACAACAGTCGCTATCAAAGCTTAACGCGGTATTTCCGGTTCCTTTTGACAGGCAAAAACCATGATTTAAAATTTTGATATTGCTTTTTCTTCAACTGACTTGTTTTTCCCCTGTAGTATTGACAAGTGGCTAGTGAACCTATTTATTTTCACAAGTAAAGTGTTACGCCATCCACTTCAGTTGAAATAGGGGTTTCACAGCTCCCGAGGGAGCTGGTACTCATTTCTTGTCAAGGCTTGTTTTTGAGTTTGGGAACACCGAAATGGGAAATTGTTTCTGACAACCTCATTAGGACTCGAAACCGAGCTCTTGGCATGCAATGCAAGCATTCCTTCAGCTGAGCTATCGACCGGATAAGTGAAATCGACATCTGACAGAAAAAAGATCTTTAAAACATTATGAAAAGGCATAAAAAAACAGCTTCAGCAACAAAAGAGTTGCAATGTTTATGGTTTGATTTATTTATTGGCAAATTTTTGATTTTACATGTACGCTTGCAGCCTGTGTAAGCGCGAACTTATACGCGTCTGCTTGTGCGCTTGCATTTATGTCAATGTAACCTGCTTTGTAAGAAAAAAAACTTCAGTAATTATTTAATCCTATCGACCCGATATAAAAAGATACTGACAGTTTTAATGCATCCCAGTTGGTTGAGATAAAATGGTTTTATAGTGCTCCACTGATACAGATACTGTATCTGTGACTTATACAGATACTTACTAATACTGATACAGCTATCTACTTACGGAAATTAAACTTCTATTGCATTTTATTTGCGACAGTCACGCCCAACTGTAAGGTGTTTTATTTTCACTAAAAACACAACTTTAATTTTTCATGAAAAGCATGTTTTAAGTTGTACAAATAACGCAAGGTATAGATGGATTGTTTATGTTTTATTTATTTTTTGTTTAACAATTGTCAACGCAAATAACGACATTACATAAAAGCTGCACTGAAAGCGCAGCTTCTTGCCAAGTTGTCTCTGACGTAAAGTATTTATTTTTCTAGGTTAGGGAGACGGCCTTACGCCTAACACTTCATATTTTGAAGTAATGTTTTCTTTTCTTGGTTCTTATGTCTTGTGAAGGTTGGGTAAACCTTGGCGGTATTTTGTTTTAAGATTGAAATAAACACCGAAACGGGAAATCATTTCTGACACTCTGAGTGGGATTTGAACCCGAGCTCTCGGCATGGAATGCAAGCAATCTTCAATAATATAAATACCCCTCCCCAGTACGCAGTACCTCTGATGGGCATAAGATAAACAAGCACTAAGGGGACGCAAACGCAACTAAGCTACACATACAGTGTAACTTCCTGCCTGTGTTATCCCTGAAGGGGTCACATGTGTCGATTCGTGACCTATTTAATTTTACGGCTAAGGGGGCCGGACCACTTTCAGTTGAAGTGGGGGTTTCCCAGCTCCCGTATGGGCTGGTTCTGTGAAGGCTGAGTACACCTTGCTGGTATTTTTTTGACTGACCAAATGTAAACCTATCACTGGTTGTTCAGGGCTGCTTTTAAACCATCCGGCTCCACACATATAGCATGGTGCTGCCTGTCACAGGCACATGTAGGTTCCCGCAGAGCATGCCAGTGTCCGGGCTGACCGCCCATAAAGCCGGCTCGTAAAGCGCGCTGCTCCTCAGTCCTTCATTAGGCGACTACCCTTAATTGCATGCACCACTTTTATGCCCCCGCCAATATCTCAGGCATCTGCTAAATTAAATTCATGCTTTATAATTATTCTCATTCTTTAATCATTTGAAGACCACAGGGAAAAACAAGGAATGCTAGAAAAAATAAGAAAATAATCCACTAATGCCATCTAGTATGCCTAAAGCTCTGCAAAATTTGCAATGCAACAACAGTCGCTATCACAGTTTATGGCTATATTTCCGGTCCCTTGTGAGAGGCAATAACTATGAGAAATACAAACTTTCAAATTTATAATTTTTATTTACTCGAAATGTTCTTCAACTGACTTATTTTCCTTGTTTTTCCACAGTTATAGTCTTCACTTTTTATTTTATGTAATTAATTTACTCCTTTGCCGTATTTCGGTTAAGTTTATATCTACAAATAATAATCTTAGCTGCAAAGATATGTTAACATTTAAGGCTCATATTTAATGTATGCCCACATACAGGCACATGTAGGTTCGCGCCTACACATTCTGTATGCGTGCATACAAATAAACAAAACCACACATGAACATAAATAAACCTTGCAATCCTGCCGCATCTCCCTGAAATCGGGGTGGCATTGACAAAAGTGAACCGATTTTTACAGCACGGGGGGTCAGACTCATACCAAACTATCAGTCAAGGAGCTATCATGTTATTTACATTAATACCAAACTGCATATATACATTCTTTGGTAATGAGTGTCTCATTTAAATCAACCATTCATTTGGACCAGTCCGTAGTCCAGTGGCAACACTTTCGACTCGTCAGTGGAAGGTTGTGGATTCGGATCCCGGCGGAGCACAAAAAAATATACCATTTGTATTTCGAATGTGCTCTTCGCTGAGTTGAAAAATTCATAAACCTTTACCAAAGACTGGTCACTGAAAGGTCCATCCAACCTTACAACAACTGGGTCTTGCTTAAGAATTGGCGCTTTCTACAGCGACGAACAAGCTCGCACAGGGCTCTTGAGGTGTGATACACACAAAAACAGCTCTCACCAAATAAATCATCCTAATTTTATTATTATATTATTCAAGTTTTCAAGGAAAACGAAACCATGTTTTTTGTACAAAAAACAAGTTCCTACTTATTTAAAAACACGTATAAATGTGCATTATTTGTGTCGTAATAAAAAAGCGATGAAAAATTACAAGTCGAATATACGCGAAAGGAAGTTTGGCGATAAAATTGACAAATAATTCAATGAAAGTCACATCCATGGAAGTTATGAGACTGGTGGAAAGATATTTTGTCTTCTCGGGTCGAAATTTACGGCACTTTTTTTCTACAAAAAAAATATTTGAGCTGCCGCGCGCCAACCTGTATTTCATATTTTTTTTCATTTTTTTTCTGTTTATATTCAATCAATCAAATGCCGGTGTTATGGCCGAGGAGGCCAAGTGGGCTGATCTTTCTAGCGTGTTTGGAAAATAATAACGTTAGTTCGATCCCCGCTTGGGCCATTTGACCATAACTTTGACCCTGGTTTAACAGATGTTATTGGATTATTATTGATTAATAACTCATTAAAATTAACAATAATGAGTTATTAATTCTGTGCCTCCTGTGAAAAGTGATACAACTCCAAAATCATAATTTTACAGAAGAGCAAAAACAAGATTTAAAACATTCTAGTTCATGAACTAAGTGGGCTAGGTTACACATAAGTACCTTATTTTGTAGATAAAAACATTCACTTTCACTGTGCATTCTAATTTTTATGGTTACTGTTATAGTTTAAAAATAACTAATTAAACTCTGTCAGTTGTACCTTTTTTTGCCTGTTTTCTGTCGACTTTACAAGTCGAGTTACATTATATTGCACCGATAAGTTGTCTTTGTGTAAAGTGATACACAAAAAGTTTTAAAATTGAATAACTCATAAGATAATGTTCCTAACAGAATGTTGCTCAAACTAATTATGAAAATACTTCCCCAAATACACAATTGTTGCACTTAAAATAGTGGTATTTTCATAATTTACCTGAATCGTATCACTTGGCTAAAATTCCAGTCAAAAATTGGTGTAAAGTGATATAAGTCGAGATGTATCAATATTCACGATAGATTTGTAAAAAAAAAATGTGTGGAGCAATTACTACTTGTCCGTCAAATGTATTGGTTTTGCAACTGTAAATTTGTACGGAAATAAAGGATATTATTATTATTATTATAACTAAAAGGAGTACAACTTGACTTATATCAATTTTCACGTTTTTTTGCCTTAATCCTGCCAGTTATATCTTCTAAACTATAGCAGATAGAAGAATGTGAGTAAGACCAAAAAATTGCTAATTTTTTTCTGAATATTTCCATGTAAAAATCTCAAAAAGGGTATAACTTGAGTTATCTCACTTTTCACAGGAGGCACAGAATTAATGATAATAATACCTGTTTCTGGACAGGCAGAATAGGGTGGTGAATTGCATTCCTCTTTACAAATCTATTAAAAAAAAAATGTACTTTATAAATTTCATGCCTTCACTTTAAGATTGGTATGAGGCTGACCACACGTACCTACCAACTTAAAAATATTGTTCACTTTCCCTGCTTCATGGAAGGACGACAAGAGTTGCAGGGATGGTGCTCATTAGAGATTTGTTTTTTTTTATGCATTTAAGTACACATGCATCATGTGTACACGTGTCTGCTTGTAGGCATGCATTAAATACACATAAATCTCTTATTTTTTTTATATATCTGTGCTACTCACATTTTTCGATTACGTAGGACAACTAAATTCTTTCAAAGACGCGTAACAATTTGCTATCTTGGTAACTTCGATTATAAATTATACTTGCTTCTATCCAATGCACGCGCCTGCTGCATCATGAGAAAACCCATAACTCTACTTCAGCATATTGTGTGAAATGTTTTTCTTGATCTAGTGTATAATTAAGCTATAAGGAGAATGATCCACAAGAAGATGAAGTCATTAAATAGGTGTTGTTTGGATTAATGCAGTTGTAGACTTTCTGCACGCTCTACTCGCCAATAAAATTACCAAGACACGGAAACCATGGGAAGCAGGGTTGCTATGGATATCCGTATCCGCAACACAAACTCTCGGATATCTGAAATAAAAACAATATCCGTGAAGGAAACTGAAGATAGGTTACACCTTCAAAATCTAATATCCTTATCCGAAATTCGTGGATATCTCTTATATATAAATATCTGTAGGTATTTAGGTACCCTTAATACGAGTTGCAAAACTTGAGTAAAGAAAAGTTTACGGAAAGTATTAAAGACTGATTCTCCCCAAAATCTGCCGTTTTTGTTTCTTACACTTTATGGTCTTCGCAAAAGAGTTACAGTGATGAAGAAAATCAAGTTCAAACAAACAAAAAACGGCAACTTTGGGGAAAACCACTCTTAAATACTTTCCGTAAAGTTTACTTTACTCAAAGTTTTGCAACTCGTACTCAGGGTACTGTATTCATATCTGAAACCGAAATAATATTGTTTCCATATTCGCATTCGTATCTGAAACCCAAATAATATGATTCACATATCCGTATCCGTATACATATACGAAATTTCGTATCCATAACATCCCTAGGAATTACTAAGGCTCGGAAACCATGGGAAGATCGAGTCTCTATCATCTTCATCATCTCCACTACAACAACCACTTCATTGTTCTGTGGGTTTATCACTGCGCTTGTGCATCTTATCTGCCTTGATGTGGGAGACACGAATCTTACATTAACCAGTTCACGAACCAATGGAGAATAAATGTGTGAAAAATGATGGCCACTGTTTTGATTCTGTGATTGAGTATCATTCAATATATGGTGCGTAGTCTAGTGGGAATGCATCAGACTCGTAAATGGAAGGTCGTGAGTTCGAATCCCGGCAGAGTGCAACAAAATACCATATATATTTTCAAATGTGAAGACTACAGGGGATATCACCAAAAATAAGAAAATAAATTTGTAAGTAAGAAAGTAAAATCTAAAAGTGGCATCTGTGTGTATCTAAAGCTCTTCTATCACAGTTTATGGAGGTATTTCCGGTTCTTTGTGACAGGCAAAATTTAGGTACTCATAATTTTATTCAATTGACATTCCTTGTTCTTTACCTGTAGTCTTCATGTGGTTTTTGCTGGGTTAAAAAAATCATATACCTTTACCAAAGACTGGTCACCAGAGCCTTACAAAACCTGGATTTTGATTGAGAATGAGCGCTTTCTATAGCGATGATCAAGCTTGCAGAGGGCTCTGAAGGTGTGATTCACACAAAAATAGCGCTCGCTAAATAAATCAAAGTGACGTATGTATAGTGGTGGCTCCTGGAGGTGAAGAAACTGGAGAGTTACTTTCCGGGACCTTTTGTCGTGGTCTACCGGATCTTCCAGACGTTTCACTTATGTCTACGATGGGCTTTTTTAGCGTGAAAGGGATCTTGATGAAAATGAGAAACCACTGGCAGTGTAAGCCTTAAACTACCATTTCGAAATGTCGAATTCAAAAATAAGCTGAACACAGCAGCCGATTAAAAGGCATGGAGAAGATTTGAGGAGGCATACGTTCAAGAGTGGAAAAAACTGAAGAACTAGAATTCTATTAAAACTCAATAAAATATCAAAGTGAAGCAGTTATCAATGAAACAAAAGATTTCATTGAATAAATTTATACATCTTTTTGCAATTATTTGCGGCAGTTGTGATTAAATGACATGTACCTACTCCTAGAAACGCGATGGCGGTTTTTACACTGTTTGTCCGCCCAATGCTTGTTTGGCTTATCTACTATTTGAATCAAAGATGACCTTAAAATGAAATTGTCTTAAGAATCACATTCTACACAATCTAAGCTAAGAAAAAAATAAAACACAATAATGTTCCTTGACTTATAGGTTGGTATGCGGCTGACCACCCATGCTGTAAAAATGGTTCACTTTGCCAATGTCACCCCTGTTACAGGGAAGGACGGCAAGAGTTGCAGGGTGTGTGTCCATTTGAGATTTGGTTTTTATGTTGTAGGCTCACATGAGGCATGTGCAAGCGCGAACTTGTACATGTCTGGTTGTGAGAATGCATTTAATGTGAATCTCCAATGTAACATTTATTTGCAACTTAGATTAGATTAGATTAGATTAGATGTGAGAGTTGTTTTACATGTTTTTGAATTTAATGTCCAATTTTCATAGGACACATTGGTCCAGTACACGTATAAACATTGCTCATGTGAAATTACCTCTGTTGGAGATAAGACAAACGAGCACTAAGGTGACGTGTTCACGAATGAGAAGTTGTTAAATTGAGAGATGAAGAGTGAGGAGTCGGGTTTCTTGCGTGATGGAACTGTTAGAAACCGAAGATACGCGCTTCTGTTATAATATACATAAATATGCATTCTTTCACACCTAACAACAGTAGTTGACAACCATAGATTAATAATACTGCAACGAACGTATAATTTTAGGTCTGCGCATGTTTACCTATGATTGTGTGTCTATGTTTTTTTGTGTGTTTATTTTTAATGTGTTTTTACTCACTTCTGATTATGTGTCTAACTGTCTATGTGTTTTTTACTTGCAAATGTGTATATATACGTAAGTATTTAATAGTTGTATTTCTCGTACCTGCTCGAAGCGTCCACTTGAGAACCTGCTCGTATATTTAACGGGTACATGCGAGAATAAGCTTTAGTCATCTCTAAACTCGAACCGCGGTGCTTTAAAGCAGTCAGTACCCCATTAGTATCCAAACCGTGAAACCACCGCTACAAAAGTTAAAATGTGAATCATATGTGAGAAAAATCTAAAACAAATGGTGTAAAATAAATTTAAGCGAAGGACCCTTATTGACTTTGTAACGAGATGAATTTGTTTTGTGGAATGGAACATAGGGATTTGAATATTTGAATTAGAAAAATAAAACGAAAACCAAAAGAGGAGATGTTTTCCTGGCTTCAGAGCCACTATAATCTAAGTTGCAAGGATATATTCATTTAAAGCTCTCAGATGTATGCCCACAAACCAACACGTGTAGTTCGCGCTTACAATTAATGCTGAATGTGTACTTACAAATAAAATCCAAACCTCAAATGAATATAAGCCCTACAACTTTTGCCGACCTCTTCCGACTTCCCTGACACATGGGTGACATTGGCAAAGTGAACCATTTTTTACAGTATGGGCGGTCAGCCTCATACCAACTTATAAGTCAAGGCAGCAAAAGCAATACGCTAAAAAATAAATACACACAAAACTAGGCGAATAGGAGTTTGAGGCTTAGATTTTAGGCTGTGGCGCTTTTCAACTGACAAACACACACATGAAGAAGCAAGATAGGTTGGTTAAATACCCCACAGTTTCCATTCATTTTCATATTTACGCGATTGAGAGGAATTTACGCAATGTTCTATACCTACCTCGGGGTATTGGCGCCTGGTTGACGACCACTGAAATTGTTAGATGCAGTATAATGTAAATGCGGTTTCTATACGGCCGCAGATCTGAGTGTAAATTACGATTATATTTCAATAAACAATTATTTACTGAAAGGCGGCAATTTCTGTTGACCAAATAATGTTATTTCTGTATCGAAAAATAAAGGTTCAGATTTTTTTGTCTGGCAATTTTATCTCTCGTAGGTACTGAAAATGAAACGAATTCTTTGTCTTAATTTGACCACAGTAGACTCGGCACAGATGCCATAGTCAAGAAAATTGTGACGTCAGACTGTCGGGTTGCTAGGGAAATGCTTTAAATGTTTTCTTGAATTTTAGTTATTTATTTGTTGTAGTTTATTCTAAGCTTTAATAAGCTTCATACAATATTCTAATGTATCTTTAATGAAAACAAAGTTTGTTCGAAAGGCAACTACGAGTAATATGATGGACTTATATAGTTTTATGATTTTACTGGGTTCAATTTAATAAAAATTGCAGTTATTTGTTTGCACAATTTATTCCTTGACTTATAGGTTGGTATGAGGCTGACCACCCATACTGTAAAAAATGGTTCACTTTGCCAATGTCACCCCTGTTTCAGGGAATGTCGGCAAGAGTTGCAGGGCTTATGTTCATTTGAGGTTTGGATTTTATTTGTAAGTACACAATCAGCATTTGTAAGCGCAAACTACACGTGTTTGTTTGTGGGCATACATCTGAGAGCTTTGAATGAATATATCCTTGCAACTTAGATTATAGATGCTTCATTTAGTCACTGCTGTTTTTGTGTGAATCACACCTTAAGAGTCGTCTGCGAGCTTGGTCATCGCTGTAGAAAACGCTAATTATCAATCAAGACCCAGTTGCTGTAAGGCTGGATGTGTCTCTTGCGATCGGTCTTTGTTACAGGTATATGAATGTTCCAAGCCAGCATGAAGCATATTGGAAAATGTAAATGGTATATTTTTGTGCTCCGCCGGGATTCGAACACACGACACTTCATTTACGATTCCGATACGTTAACCACTAGACTACGGACCGGTCAATATATACGGAGATTGTATTTCTTATTGGTCTGCGAGTTTTAATATTCCTTTTAATTGACGAGGAATGCATTTTTCTTGTAGGTATCCCACCTCAAGAGCCAGCAATCAAAGCAATTTTAATTTACGATTCGCACTAAAAATTTTACACATTCGAATTGCAGGAGATATGGGAGATTGTCGCCATAAAAGTATACCATCCTACATCCCGAGTTTAACAAAAACATTTACACTCATAAAAAAAATGTATTGAAACCAAGGCAGCGCATCTATTGACCGTTTCAGTTTTCGTACACTTTTGTATCTTTATTTTATTTCGGGTACTGTATATCGCCATAAAAGTATATCACCCTGCACCTATTCCGAGTAAGAAATGCATTCAAACTCAACCGTTTCGTATAAAAAAAAATGTACAAAAATTAATGTAGCGCATCTTGTGATCGTTTTACTTTAGAAACACTTAAAAATATATATTGCCATAAATATGTGTTGTCCTGTACTCCACGAATAAAGCACCATAACTGTTGACCTTTAAAATGTATAAAAAATAAAGCAGCACATCTATTGAGCATTTTAGTTTCAAGACATAATTGTTCTTTTTATACTTCAGGTATGAATTAGCCTTAATATTGTATTTTGGTATTAATCCGCATGGCGGCGAGATAAGCTTTATTTGAGGGGCTACTCCCCCTTCCTCTCCTACCTGTAATCTCAGGAAAGGTCTAGAAAGAGCTGAGTTTATGACTGAAAATGAAAAAAAACCATCCATTCACTATTTCAGAAATTTGATCCATCCATACCTTTCTCGGTCTTCCTCTACCACGACGCATTCATCCATTCTTGCAACTTATACTTTCTTCATCAGTCTTTCATCACTCATTCTCTCCACATGTCCAAACCATCTTAGCAAACTTATCTTAATCTTTACTGTCACACTTTCCCTAGCACCACATGTCCAAACCATCTTAGCAAACTTATCTTAATCTTTACTTTCACACTTTCCCTAGCACCACATGTCCAAACCATCTTAGCAAACTTATCTTAATCTTTACTTTCACACTTTCCCTAGCACCACATTTTTCTCTTACGAAATCATCATCCCTATCACTCCGTTTTTTCCCAAATCATACTTTTTAGACAGACTATTCCTAGTGTAAGTACATATAAACCTTCAATCTAATCTTATCTTAGTTGCAAAGAAATGCAGCATTAGGGATTCATATTATATTCATTTTCACAAGCAGACACGTATAAGTTTACGCTTGCATATGCCGCATGTGAACCTACAACATAAAAAAGTGGAGGCGCATCTGCGGAGGTACCGGCCACCCCTAGTGGAACGGCGGCAGGATACAGTACAGTACAGATAATAAACAAAAACTCTCAGCTCTTGGTACCCTTTCCTTAATTAATGGTTGCTATGAAGTTGACCAGCGTTACTGTCTCAATATTAAGCTTTTCAGCAGAACTTTCAGATTTTACGTTGCTATTGAAATGTGTAGTATCCACAAAATACCAGCGCGCTTATTCTTTTGACCTCAGCTGATTGTTAACCTGTACCCAGAGTATAAAACATGCCGTAAACTCACCTCGATTGCGTAAAATCGAAAAAATGTAGGCGTGCCGTCGCACATTCCATACATTTTCGATTTACGCAATCGCGGTGAGATTTACGCAGTGTTTTACACTCGGGATACTGACGGCAGTTAAATTGCTCTTTATTTTATTGTTTCTCTGTTTGGCATCTTCTGCAATAAATAAGATAGGAATTTATATGTGGAAATATTTATTACCGTGATCCAATAAAGATTGTCAATTTTGCGTGTCAATTTAGCATGGGACAAAAAAGGAAAAATTAGACAATTTTTATGTGCTGTTTTGTAAACTCACGCAATCGCTTGGTAGAACGCAAGCGCTCTACCAACTTAGCTGTCGACCGGACAACCCTCCATTATTAAACAAGACGTTATGTCGGCGATACAGCTGAGTGGACAAGTCGGTTTAATATGAAAAGCGTATGTTGGAAATACCTAAACAGCACCAGTTCAAGTCCCGCCAGGTCATCATCTTGAATATAGTTTTGTCTCTGAGCTAATATGACGTTAATAATTAATAAATAATTCTTACAATACAATGGAATGAATTAAACATGTTTAAACCTGCTTGTGGTTGGCCAGAACAGAAAATATAGGTGAATTCCATTTGTCTTCAAGAAAATCATTATACAATGAAAAAGGCTAAACTTAACGCAACTGAGCAGCACATATAGCGCTACTACTTACCGCGTTATCGCTGAAGGAGTAGGAAAACGATGAAACGGTAAAAAGTAAATATATTGGCTTGATGCAAAAATGACGCGTTTGAATACAAGTTGCATTAGATACAGGTACAACTAAACTATAATTCTTAAGCCATCATTAAAAAAATACAGTTGAGGGTGTTGGCAAAATAACAGTTTCATGCAAATATGCCACGTTTGAATGCAAAATAATATTGAATAAAAAAAATGCAGGAAGGTACTTATTTGTCGGAAATAAAATTTAAGTGGGTGTCCTTTTTTTAGCCTGCAAATCAAAATGTACACAGACAGTACAAGGGCTTGTAAATTAAAGAGTTTTATTGTCGCCGTATGTTTCTTGCGGCAATCTCAAATGCGATCCCGGTGGTATTTCATTTCTGACACATTTGCAGATACGATATTGTTTTAGTGCTGCGTTTATTGCGTCCGTATATCGCAGTGCATCGATCGATACGAGAGAGGTTTTTGAAAAAAAGTGTAAATAATGGAATCAAATATAATCAAAAAAGAAATACTAAATTGTGTGTACATTAATACATAAAACAAAAACAAAAAATTAGGGAACGACTCTTGCCGACCTTCCTTGAAACAGGGGTGACATTGGAAAAGTGAAATATTTTTTACAGTATGGGTGGTCACCCTCATACCAACGTATAAGTCAAAGAATGCGAATGTCTTAGCGCGAACTTATACGTATCTGCTTGTGGGAATGCATGAATCTCAAATGATATATATCTTTGCAAATAAGATTTAGATTTAGATTATGTAAAAGAGATCTCAAAAATAAAAACATAGCCATGGATAGATCATAATAAGCATTTTAACTACTAATACAGCTGTCCCAGTCATTCATATAATAATATAGCGGATGATGATGATGAAAACCAATCAGTATAATTTTTAGCAAAAAAAATACAATGATAAAATCCAGACGAGACACTAAAACGGATAGAGGAAAATTAAAAATTGATACCGACTTGAAAGCTTTTACTAAATTACTTTCCTTTAGTGGTCTCTAATTATTAGTATAGTCAACCCGCTGAGGGTCAGTTTTACCGCCGGAAATATCTAGTCCATAAAGGCCGTTCAGCTGAGGACAGTTGGGAAAGGATAGTCGTTGAAAGTATATGTAAGTCTCAGATGTAGTTAGTGCACCGATTTAGAGCTACATATATACATAGGTACTGGGATTGATTTCATTTTTAGGGGCAAGAACTGGTTTTGTTTTGACTTGATATGTAATTGTTTAAATTAGCATTATTTTGCTAGAATAAAAAAAAGAAAGAAGGTGTTGTTTTTTAATTTTGTCTTAATGTATAGAAGTGAAGCGTGGACGGTGAATGATAGTCAAATGAAAGTATGAACAGTGGAGATCAGAAACCTGGAGAAATGGCAGGAAATCATAAAAAAAGAGGAAATATAAAACGCAAGAGTGGAAGGGAAAGACCGAGAAAGGATGACTTGATCAAATTCGTACAATTGTGGAGGTATGGGATATATAGAGTGAATAGTAGTAAATGTATGAAAAAAATATGGATTAGAAATAACTAAGAGAAGTAAGTATTTGTACAAGTTTAAGGCTGGCTGATGATGCTGGAGAGATGTTTTCCGGGATCTGTTGCCGTGGTCTATGGGAGCTGGAGCTTCTGGACGTTTTGCCCATGTCTACGATGGGCTTCTCCGTCATTGCACTTTCACGCGTAGAAACCCATCGAAGACATTAGCGAAACGTCGATAAGCTACAGCTCTTATAGACCACGGCAACTGATCTCGGAAAACATCTCTCCAACATCAGAAGTTTGTATGTCAGGATAGGAATAAGTGGATAACACTTTAGCCACCGTTAGGGGAACAGCGACACCGTTACAGCTACAAGAACAAAGCATTCTTGAAGGTACTTCTGACTATCTTTGTCTGAACAATCGAAGCTACTACCGAAGGGGTATGAGGTACAGAGGAAGGTTTCTAAAAGGGGCGAGTGGGGGTGTGTAGCCTTCGTTTCAGTTAGATCGACCAAACCCCTCCCCCCGTCACCACCCCCATCACCCAGCATGCATTAGTTTTATAGATTGAAAGATTTTTATGACCGGATCAAAACTTCCAAAGGATTGCGCTCCCGAATCGACTTTTCCAAAGTGAATCGACATTTTTTTGTTCGCTGCAGTAAAAATATATATTAAAGTCTGGGGTGCCTGGGTGAGCGGCATTGAGTAGATTTGAGATATGGATCACATAAAAAGGTTATGGGTAAATTAGAAATGTATGCGTGGACAGATATAAAAAATGCCATAATGTCTTTGCCATCTTAAAGCGGCTTCATTCCCTGAAACGTACTATTTTTTAAAATATTTTTTATTATCGTATTAAAGAGTAATCAGACATTTGGATTGATAATTTATCTAAATTTAAAACAGTAGATACAATGAAAAAATAATGGCGCAACAATAAACATGTTAGTAGAGAGAAATATGTTTTTTTTTTAAATATAATCGATTTAAAAATATGTTTATACTTAGTAGTCGTGCAGAGAGGGTGTCTCGTGAAGACGCTAGCTACGTTACCAACGAAACGTCGAGAATGATGTGAGTTCTTCTCCATAACGTTTCGTCTAATATATGAAAAGTGTTAACTACCTAACTGAGTAGATAGTTATTATAAATAATAATTGTAAATCTATATTTAAATTTATGTACACAAAACAATTACAATTCATTTAAGCGCAACTTGCATTGTGAGAGAGTTGTTTTTAACTATTATTGAAATCAAATATCAATATCCAGTTTTCATAAGACACATTGCTTCAGTACACATACAAACATTGCTCATGTGAAATTACCTTTGATGGGCATAAGATAAACAATAACTAAGGGGACATTTTCGTAAAAAAAAATAGTTGTATGTAGATTAAGGGTCCATATATATGAAATTTCCTCGAGTTGTAAAGGAATTTTTCTTCGACCTTTTACATTCTTTCTACGATCTGGTTTATATTTGTAGTGAAAAAATATGAGGTCATAGAGTATCTAAAGCACTTTTAAACACACACAGAGCCATTAAGTTTATCTGGCAAATAAGGAAGAGCATCTATCAACAGGGCAATTATTCTGTAAGCGGACTATTTAATTTATTTTTATTTTCTGGCGATAAATCCCCGCATGGGGAAGGCGGCCAAGGCGCAGGTCATTACTTAAAAGTGCACTCAAATGCGACCCTTAAATCTTATCTAAATAGATGGGATTCTAGTTCATAGATAAGTCTAAGTCACGGTATATAAGGTATATTTTCCTTTGAGGTTAAATAAACTGTAGAAATTAAAATAAAATCTTTAGTAATCTATAATCAAAGTTGCAAAGATGTATTAACATTTAAAATTCACATTAAATGCAAACACAGTAAGTTCGAGCTTACAAGGGCCGAATGTGTACTTACAAATTGAAATCCAAATCTCAAATGAACAGAACCCTGAAAATTTTGCCGACCTGTCTTGAAAAGGAAAGTGGTTTGAGTTACAAAGCTTAACTTTTTTTTTTATATATATAACGTATTAATGAATCTGGATGAAACGAAAGAAGGACGCAAGGACCTGAAAAAATGGCGGTTGATCTTAAATTTTGATAAGTTGTATTGTAAAAATATTTTTGATCCTTGACTTACTGGTTGGTATGAGGCTGACCACCTAAACAACCTGGTACCAACTTATGAGTCAAGAAACTTGTAAGAATATTGCAATCCCAGAAAACTATCGTATCGGCACTTTAACAAATAAAATTCTCAGTAGCTCTCGCGCGTAAGGGTGGGAAGGTAGGAACTAGGTATAGTTGCACTCATCCACAAATCTAAGTCGTAAAAATTCCAAAATTGAATTGTACGATCGTCTACCTTAGACTGGCTGCGCCTTCCTTAGCGTCTCACCTTCATTATATGGGAAATCTATACGCACACAGTCCCTGGTCATTCTATTAGAAGCACACAGGCGTGGACCTCTTCTTCTTCTTCTCGTAGGGCCGTGTCAGGTCCCCCGACGTCGACTATCACTTAATAGAGTGTATCGCTGTCTCTTGCAGCTCAAAATATAATATTATAAAAATGATTTATTTGATAAGCGCTGTTTTTGTATGAATCACGCCTCAAGAGTCTTCGGCAAACTTTGATGTCGCTATAGAAAGCACCAATTCTCAAGTACGACCAAGTTCAGTGGCTGTGACCGATATTTGGTAAAGGTGTATGAATTTTCCAACCCGGCAATAAATATTATACCTTTTTTGGGCTCCGCCGGGATTCAAGCCCACGACCTTCTACGATGATGGTTGTTACTAATTTGTTTAATAAAAAATAGTGAAAATAAACAGTGCTACGGTTCTGATAACCTTTTTGAAATAATATTTTTACGGTACGGATAGGTAAATAAACCATTAAAAAGGTATTTTAAAAAGTGTGATTATCTAATCTAAGTTGCAAATATATGTTACATTGGAGATTCACATTACATGCATTTTCACAGCCAGACATGTACAAGTTCGCGCTTGCACATGCCGCACGTGAACCTACAACATAACAACCAAATCTCAAATGGACATACACCCTGCAATTGTTGCCGTCCTTCCCTGAAACCGGGGTGACATTGGCAAAAGTGAACCATTTTTACAGCATGGGTGGTCAGCCGCATACTAACCTATAAGTCAAGGAACAATTATGGTTTTAATGTAATTTTAAACTGATAAAAAAACTACCCATACGATTCACAGAAGTGCATCTTTTTCGTTCAGTATAAAGTAGCTATGCTAACGATGAAAACACTGGGACTTAAAGTATGGGCAGGTAGTTTTTGTGTGGCTATGTTTGCACACCTTGCTATGGCTGCGGAGGCATATCAGATTTCGCGACTTTTACACGGGGAATAAAGAACGGGCGTTAAAGCAAGACTGCTATACGGCTATCTATCTCTACGCTGCCTTTTCATTGCCCCAACAGCAATAAGCGTGAACACACATATTCTGCAGGAATGTTCCAAGTGGTATGCGACTTTGATGTCTGGAAGTGAAGCATGGACAGTGAACGATAACGAAATGAGTAAAGTATGTACGGTGTAAATGAAGCTTTTGAGAAGCATGACAGGAAAAACTCTGAGGGATAAACTTAGGAATGAATAGGTAAAAAAATAATGTAATTTGAAAGAGGATGTGAAAGTTTAGGTACAAAAGAATGTGATGAGATGGTTTGGGCATGTGAAAAGAATGAATGAATGATGATAGACTGACAAAGTATGTATACAATTAAAGAGTGAAAGGAAAAAGAGGGAAGGGACGACCGAAAAAAGTATGGAGTGATCAGATTGAGGAGATTGTGAAAGAATGGGATGTACAAAGTGAGCGTAAAAGAAGAAAACGCATGAAAAAGGTGATGGATATGAATGAATTGAAAGAGGTATGTAAGGATAGGAAAAAATGGAGGCAGCTCTGCAGAGGCTCTGGCCACCCCTAGCGGAATGGTGACAGAGTTACAGAGTTACAGGTAACCTGTCATCATTCCACTGAGTGTGGCCAGAACCTCTACGCTGTTGTCTTCACTTCGTCCTATCCAGTATCTTAAGTAAACAAATTTACTGATTGCGGGTCCACTATTTTCAATGTTAGCATAGTGACTTTCTACTGAATGAAAAGGACGTGCTTCTGTCAACCCTGCGGGTAGTTTTTTTTTATCAGTTTAAAGTCACATAGCTACGTTGAAGATAGATCCTTGACTAGTAAATTGGTATTAGGTTTATAACATATAACATACACCATAAGCCCTGCAAACCTTGCCGCGCTTTCTTACAACAGGGTGGCATTGGCAAAGTGAACACATTTGTACAGTATGGGTGGTCAGAACCTTCAATTTTTTTTTTTTGCATATTTCATTTTAAACTTTCTGAGAACTGAATATTTTTAGAAATAAATCAAAAAACTTTGATAACTTCTTAATTCTTTTTTCACCTTTTTGACATGTCACATAGGTGTGTACTAATTTATCAATTGCACATTGATTGAAACTTCTTACCACATTGCACCCGAAACTGTCGCATGTAGCGCGAGGATTCTGGAACCTTCTTATTCTACAAACTGGCTCTACGCCAACCTCTTTATTTGAAGTGAAAGGTTTCCCAGCTCTCGTTTATTGTGAAGGCTGAATAAACCTTGCCGATATTTTTTTTCTGTTCGAAATAAACACTTACATACTTTTTTTTTTTTTTTTTTCAACTTATTATTATTATAAACACAACATATACTTACGTACTTACTTACTTATAAACACAACCGGTATTAATTTCTGGCACCCTAGGTGGGGATCGAACTTTAGCCATCTGGCGAAATCCTAACTACAAAAAGTGAAACCTACCCTCGAGTAAACCTTTTACGAACAGCGACATTCGTTTTAGCACTAAACAAACTCATTTCAGTTTAAGCAGCATTAAAAACTACATAAAATCGATCCGTTTCTTGAAGCCAAGTATTATAGTTACTTTTGTGTTAGTTATAGCTGACCGTTGAATGTGTAGTTTCAACAGTAGCTTAAAATGGCTACATATACACTGGAATTGTCGTTTTAAAAAATACATTTTATTCGTTGAATTGTATGTTTTTAGTACAAGTGTGACATAAATGAAGAAAAGGTGTGTTTATTGATTTCTTACCTTAATTTAAATAAGAAAAAATACATGTTAGACTTCAAGAATGTCGCCAAAAAAATATTTTAGTACAACGAGCGAAAAAAGTTTTAAACTCGTAGCACCGCTTATTTTCATTATTGTTAAAAAAAACAAATGAAGGCCCATTCGGTAGCTAATTTGATAGAATGCTTGCATTCCATGCCGAGAGCCAGGGCTCGATCCCTACCAAGGGTGCCAGAAATGATTTCCTGTTTCCGTCTTTACTTCTCAACTCAACCTTAATAAGAAATGAGGGCTGGTAGATCCCCGCTTCAAATGAGGTGGTTTGGCGTAATGCCGGCCCATTTATCTGTAAAAATTAATAGGTTCCACTCTTTAAGGACATTGCGATATGAAGCTGCACGCTGCACGCATATGTACAGCTAATTACGTTGTGTTACAAAAGCTTTCGGTCCTCAGGCTATCAAAACCTTTCCTCTAGAAATTACGAGTATCAGGTAGGTAATATTACAAAAGTATGCAGAAAAATTTCAAAGAACATATCTGACAAAGCATCAGTAGGAGAAAATTGAAATGCGATGGAAAACAATAATATAATACTAACAAACGTATCATGGCATTCCGCCCATCATATTAGAAAAGTGAAAGAAGATGTGAATCGTCACATTGAGAGGGGAGGGAGGGGGGAGGGGTGGTCGGTAGACTAGGGGGTTGTTTTTACGACCACCGAGCGGCGCGGCAGTAATACTGGGTTCGAATCCCACCTAGCCCGGCTCAGCGTTGGCCCAACCAAGTCTGCAAACACAGTTTTATACTTTAGTCCGTGACTAACTATGGTCTATTAAAAAAATATAAGGGATTATTTTTTAAATACATGTATACATGACAAGTACTCGCTTCCATTTCAGGGCTAGAGTTAATACCTGTTTTTGGCCAGGAAAAATATGTTGGTAAATTGCATTCCTCATCACAAATCTATTTCAAAACAATATATTGATAGTAAGAGTTTCACAGACTATTCTTATCTGAGATTTGGATTTGTATTTTTCAGTTCCCTCGCAATGTGTGCAAGCGCAAACTTGTACGTATTATTTTCATTTGGACATGAATTAAATGCGAATCTTTGTAACATAGATACACCATCACATCGCTGAAGAACCCCATTGTAGACACGAGCGAAACATCCGGAAGTTTCAGCTTTAATGCACGATGACAAGTTGAAATCAAAATGCATTATTAGTTTAACGAGATTTAAAAGGGGAAAAATATTTTTATTCGTGGAACAGTTTTTTTTCACTATTTTTATATATGAAAATTAAAAACGCTTAAATCGGTCTTCATAATTTTTTTTTTTTCAAATTATACGTAATAGTCGTAGATCGAAAACGTTTATGAAAAAATTAAATGAGCTACGACTAAAAAATATGTTGTCTTTTCTTCAAATCTCTTTAAAATTGTTTTTTTTGTCTGGTGTTATTTTCCTGGTCAGGAGGCTGTCCCATCGTGCTACGCACGGTTGCAGTTTGCAGTTGTGAGGCCGCGCTCGGTAGCGGACTATAAAAGTGCCCCCCAGTCTGCATAATGCATACCAGGACGCAATATATTCCCATTAAAAAAGCGTCATATCAATAAAACGTCTATGCGACGTATACTATTTGCATATAACTCATTTCGCATTATGTACAAAATGGCGGCACATAATAAAACAATATTGTATTTTTAAGTAAGTTGAATATTGTGTGCGAGCTTTGAAACTCTCCAGAAAAAAAAAATTGACAGATGCTCAAATAAGTATTTTCGATTTTGCAATGAAAATAGAGTCACATACATATATCGATCCTTAAAGGTAAAACTGAATAAGTGACGTATTAAGCTGACATGAGTTTCTCAGATAAATGCAACATTTTCCTATTTTTTACTGGAGGAAACACTATAATGTTGAGAAAATCCTATTGTAAAGAGGTTTGTCATGAGTATATCCTTATAATTAGTTCACTTACCATGAGAAGCTATAATCTATAATCTATCTATAATCTAGTGTTGCAAGGATATATTCATTCAAAGCTCTCAGATGTATGCCCACAAACAAACACGTGTAGTTCGCGCTTACAAATGCTGATTGTGTACTTACAAATAAAATCCAAACCTCAAATGAACATAAGCCCTGCAACTCTTGCCGACATTCCCTGAAACAGGGGTGACATTGGCAAAGTGAACCATTTTTTACAGTATGGGTGGTCAACCTCATACCAACCTATAAGTCAAGGAATACGAGTAATAAATAACATTTTAGTATAAGAAAACAACAAAACCTTAAAAATAAATCTATACAAAAAATACATTCAATAAAATGTTTTATCCACGATTTTACAGATCAGAGAATCAGTTTTTTAAGGTGGCGATATAATCTAAGTTGCAAAGATACATATTTGAGGCTCATATTTTGAATTGCCTACAAATATAAAGGTGTAAGTACGTGCTTACGTTTTATGCTGTATGTGTACTCAAATTATTTATTTATTCACGTTTAATGCCAAGAATTTTTTTAACATAGTGCACTATAAAAGATCATAAATCTTTTAAATACGTCAGAATATAAGAAAGCAAATCCCAAATGAACTATAGTATAACATGAACTAAGAAATAAGACTGTCAGATGATAGTTTTACAAAAAAACGATTTATCTTGAATGTATCAAAATTCATAAAACAATTTAGGATGCAATCTATGCAACGCTTAGTAGAAAAAACGGCAGAGAGGCAATTGTTTTGGAAAACTTAGTCTTTCAACCGTAAAGTTGTTTGCAACAAACACAATTATTTCAGTTGAAAAGCGTGAATAATTTTATTCATCACACTTTTACGGTGCATACTTTTCCTACGGCTGGAAAAGTGGCGCGTGACCTATCCCAACAGTCGGAAAATCCATGAGGAAATAAAAATTGAGTGGTGCAGGGCTGGGCAGGGGGTGGGGGGTGGGGTGGGAGGGTCGTAAAATGTAGGATGAAAGACGTAAGAGGGGTGAGGGGGTACGGGTGGGATGAATAAGGGGAGATGACCTACCGCAACGCTTGGGAGTTCAACATTATTTATACTCGAATTTATATATAAGCCTACCCTCTCATTGATAGTATTAAACATTGATAAAAAAGATCCATTATTATTGTTACGATTTTCAAACCCCTATGTTTTTGTTCTTTTCAACTTTTTGTTTATGATTTTAACTGCTTGAATTGTTCTTGTAGAAGAACTTAATACTGAATGATGATAATCTTAGCGTTTTTTGACTCTTTTTACGACGCGACGTCTAATCTAATCTAATCTAATCTAATCTAAGTTGCAAAGATATGCTACATTGGAGATTCACATTATATGCATTCATGACATGACAAGTGAACCATTTTTACAGCATAGTTGGTCAGCCGCATACCAACCTACATATAAGTCAAGGAACGTCTATGTTCTCTAAATTTCACTTTTATACGCAAACCGTTTCTTAATCATTTTGTTGTTAGTATGTGAGTGACAGTTAGAAAAAAATGAAATGTTTTTATTATTATTTATCTACATTTCAAAGGAAAGAAAATATCAAAACCGTGAAAAATGTCAAAAAAAACATAATGTTTTATACTTTGTACTTTGTGATGAAATTAGTTTTAACTTTTTAATTAAAGGGTGATCCTGTATTTATTTTCAATACGAACATAATTTGAATAGCCCTCGAAAATTTGGGATAACATTTTTCAAAAAATTGGGACCCAGAAATCATTTCAAGTTTTAAAGAATGAAACAACGGATTTTACTGACCGTGCAAAAGAGAAGAACGATTTTTTTTTAAATGTATAACGACCGTAATCAAAAATTAAAATCTTTAATCATTTCAAGTTTTTATTGAATACGAAAAAATAATTTTTAGCGACGATAAATGACGACTATTTCATTTCACCTCCCAACTACGCTTCGAAATAATTTTGAAAAATTGCAAGATACGCAGTTTAAGATGTATGTATGGAGGACATGTCGAGTCTGTTTTTATTTTTCATTTTTCCCTCGTTATTTATAGGCGTGAAGGGGATCGTTTATCTCTCGCGAAATCTCAATTTAAATGTGTAATCAATTAAAATTCACTTTGAGAAAATTTCATTTCAATCAATTATAATTATGCGCGGTTTTTCGCAAAAGGCCAATTACTGCCACAGAATTCCATCACGTCATGCACAGACGGCCACTCAATCGAGACATTTTTGCATGTTCCTTTACATCAATGGCGGGCGAACGTCAGGCTTGTATGGGTCAACGGGCATTAGAGTACAAAAATATATGTTTTCCTATTCCCAAGCATTCCATCCATCCGTCTAATCTAATATAATCTAAGCTGCTAAGATATATATCATTTAAGATTTATATTAAATGCATTCCCACAAGCAGACATGTATAATTTCGCGCTAACACATGCCGCATGTGGACCTACAATATAAAAACCCAATCTCAAATGAACATAAACCCTGCAACTCTTTCCGTCCTTCTCTGAAACAGGGGTGACATTGGCAAAGTGAACCATTTTTACAGTATGGGTGTTCAGCCGCATACCAACCTGTAAGTCAAGGAACAAGGAAAAAGGATCCGTCACAATTTTATTTATGTCAAATCATGTGATATGTACATTTCGAATGTGCATCAAGTGTACACTAAGAGAACCCATACACTAATTTTTAGGTATTTTGACTCTGGAATGCCATTTTTCTATTCATTTTCTACTCTTTTCTCATTCGTGTGTTGTCTGTATTTTTATTATGGAATTTAAATGAACACCGAAACGAAGAATAATTTCTGACACCGTGGGTGGGGTTCAGACCCTATCTCTGAGTTATAGAACCCAAGCATTCCACTAACAGAGCGAAAGACCGAAAAATGTTTACTTTAATACAATCTATCATCTAAGTTACAAAGATATATTAATATAGAAGATTCATATCAAATGCATGCCCACAAGCAGACACATATACGTTTGCGCTTACACATGCCGCATGGGAATTTACAACATAAAACCCAATTTCAAATGAACCCTGCACTTCTTGCCGACCTTCCCTGAAACTTCTCGCAAACAAAGTGAGTACCTTTACGATAAGTCAAGTAACATTGATTATTCAAGATTTTTAGCAATAAATCAAATGACACGAGATTAAGTAAAAAATTTTACTTTTATTGAAAAGAGACTTCTGGAAAGTGGTCGCTTTGTTGAAAGGTGTAATGTATAATTATGATATGATTATTTAGAGTAGGTAATATCATATATAAGGTAATGTATTATTGTAATATAATATTATTAGAGATTATTATTGCTTCACTGAGCAGTCTGGTTTTGTCTCTCGCCTTGTAAACACTGAAATGGAATAATACATCACATTGAAACCAAGACTCATCTGTTCGTCTGATTGATATCCCCCATCCACAATAAACATCCCCAAAATACATCACAGTGGCGCAGTTAGGATAAAGAAGAACCATATAAAACGGGATAAAAAAATTTTTTTTGGAAGAAATAAAATAATATTGTTGCAAGAGCAACATGTGGGAATCTTCGAGAAGGAAGAAGGATCTGAAGACTGAGGATCACGAAGCCAGCTGAGGCGAGGTTGCTGCAGGGAGAACTGGAAGAAGTCTGAAGAGAAGGAGCGGTTTTCTTCAAGAGGAAGAGAACTCACGGAGCCAAGAGGAATCGCTGCAGGGAGTTACTGCAGCGGTTTTCTTTTCAAGAGGAGAGGATCCAACTGGGGCGGAGTGCTGCAGGGAGTACTGCAGGAGCTGGGAGCCTTGAGGGTCATTTTCCTGGAGGTGACTGCTGCAGGGAGTGGAAGCCACTTTCTGAGGGTCACGTAGGCGTTTCCTGGACTGTCGGACGCAGAAGCAGATAAGATTTTTGTTTTCTTTCTTTCTGCCGTTTCAGACTATGGAGGGAACACGGAGGAGTCTAAGTCCTTTTTGCCATAGGACTGGAGATTGGGATGTCTTCAGACTTCGGCTCGACCAAGTTCTCATTTTGTATGATGAGAAGTTTTTAACTGAAGAACGCAGAAGGGCTGTTCTATTATCGTCTCTCACCAGGGAGACTTTTCAGACGGTGTCTGATCTATGTTTTCCGAAAAAGATTTCGGAGGCAAAATTCGAGGAGTTGATTGATATTATTGGGGGTCATTGTGGGGTAAAAAAAAATATATTTGAGTATAGGGAGTCATTTTATTCATGTAAACAGCTCGAAACCGAGTCAATTAAGGATTATATAGCTAGATTGAAAAAAATTGCGGTAGACTGTAAATTTGAGAATAGATTGGAGGCAAATTTGAAGGATATATTTTTAATAGGTATCAGACAGAACAAAATAAAGCAGAGAATATTTTTAAAAGCAATGGAATTGAAATTATCTGAATGTGTAGAATTAGCGAGAACAATGGAACATTTGTGTGGTCAAAACAATTCAGAAAGTATAAATTTAATGAGTTCGTGTAATTCGAGGGATTCCACAGAAACTCGGAAGTCAAGGGATAGACAGCGAAATTCTGAAATCAAGCGAAATAATTCAAATGATAGTAAGAAATCTATTTTTAGACATGCAAGTATTTCAAGTGATAGGAATAATAATTATAAATGCTTTAACTGTGGTAAATTCGGTCATAAACAAAATGCATGCAAGTTTTTAAATAAAAATAATAATAATATTAAATGCTTTAAATGTAACAAATCTGGTCATTATGCAAATAAATGCAAGTTTCGAAGAATAAATACAATAATGGCCATTAATGAGATGGATGGTCCCATTTTTTTAAACGTAAAGGTAAATGATACAGATCTAAAAATGATTTTAGATACGGGTTCTGGGGTGACTATTATTCCTTGGCACATATTTAATGAACATTTTTCAAATATTAAGTTAGAACATTGTGATTTGAAATTATCAAGCTATGATGGTACTCAACTACAAGTAAAAGGTCGTAAGTACATGAGAGTAGAATATCAAGGAAGTAAAGAGTACATAGAAATAATTGTTGTATATAAAGGGTCGTCTTCTTTATTAGGTCGGAATTTTTTGAATACTTTTAAAATAAATTCATTCAATGTTAGCGATAATATTTATTCAGTAGGAAATAATAATACGAATTATAATGCAGATTTTTTTTCTAGTATGAGAAAAAAATATCCAGCTGTTTTTGAGAGTAAAGCAGGTACTTTTAAAAATTTTGAAGCGGAGATAGAAGTTATAAAAGACTTTAAGGCAAAATTTGTTAACCCGAGGCCAATTCCTTTTAATTTGAGAATAAGGGTAGAAAAAGAAATAGATCGCATGTTACAAGAAGGTATTATTGAGAAAGTAGAGACTAGTGAAATGGCAAGTCCAATAGTGATTGTGAAAAAAAAAAATGATGAAATCAGAATATGTGCCGATTTTAAAAATACTTTGAATCCAATGTTAAAAAAAATAAAGTACCCGTTACCTAGAGTAGAAGATTTAATAAATAGAGTAAATGGAGCAAAATTTTATGCAAAATTAGATTTGAGAAATGCTTTTTCTCAAATTAGGTTGTCGGAGGAGTCGAGAAATCTTTGTGTGATTTCGTCACCATTTGGGTTATTTAGGTACAAGGTACTTCCTTTTGGTCTCACGACGTCACCAGCGATATTTAGCAGAGCTTTATATTCGGCAATTCAAGGGTTGGATGCGATAGCATTTATGGATGATTTGTTAATTTATGGGAATACATTGCAAGAATTGGAGAAGGCAACGGAAGAGGTAATTAAGCGTTTAGAACGTAGTGGATTTAGTGTTAATTTACAAAAATGTGAATTTGGGTTGACAGAAGTTGAATATTTGGGATTTCAAATATCGAGGGATGGTGTGAAACCACTTCAACATAAAGTTGTTCCGTCAAAGGATAATAAAGCAGATTTTTTGTCGAGGTTACCAAGGAGTAGTACGGATAATGAGGGGGAAGATAATATTGAGATCATAAATGAGATAAACATTGAGGACGTTGAAGGAGAATTTTTAAACTGTATTGCAGTAGAAACAAATTTAAATGTAGAATGCATCAAGGAAGCATCTCGTAATGACAAGGTCATTTGTGAGATAAAGGAGTATTTAAAAACAGGGTGGCCAAATAAATCCAAAATGACAAATGGATTGGTAAAATGGTGGTTTTTAAGAGAAAAGTTAAGCGAATCAAATGATTGTTTATTTTATGAAAACAGATTGGTAATACCATTGGCATTAAGGGAAGATATTTTGAAGTTTATTCACAAATCTCACATGGGAATTGTAAAAACGAAAACTTTGGCCAGAAATTATTTTTTTTGGTTAGGGATGAATACAGAAATTGAGAAAACAGTGAGAGAATGTACACAATGTGCAAGAAATATGGGATCTCCAGATAAAGTCGAGTTGAAAAGTTGGCCGGTAGAACAACATATCTGGAAAAGGATACATTTAGATTTTTTCGGGCCGCTAGCAGGAAAATATTTTTTAGTCGTAGTAGACGCAGCATCAAATTGGATAGATGCTGTAAAAGTTGATAAAATTGATGCAAGGCATACAATTAGAGAGTTGAAGAGAATATTTTCAGTGTTAGGTATTCCAAGTTGCATTGTAACGGATAATGGTACGGCATTTACATCAGTAGATTTTCAAAGGTTTTGCAAAAATTTAAATATTAAGCATTTAACTTCAGCAGTAAATCACCCAGCGTCAAACGGTTTGGCGGAGAATACGGTAAAAACAACAAAAAGTTTTTTAAAAAAAATTATGAAAAATGGTATGTTTCCTAACGATTATGAAGATAAGCTTTTGGAATTTTTAGTAGATCATAGAAATGCACCATCATTAGCAACAGGGATGGAGCCGAGCGTGCTTATGATAGGTAGAAAAATAAGATCCATTTTTGATACAGTAGTGCCTGGGGAGAAATCATTTAAAAAGACGGGGAGAAAGGTATGTGTTTTTAAAAAGAGAAATCAGGAAAATCAACAAAGGAATTACAGGGGAAGAAAGATTAAAGGACTATTCAGAATTGGACAAAAGGTAATGACTAAGGATTTCAGAAATGTAGGGAAGTGGGTTCCATGCATTATATTTAAAACATTGGGAAACAGGATTTACTTGGTAAAAGCTGGAAATCAGATTTGGAAAAGACATCATGATCAGATTTCCGGAAGAAAGGTGTCTTGGGAGGATGAGTCTGACAATGACCTGGGGTTGGGTCAGCTGTTGGATGAGGCAGGACAGATCTCTAATGACTCGGGTGTTTCCAGGTTCCAACCATGGTCGGAGCGCCTGCGTCCGAGGGGGGAGAACCGCCTGCGGTACCCAAGATGAAAGAAGATGAAATTGTATAAGATATAATTTTTATTGATATAATATGTTATAATGATAAGTATGATAAGTATGATATAATGTAATGTAGATTCGTCATTTAGTGAGGGAGGTGTAATGTATAATTATGATATGATTATTTAGAGTAGGTAATATCATATATAAGGTAATGTATTATTGTAATATAATATTATTAGAGATTATTATTGCTTCACTGAGCAGTCTGGTTTTGTCTCTCGCCTTGTAAACACTGAAATGGAATAATACATCACATTGAAACCAAGACTCATCTGTTCGTCTGATTGATATCCCCCATCCACAATAAACATCCCCAAAATACATCACAAAAGGCAAAAATGACAAACACGAATGTTCGTCTGTTGCGAAAGTTGCAGTGCAATTAGGATGGAATATAGAGTGTCCGACTACCGATGCCATAACTACGAGGCTCAGCTCTAAACTCTCTTATTATTCACTCCTTTTGATTGAAATGATAATACTTATATGAATTTTAAAATTCCCTTCACAGTGGCATGTTTTAATTTGGTTTTTACCATTTCCCGGCCGCACAAAAAATATTGAACAATTCTGAAAAGTTTAAATATTTTTTAATCTATATTTAATGCTGAATAAAAATGTAAGCGAATTATTTTAGTGTATTACGCAAAAATGTAAAAAATATTAATGTAATTTTTATACTTTTAAAAATGTTAAACGAGGGGTTTGAATTTGAACGAGTTATTATTTCAACTAATTATTTAATAAACGAGGTCATATTTTTTTTAATTTGGAACTTTTTCTAGGCGAGCAAACGTCAGCCTTGTATGAAACTACCATCCTTAGCAACCAATAACAATTATGTATGGTCATCGTTGGATGACGAATTCTTTTAGTTTGGATCGTGTTGCTAATTTTTAGTTATTTTTATCTGCCGACGTTTCATTTCCTCAAGCAGAAAGTATTTTCAAGGCTGGTTATCAAATACAACGTATCATACTCCCAGGCAGTTACCAACAGTAAGCGGACGCGGAGGCCGCCGCAACGCTGTGATAACAAGCTTTGAAAATGCTTTCTGTTCGTGGAAGCGAAACGTCAGCAAATTCAAAAGCTGTGAAAAGAGCATGGTTTAACCCAAAACAATTTGTAGAAGCTGTAAAATATCCATCCATCTAAAACGGAAAAATGGGAAATTCATCATGAAATTCGATTATAATCCTAATGGGTTTATGACCAAGAAGCTACTTTGGTTTCGGTGCATATTAGACGTTATAGTTTTAAGCGCTACCGTATGAAATCAAAATGCTTAATTGCTTCAGAAAACGAATCGCTCAAAGGATCCGGCCCCGCAGAGGCTCTGGTCACCCCTAGTGAAATACCAGCTGAGTAACAGTAACACTTATAAGCGAATCGGACAAAAGATGCGGTATTGATTCCCCCTAGTGGAATACCAGTTGAGTTACAGTAACAGCTATAAAAAGATCGCTCAAGAGAAACATTCCTGATCACTATAATCTAGGTTACAAAGATATGTTAAATTTCAGATACATATTCAATGCATTCCCATAAGTAGACACAGTTGCGCAAACCCATCCATTTGTACACTTCCATCCGGAGAAGCGTATCACAGAACGCTCATGCAATGCTATATTTTTTTTGTGTGAAAGGCCTTCCCGTGATGGTCGTGACCCGACCCAGCAGTGATTCTAGATCTACCTGTTAGACCATTAGAGAAAACAAGACAAAATCCGAAGTAAGTTCGCGCTTACACATGCCGCATGTGGACCCACAATATAAAAAGCCAAATTTGAAATGTACATAAGCACTATAACTCTTGCCGACCTTCCCTGAAACAGGGGTGACATTGGAAGAGTGAACCATTTTTTTTAGTACAGGTGTTTAGTACAGTCTCATACCAACCAATAAGTCAAGGAACACCCCTAGCGGAATACCAGCTGAGTTACAGCAACAGATATAAACGGATCGGTCACAGGATGCGGCAGTTAGGTTTGAAAAATTATACAAAGGCAAACGTGGGATTCAAACATAAATATTTGTGTTTTGAGGCATTGCCAGCAGATTTGGCCCATTGGTGTTAGAAGACAGATATTAAAACAGATCAATTGAAGTTTTGGATTCATAGTGATGTGCGAAATAACCCATCGATGACGACTCGACTTGCGAAAATTATTTTTATTTTGAACATATTATTTCTTTGCATTCCTTGACTTATAGGTTGGTATGCCGCTGACCCATACTGTAAAAAAAATGATTCACTTTGTCAATGTCACCTTTGTTTCAGGGAGGGTCGGCAAGGGTTGCAGGGGTTATGATCATTTGAGGTTTGGATTTTGATTTGCAAGTACACATGAAACATTTGTAAGCGCGAAAGTAGATTCACGTGTCTGTTTGTGAGCATGCATTTAATATGAATTTTAAATTTTGACATGTCTTTGCAACTTAGATCACAGATTATAATAGAGGTGCCATCAATTTCGGCAACGCTCTAGATCAAATTGCACCAACTACCTGACAGGCGCGTGCATAGGGTAGAGTCAAATACATTTCAAAATAAATATTTTCTCCCATTTCTTTTAAATAACTCCTTTGAAACGATAGCTCCAAGAGAACTTAAATTTGGAATTTAAAGTGTGACTTTATCAAGCTCAAACGGTTTTTTACCATACATTGCCTACCTATTAGGCGCATGTGTCTGTATGAGATGCACGCCCCTGCTCCCTGAAATTCATCAACACTAGCTACCGCTCTTTTGCTGTGTATTCGTACATGCGTTGAATAAATTCGGGTCTAAATTTCGATGCAAACGGCCGTAAAAGAAATCCGTTGATGTATGGTCGGCGCGTCTGGAGAGAAATGGCATCAATACAAGAGATGGATGCGTGGCTGGAGGCTGCAGGAGGATGAACAATTACAGGATAGAGGATATTAATGGGGCATGGTGAATGGCTATTGATTTCATGAAACCAAACGATCTAGCTGCCCTCGCCTGCGAAATGCCAGCTCGTAAATAATCCACACAATCATCCATGCGAGCCATTTTTGAATGTTTAAATTAGAAAATGGTGGATGGATGGTATCCACAGATCACGGAATATAAAATGGTGTCCATGCAGATGCAGCCAAAGCAGTCATACGTAGCTGGAGATCAAAGGCTATGGACAGGCGAGATCTAATCTAATCTAATCTAAGTTGCAAAGATATGTAACATCAAAGATTCATATTATGTATATGTATGTATTTTCAAAAGCAGACACGTATAAGTTCGCGCTTAAACATGCCACCTGAAGTCTCACAATATAACAAGCCAAATCTCAAATGAACATACAGAACTCTCAGCTCTTGTCAACCTTCTCTGAAACAGGGGTGATATTGGCAAAGTGAACCATTTTCTACAGCATGGGTAGTCAGCCGCATACCAACCTATAAGTCAAGGAACATGAGAGTGGAGGAGAATCTTGGATTCAGCCAAAGCTTACCCAAGGCTGTTGAGCTCATGATGACCTAATAAGATAATGGGCCTACACCATATATTTTACTCTGTAAGGGAATTTCCCTAAGCGACACTAAATATTTTATATCTTGTATGGAGGTCCTATTCCTTTCTTCCTTTACCACGTAAATGTTTCTCACATGATGAAGCAGGTGGTTCCAGGCTAGAAGAACCAGCAATCGCATGTTCTCCAAACACATTATTCATCCTTCTTGCTGGTTCTTCAATCCGTGTCTTGGCCCCGGTTTCTGCCCAACACAGGGCTACAGCCATTCCGCACTACACGCATTCTTCCCGGTTTTTTTTTTCTATACAACGCCGGATCGTAAGTCTAGTAGTGCATGGAAATATATAAAAGCTTTCACACAGTTTGTCCGGTAATCCATAGACAAACCGGGCAGAATGTTTTGTGTCTCAAATGGGCTTTAGGCCATGGCTACATGCAATTCTGTCACGCATGAATGACAGTTTACATGTTGCATTATCTGAGAAAAGGGCGGTTAAGAGCGTGGTTAATTTTACGATAAGATAAAGTCAGTAGCGCAACGGCTGGGCAGCGCGTTACATAGGTAGTGGGAGCTGGGAATCAAAGATCAGAATGGCTGCCGTGAACTGCATCACATAGCTTTTATTGCCAGCGTAAAGATGAACGCTGCAGGACGACACAAGAAATTAAAATCTTAATTACACATGGGTACGTTTATGCTAAGAAAAAAATCGTAGAAAAATATCCACAAAAAAAAAAATGTACCCATACTGGAGCATTGTTTTCCAGGACCTCTTGCCATGGTCTATTGCAGCCGGAGCTTCCGGACGTTTTGACTATGTTTGCGATGGGCTTCTTCAGCATGATGATGATGTGATGTGTATCTTAACATCATATCAGAGTGGTAAATATTCTTACATATATATATATATATATTTTTTTTTAAAGAAATCCTGTGCGGGAGACTCCCTAGATTCTAAAGACTCTAAGGGTCTATGACACTTGTTGTAGTGCCGCAGAGGGGTACGAGCTTGGTCGTCGCTACAAAGCGCCAATACTCAAGCAAGACCCTAGTTGCTGTAGACCTTTGGTGACCGGTCATTGGTAAAGGTTTTTATGAATTTTTCAACCCAGCGAAGAGCACATTCGAGATATAAATGGTATATTTTTGTGCTCCGCCGGGATCCGAATCCACAACCTTCCATTTACGAGTCCGAAGTGTTGCCACTACGGACTACGGACCGGTCCAAGATGCCAACGACACGCGGTGTACCTGAGCGGTTACCCATCCAAGCACTGACCACGCCCAATGTTGCTTAACTTCGGTGATCTATGGGAACCGGTGCTTTCAACATGGCTAACGTCGTTGACAAAAAAAATAATTATGTTTTGTTTATTTATTTATTGTTATTGCAAATATTTTATTTACACTTATACTCGTTCCTTTTTCATTTTATCTTCCTCATCCCTGGTTTTGATAATGTTTAATTGTTCTGTTGATATTCATTTTTTTTGTTATTTATTCATCTTCTTACTTATGTTACTTCCATATTTTGTATAACTTATTCATTAAATTCATCATAAGGAGACATATATTATTTTATTCACGCACTAAATTTTCAAAACTAACTGTTGTTTCTCGTGATCTAAGATTGTACGGACATGGAATAAGCTTTGCTGATTCATCAATAGATGTATCGGAGGCTCGATTAGTGCAAAAGGTACATTTTTCGTCCTAGAAGTACATGATTTGTAGGTCCATGAATGTAATAAGATGAATATTGTATCTGTACCTGTGGTCTGATTATGTGCGTTGTGGAGAGTGGAGGCCCTGGAGGTAGGTGGGTGTTGGCCAACCTTAGCAGCTTATAGTAATGGTCGTTCACGATCTGCCTTCCTGAAATCGAACCAAGAACCCTTCTGTAGACGCGTGGACCATCGCAGCGACGCAGCAAACCAGCTATGGAAAGAACGCTTGCAGAAACATATTTTTTTACCTACATTTCATTAAAGTTATTGCGATAAGCAAAAGCACTTATGCAGAGGCTCTGACCACCTCTAGATAAATGATGACCGAGTAACATTTACAGCAATCAAAGGTGCAAAATAATGTGATGAGTTGGTTTGAACAAGGGAATAAAATATTTGCAATTCATCATTAAATTACACTTTTGAGATACGATATAAGACGAAACTTTCTGGAAGAATTTTCATTATTCATGAGGTTTTGTTGGCGAAGTAGCCAACGTCTTCGGGAGGCATCCTCTCAGCACGGCGATTGAGGATGAACTGAAAGGATCTGGAGAGTACTTTTAGAAAGGGGTTGAAGACCCACCTGTTCGCGCGCTCATATGAGCAAGCGCCTTTGGGATGACCAAGAGTCATGAAAAGGCGCTATAAAAATATTGTATTATTATTATTATTAGAGATAGTTTCTCCTGAAGACGTTCACTACGTCACCAACGAAGCGTCAAAAATAATGTAAGTTCTTCCATAACGGTTCGTGTAATGTCCGAAAAGGGTTTTTAAACTTGAATTTTAGTTTTAATTTGTAAATATGTGACCATAACAATTCCAATTTATTTTTCATGGGAAAAGGATGTTTGATGATAGGTTTACAAAGAGTTGAAACTGGAAAAAAGAAGAAAAAGAAGACTGAGAAAAGGAGAACGATAACTTATTGACATCACTGAAAGATTTAAAAAAAACTCAAGTTGTAGTAAGTAAGTATGGTTTGGAGATAGGAATGTGGTTAGGAGAAATAACGGCGTATTTTTTATTAGTGAAGCGCAGCAATTACATGTTACTTGAGGGAGAGTATATATTACCGACTGACTTAGTAACTATGTACATACTTACTCGCGGTGCAGAGAGCAACCTTGCAAATCTGTCTAACCAAAGACTACGTATATCTATTAATTAACAACTATACCCTATGCAAATAATACATCACACAAGTGAAGATAAAAATATGTTTATGTGAATGTTAAATGATAATATACAAATCTCCGCATCTCAGATTATAGATAAATAAATACATCTCCCCAGTGCTTGTTTGAACGCGAAAAAACGCAACTAAGCTACACATATAGTGTAACTTTTAGCCGCGTAATCCCCGAAGGGATTGCATATGTGAACTTATTTATTTTTACAGCTAAGAGCTCGTTCCCATTTGTCGGGTGTCGGATCCGTATATTAATCGGAGGTTCCAGTGGCAGAACATTATGTATGAAGCTATTCACACTTATCGGAAATCGGTTTTGTCCGAAATGTTCTGCCACGGGAACTTCCGATTAATATACGGATCCGACCCCCAACAAGTGGGAACGAGTTCTTAGGGGACCGGCCGGTTTGGTTTATCTATATATATTTTTTTCAAAGATGGCCTTGAAATTACATTCTAAGAAAGCTAAGAAAGAACCGTAAAACACGTTAATGCGAGAGTTGTTTGAAATATCTTGAAAATCAAATTCCAATTTTCATAAGACGCATAGGTCCAGCACAAATACAAACATTTATCATGTAAAATTGTTTCTGATGGAGATGAGACCAACTAGCACTAAGGTACGAATAGGCTTACTGCATTTGCCAATAAAAAAAAAACAGAGGTTCACGACACCCATAAAGTTAAGAATACTATTTTTAAGGTATAGACTATAATTTCTTATTACGTTTTTGTATGGATAACCTTCTGATCTCCCATAAAGTAAAAACGGAGAAAATCCAATTGTTTATTTTACAATTTTATCATTTTATACTTCTCACCTTAACCTGACCACACATTCGCAGCCATCTTTACCTCAAGTGTAAAACATTTCGTTGAACTAAAAAATAGCGTATTACAAAATATTAAGGACATTAAAACACTGCCTCTAGTGAGCGACTTAGCTTTAATACATTTCTGGTAAACGCTATTGTTGAGTTTAAACGTAGAAATTATACCAAGGGTGCGTTAACATTGTAGGCAGAATTTCAATTAACCAGTAATTTATTATGTTAAGGAGCTCACAGCGTTATCATTTAATACGAGCAGTGCCCCAAGTATAAAGCATTGTGTAAATTCACCTCGACTGCGTAAATAAAAAAAATATGAAACCTAAATCACTCTCTAGGAGTACCAACGTAAGTTACATGCATTTATGATTTACGCGATCGAGGTGAGATTTAGGCAATGTTTTATACTCGGGTACTGGAAGCTTACAGGTATAAGGCGTCAACCTTTACAAAAACTATTTATTTTCTACAATTAGCAGCAAGGAAAAATAAATTTAATAGGTAGGTATCGACATATTAATGCTTTGCAAAAAAAAATTTTTTTATAATTTACTGATTTTTATTGAGTACCTATTTGCAACATTTTTCTCGATGCAGAACTTACGTTTAGGAAACATTACGAAATCATTACACAGAAATCATATAGGACTCTGGGTTTCATCTTCAGAATTACGAAACCATTCAAAAACCCAAGTAGCCTGATAGCATTGTATTACTCATTAGTCCGTAGCATACTCGAGTACCAGTCCTTTATATGGTCACCCCACTATGCCGTTCATAAAGATAACATTGAACGTGTTCAAAAGTGTTTCACGAGGGTACTCTCTTACAGAGCAGGTTTAGGAAGGGGAAAAGCTTACCCTGAGCGACTTCGTCACTTTAAGATGGATACGTTGTATGATAGGCGCAATATTGCTGAACTTGTATATCTTTGTAAGCTCATACGTGGAGATTTGCACACAACAGATATTGAAAGTTTGCATTTTCATGTAAATGTACGATTAAGAAATAGCGAAACGTTTAGAATCAGGAAATACAATTCCAACGTTGGTCATTTTCGACCTATTGATCGAATGATGAGGTCCTACAATGCTTTAGAGAGAGTTCTTCCCGATATTGATATATTTTCCAGTTCAATTGAATCACTTAAAACTGCGATAAGGGGTAATTTTTGTCGAGATTGATAATTTTAAATTTATATTATATCCTGTTAATGAATCATACCTAAGCTAATCTTTAAACAACCCTAAATCATGGTTTGAATATTCTATTCTATTCTATTTTTGTTTATATTTGTAAACAATTTTCATGTATGTTTTTATTTCTGTTTGCATGGCTGACATCGTGTTCAGTATTCTTATTTTTATTTATTAAATGCCTGAAATTTCAACGCAAGCATTTTATAGACATTGCCGGTGACGTTTTATGAATCTGATGCATTGTGCGTGTGTGCGTTGGTTATCGCTGTACAGCATTGTATGCTGTATATGTGTATACAAGGAGTTACAAATACAATGTAAAAGAAGTAAAAATACTACGATTAAATTGGCTGTTGCGGCTTACAAGGTGTCAGCATATTGAAGTAAAGTGTATGCAAGGGGGCATACATTAAGTATCACCTCGGTGGACAGTAATTGGCCTGAAGTATATACAGGTGATCCCATATTGAAAACAACAAGTTTAATGAACATGAAATGTATTGAAATTTAATTCAATTTTACATAAGACATTTTTCGTTCGGAAACAAAATGAACTCCTTTTGTGGCCGATGATTTGGAGATGGGGCTTGAAGGATTTAAATCTACAATCTACATAAGTTGCAAAGATATATCATTGAAAATTCATATCCAATGTATACCCACAAATAGACTCACGGAAAGTTTACTCTAACAAATCGTGCTCAGTGCTGGTTTGCCTTATGCCATTCAGAGGTAATTTCACATGAGCAGTGCTTGTATGTGTACTGGACCAATGTGTCTTATGAAAACTGGAAATTGATTTTAAAAATATTTTAAGACAACATTATCGTGCTTCACTTTTTTTTTCTTAGCACAGATTGTGTAGAAAATGGCAGAAAAGGCAAACAAGTACTGGGGGGACGAAATGCTGCATGTGTGCTTGTGGGCGAGAATTAAATAATATGTTATGTATCATAAAAGTTAAGATGATTGGAACTGAGATTATCATTTGTCTACATGAATTCCTTGACATATACTTTTGATATGAGGCTGACTCCGCATGCTGTAAAAACTTGGTTCACTTATGCCGATGCCTCCCCGACTTCAGAGAAAGGCGGTAATAGTTGCAAAGTTTCTGTTCATGTGAGGTTTGGATTATTTTGTTTGTATACACGCACCATGTGTAATCGCGAACTTTCATCTTGTGCGAATGTGCATACATTAAATATAGGCCATAAATGCTAATATATCCTTGCAATTCTTAGATTATAGACTATTATAGAGCCAAGCGGGTTTTAAAAAATAACGTAAATATAATATGAAAACATACAGATTTTGTTTTTAATTTCTATAAATTTTCTAATTTAGAAAAAATCCTAGATTGGTTCTATACAACGCATATCATGCACAAAGCTTCAAAAAATAACTTTTCAAATTAAAGTACACATCCAAAAACACATTCTTAATTAACCCAAAATATCTCAATAACGTCGGTGGTCTTTTCCTGCATTAATAATTAAATAAAACATTAAAAAAACTTTCAAAAACCGCCAAAAATATCTTAAAATATCAGAGATAATTAGCCAGCATGTTCGGTAAGGAAGTCGGGGGATAAATTATATTGATAGTTTGATGTCGAACACAGAATGGACAGGTGGAGACTTTAGTCAGCTGTATGTAGGTAGCTAATCAATGTTCGCCAATATCGATGCACTTTTTGCAACGAAAGCTCGCTCCCTTAACAATGTATCTTATCGCTTTCATTATCTGTAATTGCGATTTTTTTGCACAAATAATGATGTACAAGCCACGTAGTTATGTATTTCGGAATTGACCCTTTGCCTGCCGCTTTCTTCTATGTATGTACTTGTTCATGTTTCTTCCTTGTAGAAGACACACGTCTCCTGAAAACGTCGGATATGACTCCGATGAAACGTAGAAAAAATCGTTCTTCTCTTAACCTACACACGGTCAGTAACATCCGTTTTTTTTATTCCAAAAAATGTTTGTACTTATTGTGTCATAAACCTCAATAATTACTTTAGAAAAACTACAAAGAAAAGTTTGCAGAAATTGTGCGCAGTGTAATGGATGGATTGACTTCGAAAAATCGTGACATCACTCGGCCGGGTTACTAGGGCAAGCACAAATATTTTTAATATCGGTTGGTAATTTGTATTCCTTGACTTATAGGTAGGTATGACGCTTACCACTCATACTGTGGGGCTTACTTTGCCAATGTCAGTTCTGTTTTAGGGAAGGTCAGAATGAGTTGCAGGGCTTATTTTCATTTGAGATTGGGTTTTAATATTGTCCACATGCAGCATGTGTAAGCGCGAACATATACTGCTTAAGGGAAAGCATGCAATTCGAATCTTAATGTAATATATTATCTTCGCAACTTAGATTATAGATAGATAGATTATACATATACTTGTATTCCAGTTCAGACGCGCGGAGGATGCAGTACGAGACAAGCCTTATAAAATACTACAGATAACAAGAAAAACATTGCTGGAGTGATGTTTTGCGGGTTCTGTTGCCGTGGTCTATAGGAGCTGGAGTTTCCGGACCTTTTGCCGTATAATGATGATGATCTTGATGATAACTGTCTACACAGTTCCAGCTTCCACAGACCACGGCAACAGATCTCGGAAAACATCACTCCAGCATCATCAGCCGGCCGTGTTAGCCTAAAACTCTTATTCAAGAAAAACATTAACAAAAAACTACAAGTAAATATGCTAAGCATGTAAATATACTAGTTAAAAATTATGCTGGCAATATAAGATTTACAGCCCAAGACTTTAACCGAATGGTGCCTTTATTCAAAAAAATCTAAGCGTTTGTGATGCCTAAGTTAAATGTGAGTACCTTTTTTGAATAAGCGGGTTTAATTGGTTCTCAGTATCTCAATATCTCAACCATTTATAGCACACGTCGTCTCCGGCGATCAACGGGTTATTACTTGAATGCGTTGTGAAATAAACAAGTGAATCTCGTTGCGTACGTAATTGTTACCAACATGGAATGCTTATCAACACGGCCGCGCCAATTTAAGGATAAATTGCATCTACTTTGTAGTAATCAATGAGCAACACTCGCAGGTTTTTTCGTTAATTTTTAAAATGCTGGTAATTCGAGCCGCCATACCCCGATGTAAACCTCTCGGGGATGTGGAAACTGACCTCTGATAAACGATGAAGTCTTTAACAGTTTGCTTTTTGATAGAAAATATTTTCTCTCATTTCTTCATAAGTTGTACCTACTTTTATTTTGTCTGTTAACTTTTTTTTATAATCTTTGTTATTCCTAGACTTATAGGTTGGTATGAGGCTGACCACCCATACTGTAAAAAAGCGTTCACTTTGCCAATGTCACCACTGTTTCAGGGAAGGTCGGCAAGAGTTGCAGGGCTAATGTTCATTTGAGATTGGGTTTTATATTGTAGGTTCACATGCGGCATGTTTAAGCGCGAACGTTTACGCGTCTGCTTGTGGGAATGCATTTAATATAAATCTTAAATATAATATATCTTGCTGCTTACATTACAGATTACATTTGGAAAGATAACATCAAAAGTACATCCAGTCTTACAGCAACTGAGTCTTGCTTGAGAATTGGCGCTTTCTATAGCGACGAAAAAGCACGCAGAGGGCTCTTGAGATGTGATTAACACGAAAAAAGCGCTTATTTAATAAATCATCGTAATATTGTATATTCTTCCGGTTTGTTAGGTTTTTGTTTCATAACTTGTTCCTTGACTTATAGGTTGATATGCGGCTGACCACCTAATCTAATCTAATCTAATCTAAGCTGTAAAAGATGGTTCACTTTGCCAATGTCACCCTGTTTCAGGGAAGGACGGCAAGAGTTACAGGGTGTATGTCAATTTGAGATTTGGGTTGTAGATGAGACATCCAAATAAATAAATATTATTTTCTGCCAGCTTAACTTTGTAAATACATATTAATTTTTTTTTTTTTTAAATATTAAATATCTAAAGAAGCGACCCGTTATCATGAGCGATATCAAACCGCGTAATATTTTGATCATTTAAAATGAAAAATAAGTGTCTTAAATACAATAATTAATGTTTAACAAATACAGGATACACATTAATAAACCTGTAATTAATAATACTCTTACTATCTAATTACCGTCATAAAATGATAATTTAATTATTTATTTATTTTATATCTTGGGAAAGGTGACTTTATTTTACAACTTCAGATATTTAAATTACATTTTATCATAATTTTACGAAAATAATTAAATTTATCACAATTTTGATTATTTAAACCGGAATTACTAGAAAACTAAATAATTATTTTAACGCTTACTAAACGAATCATGGTAACATTTCAATATTTTTTTTTCTCATTTAAACAAAGAAGTATTAAATTTAATTACTTATCACATTTGGTTCCTTACAGAAAAACAATTACTTTAAAAATATACAGCGTTCACCAAATATATCATAGTAATATTTAATTATTTATCATAATTTGGGCTTTAAATAAATAAATACGCACTTATTTAATTAATTTTCAATAAAAAGGCGGGTGAACCTTTTTATATGCGAACTCATCGTGCATATATATGGCACTAAAGGGCGCCAAACTCTTTGGACATGTCTGCTTTATGTTCTGTAAGCGATTTCTCACGCAATTCTCATAAAATATGTTAATATAACGAGAAACGGACGACTTTCCGATGTAATTTTATGTTATCAATGGAGCTGATTGAATATTGTGCCCCATAAGAGATAAGGGAACATTTTAAAGATATATTGCTCTCATATTTACATAGGAATTTGTAATGCATTTTTTTATACTCACATAAAAATATATGAAAGGCAAATAAGAAAACAGAAAATTTTGTAAGGACTTAATACGAGTACACTACCGATTTCTTCTTATTTTATCTTATCATGCAAGAAAAAAACAATTTTCTTCATCATTTGGTGCCACTTCTATCGATGATCGGCCATCATCATGGCTATTTTGCAGGCGCGTTCATACAGAGTATAGGGAAAACATTTCAGAATAAATATTTTCTCCCATGCCTTTAAAATAACTCATTTGAAATTGACTGAAGTGCTAGCGATGGCTCTAATCGAAATTAAATTTAAAAAATATGGTTTAACTGTTGCTGTATCCTGCTACCGTTCCACTAGGGGTGGCCGGTACCTCCGCAGATGCGTCTCCACTTTTTCTGTCCTTGCATACCTTTTTCATCTCTTCAACATTCATCCCTTTATCACTAACATAGTACTATAAACCTTTTCAAAGCTGCAGAATCAAAATGAAAAATAACTACGATGATCGTTGATATTTTGATAAAAGTGGAAACAAGAAAAAATTAAAATTTGTATGATCGAAGACGATCGGACGGCAGACGGTTAGCTGTTCGCTGTGTAAAGTGGAGAAAAAAATGTCAATGAGCTTTTGAGTAAGTCTGTAACAGTTTTTCGTGAGTGTGCTTTTGCAGTGGCGGCTCAAAGGCATGAAACCAAATACTACCTTTGGTACGACAGATTGCCAACAGCAGGCACTCAAGAAACGTCTCAAGACAAATCTGGTTATATAATCTTTTGGATCGCCCTTGGAGTATCTAACAATGTCACGAAAGGTTAAAAAAAAGTCAACTGCATCATCATCATCATCAATGGAGAGACCACAGATGTTCAGAGAACTGCAGGGAAGAGGTGGACGAAACAGGCTCAACACCGAGGAGTCTAAGAGACCTACATTCAGAAGAATATGGACACAAACTGAGAAAAAAAAATTGTAGTGAAAAAATCCTTTTTGAGTACCCTGTCAGATCCCCTGGACGTTGGCTATCACAATCACAAGAGCTTCGCGGTCTAAAATAACTTCACGGGTTGTTATTCTCACTGAACTTCATGTAAGTATTCCATACTAACGCAAATACGGATAGTCATCGGAAATCACCTTGCTCGTTTATGGCTTAGGTACAATTAATTTTCTTGCAAGCCCTTCGGCCATGTGCTTTTATAGTCCCTACATAATATTATGTTAATGACAACTTCAAATATACATATTTTTTTATGTGAGCAAAAGCAAACATAGGGAGGACATAAAAGAAAACATAAAATTCATGCGAGCGGGTAAAATTCATCCTGACTAATAACAATTTAAATTTATTACGTCCAGCGATTTATTCGCAGAAAAAAACCGCAAATTGTACGTACAATGTCTGATGATTATCAATTATTTGGCATAAAAGTGTGGAAAAGTTGCAATATTTCGTATTATAATTGATACTTAAATCAATAATTACGATCATTTATATCGATCCATGTTTGGTAGGTGGTTTGTAGGGGTACCGGCATGATTTTAGTGCAAAAAAATGTATGCTTTATAATACGCACGTTGAAAATATTCTCGTAAAAAAATATATAGATGTTGCAATACAAAATAGGGTTTCACCTGTTGAACAGTCGCTGGTTATATTATAAGACGGGTGTAGTTTTTAAAAAAAGAGCTCACAAAATAGCAACGGAAATTTGTTTTTAAATAATAAAAAATTAGATGCAGCGACGAGATTTGAAAAACAGATGTTGGGTGGGTGATATCTTGCTTGGCGGTTCACATTGGCATGTTTATTCCGACATTGATGTATCGAAGTGAAACCTGGACTACGAGTGACAGGAAAATGAGTAATGTGTACGGTTTCAATCAAACACTTCAGGAGTGTGGCAGGAAAAATTCTAGGAGATATTGGGTAAAAGATAAATGAAAGTTGAAAAAGGATGTGAAAGTAAAAGTACAGAATAATGTGATGAAATAGTTAGGGCTAATCTAATCTAATCTAATCTAAGCTGCAAAGATATATATCATTTAAGATTTATATTAAATGCATTCCCACAAGCAGACATGTATAATTTCGCGCTAACACATGCCGCATGTGGACCTACAATATAAAAACCCAATCTCAAATGAACATAAGCCTTGCAACTCTTGCCGTCCTTCCCTGAAACAGGGGTGACATTGGCAAAGTGAACCAATTTTTTACAGTATGGGTGGTCAGCCACATAACAACCTATAAGTCAAGGAACATACATGACAAATTACATTTTTAAAATCAATAAATTATAATATATACATGGACATAAAAAACTAAATCATAAAAACCAATTTTACTTTAACAAACCCTAGCCGCCAACATCACAGATCAACCGCCATTTCTTTCTATCCTTACACACTTCTTTCATTTCCTCCAGAGTCATAACCTTCTTCATACAAGCTCTTCTTTTATTATGACTCTGGATATTCCATTCATTCGCAATTTCGGATATTTGGTCCATCCATACCTTTCTCGGTCTTCCTCTACCACGACATCCATCTATTCTACCAACATATACTTTCTTCGTCAGTCTTTCCTCATTCATTCTCTCCATATGCCCAAACCATCTTAACAAACTTCTTTTAATCTTCACTTTCACACTTTCTCTTGCACCACATTCTTCTCTTACAAAATCATTCCTCACCCTGTCACTCCGTTTTTTCCCAATCATACTTCTTAGAAAGTCCATTTCAACAGTATGGACTTTACTAATTTCACTTTCATTCACCGTCCAGGCCTCGCTTCCATACATCAAGGTGGGTAAAAGTATGCCACTGCGTACCGCCAATCGAGCATTTTTAGATATGTTTTGATTTTTGGCGATACAAGCTGTGGCACCCAGTACACACCTGCCCTTCATTACTCTTCTTTCAAATTCACCGGTCATTCTTCCATCTTTTTCAAACTTACTTCCCAGGTATACAAACTCATTTACGACATCAACATTCATTCCATTAATTTTAAATTCATAATTCATACTTTCATCATCTCTTTCAAAAATCAATACTTTCGTCTTACTTGCATTCAACTTCAGATGGTTACCTAACAAAGCTTCATTCAATCTAGAGAGCATTGTTTGCAATTCTACTGCAGAATCAGATACAAGAACTGCATCATCTGCATACAGTAGAACACTCACTTTGCTCTCTCCTATCATCAATCCACAATCATTAAGTCTAGCATCCCTGACACACTTGTCCATAACTATGTTAAATAGCCATGGACTCATCACACATCCTTGCCTCACACCCTTATAAACTTCAAACCACTCGCTATACTCACCATCAATACGGACACATGCCTTACTATTTTCATAGTTTGCATGCACCGCACCAAGGAGAGCCCCATTCACTCCGTATGCTTTCAAAACATCCCATAACATACCTCTGTCCACTGAGTCAAAAGCCTTTTCCAGATCTACAAAGGCCGTGAACAGCTTCCGCCTCACCGACAATTGTTTTTCAACAAGTTGTCGTAGAGTAAAAATCTGATCAACACAGCCTCTACCGGCCATAAAGCCGGACTGTATATCGGAAATCCTTTCACTAGTAGTCAGAATCACATTTTTTATAATCACCTTACAGAAGACTTTTCCTGGTATACTGAGTAGACTGATTGGTCTGAAGTTCTGACAGTCTTTTTTGTCCCCTTTACCTTTGTAAATGGGAACAATGACTGCCTTCCTCCAATCCATCGGTACTACTCCTGCATTCACACAAAGCTTACATAATTCGTACATCCAATCTATCACGCATTCACCTCCTGCTTTCAACATTTCACCATTTATTCCATCAAACCCAGCAGACTTTCCATTCTTCAAACATTCAATAGATACTTTTATTTCTTCTTTCAAAATCCTAAATTCATTCTCTTCTGTCATTTTTCTAAACAAATTTCTTTCGCCACGACCAAAAATCCCTTCAAAATATTCTTTTCATCTCTTACATACTTCATCATTCTCCCATACCATCTCACCAACAGCACTTTTGATTCCTGGGGTGGTCAATGCAGAATCTTTATTCCTAATGGCACCGACCCATCTCCAGAATTCCTTCCTACTGTCGGTGAAACTTCTGTTAATTTTTTCATCAATCTTTCTCTGTTCATTCGCTTTGCTTTCATAAACTACATTCTTCACCATTCGCTTGGCTATCTTATATTCATCTTCTAGCTTTCTATCATTCCTGTCGTTCAGCCACTTTTTGTAACATTCCTTCTTTACTTTCACAGCCTCTTTTACTTTAGCATTCCACCAGGCATCCCCTTTCAATCTTCCACCTTTCGTTTCTCCACATACTTTTCGAGCACATTCAATCATGTTTTCTTTCATATCCTTCCACATGCTTTCAATATCTTTTTCATTCACATTCTTTTCAAGTTCATTCACACTTAACTTTTTTTGTATTTCTGATTTATACTTCACTTTCACGTTTTCATCACTCAGACTTTCAACTTTTATTCTTGGCTTTCTTACTTTCTTCTTACGTTTCTTCTTTCTTACTTCTCCAATCATTATTTTAGCGCATAAGAGATAGTGGTCACTGCCTATTTCAGGCCCACGATAGACACGGCTATCTCTTACGGCTCCTCTCAGTCTTTCATCCACACAGATGTAGTCAATGATTGTGCGACTTCCCACAATCTGCCTTGTGTACAGATGCACATCCTTATGTCGAAACCATGTGTTTGATGCAAAAAGGCTGTGCTCTGCACACAAAGCTATCAGGTGTCGCCCATTATCATTGACTACACCTCGTCCACTAGGACCAACAATTTTCACACACTCATCTCTTTGCGTACCTACCCATCCATTCATATCTCCCAAAATTATAATGTATTCATTCTTCTTGCTTTCGCGCACAACTGCATTCAACTCATTCCAGAATCTCATTTTCACGTCCATACACTCTGAATCTACAGGTGCATAACAGGCCACCAAGAAAATTTTCATCCTGTTTGTTTTGAGTTTAACAGTCAAAATTCTTGGAGAGATTCTTTGGTAGCCCGTTATGCATCCTTTTACATTCTCACTTATAACCACACCCACACCCTGTCTTTCATTCCCATCTTCCACACCTGACCAGATATACAGTTCACCATTCATTAATACTTTTTCACCATTCCCTTTCATTTTTGTCTCTGTCACACCCATCACTTGTATTCTTTTTTCATTCATCACATTCACAATTTCCTTCTCCTTACACTCATTCATTCTTCTGACATTCCAAGTTCCAAACACCCATTCATTCTCTCTGAGCAAATTTCTGGCGGTTTCTCTGCAGAGTGTAACTAAGTTTATGTTGGCGAACATGGGGTTTATTAATTACAAAAATAAATAAAGAGGGGAAATTAAATAAAAAGGGCATATAGAAATAATGGATGATGATGAAATACAGAGGAAATGTGAATGGAAAAAGACCAAGAAAAAACATTGGCTTTATTGGTGAACTTGTAAAAGAATGAGACGCATAGAGTGAATGCGAAAGGAGGAAATGTATGTAAAAAGTGATGGATATGAATGAATTGTAAGAGATATAGGAAAAAAATCAGGCAACTCTGCAGATTACTGGCCAACCATAGTGAGTTTTTTTTTGTACACAATCTCCTCAATCTTATCACTCCATTCTTTTCTCGGTCGTCCCTTACCTCTTTTCCTTTTCAAACTTCTATTGTATATTCATTTAGTCAGTCTATCATCATTAATTTTTTCCACGTGCCCAAACCATTTCATCACATTATTTTGTACCTTAACTTTCACATCCTCTTTTAGGTTACATTCTTTCTTAACCCATTCATTCCTAACTCTATCCTTCAGAATTTTTCCTGGCATGCTTTTGACTACACAATCAAATCTAATCTAATCTAAGTTGCAAAGATATGTTACATTGGAGATTCACATTACATGCATTTTCACAACCAGACACGTAGGAGTTCGCGCTTGCACATGCTGAATGTGAACCTACAACATAAAAACCAAATCTCAAATGGACACACACTCTGCAACTCTTGCCATCCTTTCCTGAGACAGGGGTGACATTGGCAAAGTGAATCATTCTTACAGCATGGGTGGTCAGCCGCATACCAAACTATAAGTCAAGGAACACCATATCCTGCATATTCGTAACAGTATGCTTCTGGGTCTAATCATTTGACCAGGGACGACGTATTTGGCAAAAGTTGTAAACCCGATGAAGTTATCAGCGAATGTTTGTCCGCAAAAACAATGGCGTCTCCAAGTTACGACTGTCTGACCACAAACGAGCGCAAACTGTCGGCAAATAAAGTGCGAGCAGCGTCCACTGTCCGCACACAAGGGCCGGTGACGGAGACTTGCGTAATTGACGGCTAACCACCTTGTTAAAGTTTCGTCACCGGTGCGCGCTGCGTGTGAGACATGTGGGGTGGCGGCAAAAAATGTCCCGCTCAAACGAATCGGTTAAACCCAGTTCGGGTTGCTAAGGGTTTTGTTTATTAAAATAACTTTTGTATTCGTTTAGTTGGATGATATTTTGTTTGATGATTGTTTAAAAAAGGTAGTACAATAGGGTTCAAACCGATAGCAGAAAAATTAGCAAAAATAATTGTGCATTATGAGACTGACCACACATACTGTTGGAAACTTTCACTTTGCCAATGTCACCCCTGTTTCAGGAAAGTTTGGCAAAAGTTGCAAGGGTTTACCATTTGAAGTTTGGATTTTAATTTGTAAGTAGGTACACACGCAGCATTTGTAAGCGCGAACTTAAACGTATCTGTTTTTGTGGGCATGCATTTTATATGAATTGAATGGGAGACAAACTTCAGAAGCCTGTAAATCAGGTGCGACGGGTCCTTTATGGTGCTTTTTCATTAAGTTGACCCCGGCTTAATAGACAGTCCCACCCTGTTGGAGAGTTGTAGACAATATGCGCCTGACGAGTACAGATTTACTAGTAAGTATTTAGGGCCGGTCTTATAAACGAGAGACCAAATATCCGTAAGTATCTCGGCAAGTTACTAACGGATGGACGTTTACCGACTGATCTTACCGATGGTCGTCCTATAAAGCTTTTTTAACCGTCCGTTAGTTCTCAATAATGCACTCGTATTTTCAATGATTTTTTGCGTGCATTCATGAACATACGTCATCCGTTTGCTGTCAAAGACGAAACATAACCTAAAGTTGCTTTTGACAAATACGAAAACGACTAGACAGCGCAATTTTAATGCATTATCTATCACTTTCGGAAGAAATTATCTTTAACAGGATAGAGCGTAGTAGTCCAATGACACGCAAAACTCACCGCAAAGAAACAATTCTTTGACAGCTAACCTAACCTCAAACCTTAACTAACCGGCCGGTATCTGCCATTAATCGATGGGTCGCCCGTCGGTTAGATCTGTCGGTAACTTTTACGGAAATAAAACAAACGGATTCTTATAAGACGAAAATTGTGACGTTTGTATTATATTTCGGTAAATTTGGTATGACATTGAACTAACGGATGTTTATAAGACCGGCCCTTAGTCGTCAGTCAATAATTTATTAATTATGTACCGAATTTCATTTACCGACAAGCCGTAGATACTGTTATTGTCGCACGCTGTGACGTGGAGAATAAAGCTCTTAAATAAGTCTTAGGCCCAGTATTTTCAACGGTAGCATATGTGACTTTAAACTATAAAAAAACTACCCACAATATTTACATAAATGCGTTCTTTTCATTCAGCATAAAGTCGCAATGCTAACGTTGAACATACCGAGGCTTATATAGACAATTTCAAGTGTAATTTAATTAATTTAACAATAGAGATCATCTCAGTGTGTTGATGATTGTGAGGGTGCACTGTACATAGGGAAACCTGTTGAGCAAATCCATTCAATGTTTTTTTTTCAATTTCTATGAATCCCACAGAATTTTTGTAATGTCAGTTGAATGTGATGAATGTGTAGAAATAAACACGTGATTGTTAACTCGCTGTGAACATGAATGTGTTGGTAAGCACACACAATAAACCACGGTAATGGTATAGTTAAGACACCTCAGAGAGATGAAATGCCAAGATGTAAACAATGCATCAGAATGTTAAACCTCACTTGCTACTTGCCACTTAGCTCTCGGATGAGCGAAGGCTGAGCCAAGTCATAAATAATACACAGTGGTTTAAGTAATATCGTATATCTCTGTATATATAATATTTTACTCATACTTGGTTGGTGTTAAATTTATCTGCCAACTGAGTCTTAACCTTCTCAGTCCTGAAACAATTTCAATACAAAATTTACAAAAAAAATCAAAGGAAAATAATGTAAAATATACATGTTGTTTTTAAATTTATAGAAAAAAAGATCAATGTTACAATTTTATTATAGAAGTAATGCGTTGTATTTTTAAAAGTAATTAATGTATATTTACAAATTATAATGAAAATTTTCGGATACTAGACGAACCGTTATGAGGGAACTTACATTATTCTCGTCATTTTGTTGGCAACGTAGCCAACGTCTTCAAGAAGCACCCTTTCTGCACTACAATTGGAGATGAACTGATTTTATTATCACAAATTATCATAAACGAAGGTTATAATTATGATAGGGAATGCAACAATAATAATTATTTGGATTTTTTTTCAGACTACCTCAATAGATTTTTAACTACTCGTTCCCTTAGGCCCGGTATTTTGAAGTATCGTAAAGTTAACTAAAATGCAATTTTAGTTAAATCATCATAATATTTCACTCACCGAATTTCGCCAGTAAATATTTAGTAACTTTAACTTTCGATTTTCAAGATGGCGGCGCTTCACTGACAGCAGCTGTTCTTTTTTAATGTAAGGATACATCAAAACTGTTGCAAACTGAACATTTTTTGTCTCGTTTTCTAGCTTAATGAAGGTTAGCATATGATTTTTATGAATAGTTGTTTGTTTTAAAGCTTTTTAATGGCATTTTAATTATTTCCAAGATTTAGGGGCGTGGCCTCATACTTCGGTAATGTTCGGTTTTAGTTAACTCGAGATTGAGTATTTTGAATGAAAGTTCAAGTAATAGTTAACTAAAATATTACTACAGTTCAATATACCGGGCCTTAATGCTTGTTTATATTATGCCCATCAAAGGTAACTTCATATGAAAAATGTTTGTATGTGTACTGGACCAATGTGTCTTATGAAAACTGGACATTGATTTTAAAAATATGTAAAACACGTCTCACATAATCGTGCTGTTCGTTTTTTCCATATCATAGATTGTCTAGAATGTCATTCTTAACACAATTTCATTAAAAGGTCATATTTTAATCAAATGGTAGGCAAACCATACAATAAATGGAGGGACGTCCTGGCACCCTTAGTGTGGGGATACAATTAGTCAATTTCAGACCTTTATAATCAACACAATATTTTTGCAAACATTTCATACACATTGTAGCTTATCTGGACCTTTGGTGAATTGATCTCGCGACTCAGAGGTGTGAAGTGGTATTTTCATGTTGATGGAAGCGGCACTTATTTCTCTTGTCCCTAATGGCCGACACATTCCTCGTAAGCGACGGCTCCGTGGTAAAGAAATTCTTTCAATTGATATCTTCACCGCCGTCGTCCGTCAAACCAATTGCCAGATGGAATCTGAAGCATTTCAGCTACGAGGAGAGAGAATTGGGACACGGAATCTGAGACGTTTTTTACCAACGCAAATGTAAGACAAAACATGAGTAAAAATAATGCTGATGCGTAGTATATGTAGTATTATAATCACCAATCAACATAGGGTTCATGGTTCACTTTTCCAATGTCACCCCTGTTTCGGGGAAGCTCGGAAAGAGTTGCTTATGTTAATTTAGAATTGGGTTGTTATTTAATGTGAATTTTACATACTTTTACCGACCAACCTCTTTTTTGTATTTTATTAATTTCCAAATGGCATAATCGATTCCGTTTGATTTTATAACCAATTATTATTTGTGTTTCTTGACTAAAAGGTTGGTAGTAAAAGAGATTGGTTCACTTTTTCAATGTCACCCCTGTTTTAGGGAAGGTCGGCAAGAGTTGCAGAACTTATGTTCAAATGAGATTGGGTTTTATGTTGGAAATCCATATGCAGCACGCATATCCGCACACTCATACGTTATATTTAATGAAATACATCTTGTCAACTAAGATTGTATTTTTTTATATAAATTGAATAGAAAAAGCACAGTTTTGATAAACTTTTTATGTATTTTTTGTCAAACGTAAGATGCCATTTTAGACGAAAACTTTTTAGCAAAAAAATAATAAAAACTGAATTAAAACTGTGTTTATTCTATTCAATTTATAAGAAATATTATCAACTTTCACAGAAAACCCTTCAAAATATGTTACATTATGATTTTCAAATATTTAGTATTTACTGTATTTTAATGAACCAATCATATTGCTGACGTTCACGAGTAGGATAATTTATCAAAAAATTGTGCATCGCAAGTGTATGCTTTGAGAATTTAAAATGTGGGGTTTCTTTGCAACTTAGATTATAGGTTTCAAATATTAATTGTATTTTAATCAACCAATCATATCGTCCCGTTAGTGCTCGTTTGTCTCATGCCCATCAGAGGTTATTTCACATATGAGCAATGTTTGAGTGTATAGGTAGGTACCTACTGTAACGAGATGAATTGGTTAGGTAGAATGGAACATAAAAATTTAATTTGAAAATAAAACAAAAGACCAATGTGTCTTATGAAAACTGGAAATTCTTATCTAATCAAAGTTGCAAAAGATATGTAACATTGGGGATTCACATTATATTATGCATTCCCACAAGCATCCGCATACAAGTTCGCGCTTATACGTGTCGCATGTGGACTTGCAGCCTCAAATATCAAATGAACATAAGCACTGGAAGTCTTGCCGACCTTCCCTAAAACAGGGGTGCCATTGGCAAAGTGAATCATTTTCTACAGCATGGGGGGTCAGCCGCATACCAACCTATAAGTCTGATTGAAATGTTTTTTTAAATATTAAAATAAAACTCTCATACTATCGTGTTAAACAATTTTTTCTCAGCTCAGATTGGGTAGACTGTGATTCTTAAGATAATTTCATTGAAGGGTCATCTTTGAATTTCATCGTAGATAAGCCAAACAAGCACTGAGGGGATGATATGGCTGCAGTTCACGAGTAGGATAATTTACGATCAGGATATGAACGAAATTACGTTCATCGCACGTCTGTTTTTTAATATTATACCTATGCGTGGGCAAATTGCAGGTTCGCGATTTAAATTATAGGGGAGGAAGTGAAAGAAAAAGACTGAGAAAAGTGGCGACATTGCATAGCTCCAGGCGCTCTCAGTAAAAAAAGTGAAATAGAATAGAAATAAATTATGGGGTGAAAACAATCTGAATCCCGGAGTATTAAACATTGCGCCAGTTTCACTTCGCTTGCGTAAATCGAAAATGTATGGCTAAACACAACGGCACTCTTAAGGCGTGTTATAAAGCTAAATCTGTCATTTTTGTTTCTTACACTTTATGGTCTTAGCAAAGTAGTTACAGTACTTAATTATAAAGCTTAAACAAAATATATAACTTTAGAATTGCCACCACAAAAAAATATTTAAAAAAAACGCGTTTATCATTTTTAGCTTTTTTTTCGTGTGTGCTGTATTTTGGAATTTTTTTTTTGCTTTTTAATTACAGAACTATACATTGTTAAGGTTCCGTACTTAACATTTTTTTTTATAATGTCAATAGTTTTTGAGTAAATATGGAAAAACTGAAACTACTAAATGAATTAAATTTTAATTAAATCAATGAACACAGTTTTTCCATATTTACTCAAAAACTATTGACATTATAAAAAAAATGTTAAGTACGGAACCTAAACAATGTATAGTTCTGTAATTAAAAAGCAAAAAAAAAAATCCAAAATACAGCACACACGAAAAAAAAGCTAAAAATGTAAAAAAAACGTTTTTTTAAATATTTTTTTGTGGTAGCAATTCTTATGTTATATATTTTGTTCAAGCTTTATAATTAAGATAAAAAATTAATAAACATGCTTGATTTTTTTCATTGCTGTAACTATTTTGCTAAGACCATAAAGTGTAAGAAACAAAAACGGCAGATTTAGCTTTATAACACGCCTTAAAGAGGATTTTTTTGTTTTTGAATAGAGTAATTTGACTTTTTTTGATTTCATAAAATGATAGACTACACTTTAATAAATGCATTTGCGTTTTTTTTTATTTATATCTGGCTAAGTTTTTAAATTATGGCTCTTTAAAATTCACACATTTTCGATTAGCGGTAAAATAGGGCACTTTTTTATTTAGGTGGATGTGACGTCGATGGATCTTCGGATCTATGAAGTGTACCGTTAGGTCCTCGAAGCCGGACGGATCCATCTACGTCAATTTGACGTCACAGCGTGGCTAGCTGGCCGCGCTGCGTTTTGGCGGGATTCAAATTCTCGGCATTTTATTTTTGAAAATTATCAATGATATCTTTATTCTTACTACATAAAAAATATACGGTTGTGATCCTTGAAATAACACAACATACAACGTTGAAGCCGACGCCGTAGTTCTGGGAGTGAGGGGACCATGGAGGGAAGCAGCACAAGACAGAGAGTCCTGGAGGGTTGTGGTGCGGGAGGCCCTGAGCCTTCAAGGCTTATGAGCCGAAGAAAGTAAAGTAAAGTAAGATCCTTGAAATGTACTCTACACAACCATAGTATTTTCAACTGTTTTCCCCACCACTGCAATTACCCTATTACGCAATCGATTCCTTGACTTATAAGTTGGTATGATGCATTTAAAATTCGTATTAAATGCATGCCCACAAACAGACACGTGTAAGTGCACGCTTATAAATGCTGCGTGTGTACTTACACATTAAAATCCATACCTAATATGAAAACAAGCCCAGCAAATTTGCCCACCTTCCCTGAAACAGGGGCGACGTTGGCAAAGTGAACATTTGTTTGACAGTACGGGTAGTCAGCCTCATATCAACCTATAAGTAAAGGCATATCTATAATCTAAAATCTAAGTTGCTAAGATATATAGTATTTAAAGCTCATATAAAATGCATGCCCACAAACAAACATGTGTAGTTCGCGTTTACAAATGCTGAATGTGTACTTACAAATAAAATCCAAACCTCAAATGAACATAAACCCTACAACTTTTGCCGATCTTCCCTGACACAGGGGTGACATGGGCAAAGTGAACCAATTTTTACAGAATCATTTTCGAAAAATATATCGTACACACTCGAGATCTGAACTTTTTTTTATTATTTTTTACAATATTAATGCAACTCAGATTACAGATATTTTATACAAAACATGATCCGGATCGATTTGCACAATTTTTCTTTTTATGAAATTCAGAGTCATTATTTTAATATCAGAAACTGAGCCGGGCATAATATAGACATTATTTTAATGCGAATATTATAATAGAAAGAATCTGTACCCCGAGTATAAAACATCCACAAAAACTCCCCTCGATTGCGTAAATCAAAAAAATGTACGCAAACTAAATCACTCTCTAGGAGTGCCGTCGTATATTCCATGCATTTTCGATTTACGCAAACCTGAAGAGTTTTTGAACATGTTTTATACTTGGCTCGTTCCCGACCTGCGCAACGGAAATAAAACACAAAAAATAATAATAATTTTATCCGACCAATGCTCTTTCGCGGTTGGCGAACTGGTTTGATTGAAAAGAACATTAAAATTAGAATATTCGCAAATCGATGCAGAAAAAAAAAAAAAAATTGCGGTTTCTCCAAGGTCGGCCACGGCAGGCGTTAACAACTGCAAATCAGCTGGAAAGATGTGCAAAAAATAAATAATGACTTTATAATGGAAAATGCAGATTTATTTCGCTGTATTTTTCTGCATTGAGACATTATGGGAAGTGATGAAAATAAAGAATAAATTTCTAAGTGGCGAGGAGGTTTCCCGATCGTGATCAGATTAATGGTATATTCCCCGAAGAAACGAAGAAGTCTGCGAGATGGCTGGGAAAATGCACAATCTATAATTTAAATTGCAGAAACGTATTGACATTTGAGGTTGGAGCTCCATGCAAATATTCAATCTATCTACTTCATAACCAGAGTACGCAAAATACCTCTTTTTATTATTATTATTCTTTGAAAGAGATAACTGGATATTACTTGGTCGTTTTCACACTGTTTTTTTCACTTAGTATAAAAAATACTTCAAAACTCTCTCTGTCTTCAAACCATCATCATATAAAAAACGCTACTGAAGGCTACTACGCTACACATACAGCGCAACTTCTTGTCGTGTTCTCTTCATGTGGCGAGTGGAACCTATTTTTTTTTACAGGCTAGAGGGGCTGGTACTCATTTCTTAAGAAGGATGAGTTACACTTTGCTGGTATTTACATTTTGATTTTGGAAATTAACGCCAAACGGAAAATCATTTTTGACGACTTCGGTGGGATTCGAACCCGGGCTCTTGGCATGGATATCAAGAACTCTACCAACGGAGCTATCCATCCATAGAATAATCTTGTGTTGTGACACCCAATAATTGCACATGCCGTTAGCTACTTTTTACACTAGACGAACTCTGCCCGGTTTTTCTACGGATAACCGGACCGACTGTGTGAAAGCTTTCATACATTACCAAACGCACTAGACTTTTCATCCGGTAATCCATAGACAATCCGGGTAGAATACGTGGTTTGTATTTGTTGTCTTTTGGATTGTGTTGAGGTAGGTTGAAACGGATGTAAAGTCTAAAATAAACGCAACTAATCTACATATTATATAGTGGAAATTCTTGCCGCGTTATTCCAAAAGGGTTTCGGATGTGGCGGGAGTAGAACCTATTTATTTTTACAGTGTACGCAAACCACGTCAGTTGAAGTGGGGATTTCCCAGCTAGCGAGGGGACTGGTACACATTTCTTGCGAAGGCTGGGCAAACCTTGCCGGTATTTTGCTTTGGGTTTTGAAATAAACACCAAAACGGGAAATTATTTCCGACACCCTCGGTGGGATTCGAACCCGCGCTCTCTACAAACTGAGCTATCGACCGGAGGTCATCAATGCAAATACATAAATCAAAATGTACCATTTGCCTGATAATAGTGTGGTGGCACACGGAGTATCATTGTTGATGATGATGACGATGATGAGTTCATGATTTCTTTATAGCGCCGTTTCGTGATGTAGTCACTCCTAGGGCGCTTGTTCTCTTTCTAACCAACGAAAATTTGTTTTGTCGCAGGTTGAATAGGATACCTGCGCCAAAAAAGTTTCGACTCTATTATTATTATGGCTCAATGGAAATATCCCTCAACGGTTAAAAGGAAATAAGCGACCAAAACTAAATTGTTCAGGAGAACAGTTGAAAGTTTGAGATTGCAGAAAAATGACATTACTTTTTTTATTTGTTATCATATCGTTAAAATCCAAACAGCTCTAAAATTAAAAAAAATAAAGGCATTTATTAGCATTCTTATTAATAATATGGTTGTATGATGTTTCACAATTTTTTTTATGTCACGAGCGCCTTTAGGAAGAAAAGGCCAAATTTTTGTCGGTTACACTAAAATCATACTTCTAAAACGCAGTTGTTTGCTTGCGCATAAACAACGAAAAAATAATCGTAGAGCTATGGGAGTTAGCGCATTAGAAAGAGCAGAAATTTTGAAGTAAGATAGCATTCATAGCTCATTCTTGACCAAAACGTCGCTTATGCCGTACTTCCTTTTAACCGTCGCCCTGTAATAAGACACCCCCCATCACACCAGACCTTCCCCACTCTTCGTCTTCCACCTTCCCCTTCGGACCGAATAAGCCAAGGAAGTTCCGAGTTACGAGAGTCGGCCAAGCGCATAATCACCGGCGACACTTCGGTGTGACGGCTACATTTGTGCGCCGGGCCGGAAAATGCAGGCAATATGCACGACGCAAAAAAAAACCGGCCGGTGCAAAAGTTTGGCAACCGCTGGAGGACCCACAGGGCTGAGTTGCAAAATTGTCTTGGCGATGCGACTTCAAAGGAAAGGGCAAGGCTTCTCAAATTTACGGGTCATAGAAAAAAAAATTATAAATTATATTTCAGAGCTTTTTGTGTTAGGGTGGACTGTAAATTTGGATGTATTTTTTTTTTACGTTCATTACAAACTTATGAAGGTGTCTACAAACAAACGAAAGTGCTGCAGTTTATCACTATAATTACGATGGATTTGTTCAATAAGATGATAAATGTCATTTTATGTTGATGACACTGCTGGAGATATGTTTTCCGGGATCTTTTCCCGTGGTCTGTGTGAGCTGGAGCTTCCGGATATTTTGTCCATGTCTACGATGGGCTTCTTCAGCGTGAAAGTGAAATGATAAATGTCGATGACCCTGTTAACATTTATGTTATATGTACATCTGGAAGCTCCAGCTCGGCAAACGCATCACGGCAACGATCCCAGAAAGCAACTCTCCAGTGTCAACCGCCGACCGTGAAAGCCTAAAACATCTGTCAAAAGGTTTTATACTTTTTATACAACTTTGTTTTAATTTCAACGAATATTAAAAGGTAAATGACTTTGAAGCGCTTTAGACTGCTAACCAGTCATCGTCAGGAGCCGTGAGAGGATAAATTAAAAGTGTTAAATTTCAAGATAAAGTTTGTTATTTTTCACTTTGTATAAGAAGGAAATGTACGAAAAAGATGATGGATTCGAACGAACTGAAAGAGGTATGTAAGGATAAGAAACAGCTGAGGGTCTGCCACCCCTAGCAGAATGGCGACAGAGTAACAGTGGGTTTTACAGTAAATGCGCAAGCAAATCCTATATTTTTACAAAGATATTATGTAAACTTCCACTTACTTCAATCATAACGCATGAAATCGTATACAATTTAATTTCTACAATTAAGTTTTTATTCATCTGATTACCATACTTATGGCTATTTGATTGTCAGAAAAGTTTTATTTTATTTTAAATGCAACTTTAATCATTTTAATGATCTAAAGTGTTGGTTGTGATGTTCAGACTATATTGAGCAATTATAAATTAAATTAAATGTTTCTCCAAAGCCAATTGCAATCGTAGTTATTATATGTTCTACAATTAAAAAGTCTAATGAATATTCATTCATACAAATAACATTTTAAATATGTGAATGATTTAAAATAACTGAAACAGAAAGAAAATATTGTTACGATTTACGGATTCAGTTTAATAAAAACTTCGGTTTATTTATTTCACACAATTTATTTTAGGATTCCGCTCACATTTGGTTTACAGTGAACTTTAGTACTGGTCTGCTCGGCGTCTCTTATACGAGTCTCCACTTTAGACAATTTTAGCCCTCATATATTACGACACTAGGACGGTTTTCGAACCATCGCGAACTGGAGCATGTGAGACTTCGCCAGAACCTTCGAGCAAACACTAGTACAATTAGGCAAACACCTACATCTAGAGACACACTTACACAAGTAAAAAAAATACTTAGACACACAATCACATATTCGAAACAATATTATAAAAATCATCTTGTGAATGTTTTTATGTTTTAATTCATGAGAAAGTTACAGTCGAATTTCTTGCTCAAAAAATGCTCGTTCTTTTAGTAAATTAAAATTACACTTAAAGTTCTAACCTTTCGGAATAACGCGGCAAAAAGTTGCACTTTATGTGTAGGTTAGTTGCGTTGCGTGGCGTTCAAGAAAAAATCATGAAAGAGTTACCATGAAATACCATGAGCTACCCGAATTCTGTACTACTTTTTGCCAATTTGAGTTTTCTGGTAATTTAGTAAATGCTATTTTAATACATCTTAATTTAAAGTTCTTAAAATAAACTTTTTTGGAATTTTTAAGTTGCAAGTTCATTGAGTATTTGCATTTATGAGTTACGGTATTTTTAATTTTAATATTGCAAAAAAAAAAAAGATTTTATGATACACCCTATTGTGTAAATAGAAAAATATTTCGTCATTTTTCAGATTTTTTTACAATGTGTGTTTTTTCACATTAATAATAATTATAAAACACGGAAGAAAACTTTTATCTGATTTATCATAAAATATGTCGGTAAAAAGTTTAAGATTTCTCATAAATATGAAACCGGTTTAACAAAAAAAAAAATCACGTTTGAGAGGCCTGATTAAATATTGATTATGAAGCAAATGCACTTTTTCAGCGTTAAATTATACCTCCACTGCATTTTGACCAAAAAATTTCACATTTTACCCAGAATTGTATAATTTTGAATCCACTGCAAGGCCGATTTCTTCACGCATCTCGTCGTATTTACATAACGATAAGTAAAAAAGGACGGAAATTTACTTTTTTTTTGGAAATCAATTTAACAGTGTTTTTTGGTGATCTCGGAATCTGCGTTAAAAATTATGTACCTACGCAAATTAAAAGTAATTGTTGATGTACGAGATGAGAACAGGCCGGAGAGATTTAAAAAAATATAATATATCTTTGGTATGATGTTAATGATTATGTAAGAAAACTGAGAGAATAAATGGACCAACAGAGAAATCTACGTCACCAAAACAGCTATCCGGTCCAGGCTCAGACGGTCCATCTATTAGATATTTAATCTAATCTAATCTAGGTTGCAAAGATATGTTACGCTGGAGATTCACATTACATGCATTCCCACAATCAGACACGTACAAGTTCGCGCTTGCACATGCCTCATGTGAACCTACAACATAAAAACCAAATCTCAAATGGACATACACCCTGCAACTCTTGCCGTCCTTCCCTGAAACAGGGGTGACATTGTCAAAGTGAACAAAGATATAATCCACCATATCGTAGCCTTACTGCTTGTTTGTCTTATGTCCATCAGAGGTAATTTCACATGAGCAATGTTTGTGCACGTAAATAAACTTGCTGCATGTGTACTTACAGTCAAATTAAAATCAAAACCTCAAATTATGTAACATAAGCCTTGCAACTTTTGCCGACCTTCCATGAAACAGGGTGACATTGGCAAAGTGAACCATTTTTTTTACAGTATGGTAGTCAACCTCATATAAGCTTATATACGCAGCTACGCAACTAAGCAACAAATGTAACGTAATTAATGCCAAGTTATCCCTGAAGGCTTTCGCATAGGGCTAGGGAACTTATTAATTTTTACAGGTAAAGGGGCCACTTCTATGTCACTATAAGTCAAGAAATGCTGGGATATAATGTTAGTCAGTGATGCTGTTGATAAATTAGGTGGCAAAGTAAGTCCGGGCTTTAAACGAGTCGAATACTTCACATTAATTTTATTGAAGTTTCGCACTATTCCCAGCGCGCTGGGCCGCCAGCCAAACGCTATTTCCAGAGTAATTAGTAAAGAACGATACAAGCTATTGTTTCGGGAGCCTTTGTGTGCAGAGCGAGGTGACGAGACCATTAGTTTAGTGTAAACACGACTTGAATTTAAATCGATACTGATTAGACAAAGACTACTACAGAAAGACAAGACAAGCTGATTACTTTAAATTTTGTTCCTTGACTTATACGTTGCTATGAGGTTGGTATGAGAAAAATTATTCACTTTGGCAATGTCGCCCCTCTTACAAGGAAAGTTGGCAAAAGTTATGGGGTTTATGTTCATTTGTGGTTTGGATTTTGAGGGCACGTGTCTATTTGTGAGCATGCAACTTATATCATAGATTAGAAAGTATGTATTGATTTAAGATAACTTCATATAAGACTGACTTTTTGCTTTTAGCCGTCAGGACCGGTCCGTAGCTCAGTGGTAACACTGCGGACTCTGAATGGGAAGGTTGTGGGTTCGATTCCCGGTGGAGCACAACAAATATACCATTTATATTTTCAAATTTGCTCTTCGCCGGGTTGAAAAATTAATAAAAACCTTTACCAATGACCGGTCACCAAAGGTCCATCCAGCCTTACAGCAACTGGGTCTTGCTTGAGAATTGACGCTTTGTAGCGACGACGATCAAGCTCGTAAAAAGGTCGATAGCTCAATTGGTAGAATGCTTGCATTCCATGCCGAGAGCAAGGGTTCGATCTTAAAGGTTTACTCAGCCTTCACAAGAAATGAGAACCAGCCCCCCCGGGAGCTGGGAAACCCCCACTTCAACTGAAAGTGGTTGGTGTGAGGCCGGCCCCCTTACCTGTAAAAATAAATAAGTCCCGAAGCGCCACATGCGACCCCTTCGGGGGTAACGCAGGCAAGAAGTTACACTATATGTGTAGCTTAGTTGCGTTGCGTTGCCAAGTGATGATGATGATGATCTAAATCTTAATCTAAATCTAAGTTGCAAAGATATATATCATTCGAGATTCATATTCAATGCATTCCCACAAGCAGACACGCATAATTTCGCCCTCACACATGCCGCATTTGGACCTAGTTACAATATAAAAACCCAATCTGAAATGTACATAAGCCCTGCAACTGTTGCCGACCTTCCCTGAAACAGGGGTGACATTGGCAAAGTGAACCATATTTTTACAGTATGAGTCGTCAGCCTCATACCAACCTATAAGTCAAGGAATGATGATGGATGATTTATTTCCTGTAGTGCCATTTAATGGTCCAGGACCAACTCATTGGCGCCATAATGTCACATTTTTCCCCCCGTATGAAGTCCATACCCGTATCTAAAAAAGGCAGCATAAAATAAATATTTTTACAAAATTGCGGTAATATTTTTGATTTCTGATTTTTTTCATTAATGTAAAAATCTCATTGGTTTATTTCAGCCTCGGACCAGAGTGGCTTAATATGATTTTTGTTGTGGCAGGCTTTCGGCTTTTTGCGCAACAGTTACGCTTGATAAGAAAGCAATTTAACTCGAAGTGAAACAACGAGGTCATTGCTTTAGCTGCCCGGCGAAATCAACCATAATCAAGGGTTAAAGCTGCGGCACTACGTTTATAGTAGCTCGATTAAAAATGTATTTTATGGAAAAAAAATACAATGCAATGTAGTACCTATTAAGTCAGATCGAACCATCAAATATCCATGTTGCAAAGATTTCTGTACATGTAAGATTTAATTTTACATGGTGCACGTGTACTTATAAAATAAAAACTTAAATTTACTATCCTATTCATACTCACAAATCTTAAATTTCTTAAATCTTCTTTCTTAAATTTCAAAATCTTAAATTTCCTAGCCTATTCATACTCACACTAATAGTGGTGGCATTGCGTCCCCCCCAGCGCTTGTTTGGCTTGTCTACCATTTGATTTAAAGATCACATTCTACACAATCTGAGCTAAGAAAAAAATGTAAAGCCCGATATTTTTATAGTCATTTTAAATATTTTTAAAATCCATTTCCAGTTTTGATAAAGCACATTGGTCCAGTACCTACACATACAAACGTTGCTCGAATGTGAAATTATCTCTAATGGTAATAAGACAAACAATCACTGAACGGATTAATTTGGTAAAAGTAAACCAATTTTTACAATATGGGTAGCCAACCTCATTGTCCTTGACTTATAGGTTGATATGAGGCTGACCACCCATACTGTAAAAAATGGTTCACTTTGCCAATGTCACCCCTGTTTCAGGGAAGGTCGGAAAGAGTTGCAGGACATATGTTCATTTGAGATTGAGTTTTTATATTGTAGGTCCACATACGGCATGTGTTAGCGCGAACTTATACATGTCTTTTCGTGGGAATACATGCGTTTAATATGAATCTCAAATGATGCATTTCTTTGCAACTTAGATTTAGATTTAGTAATAAGACAAACAAGCACAAAAGGGATGAATTTGGTAAAAGCAAACCAATTTTTACAATATGGGTAGCCAGCCTCATACCAACCTATAAGTCAAGGACACGACAACCGTAAACATGATATACGGGTGGAGAAGTGTGTCGCATAAGGAGGAATGATGAACTCTCCAGCAGACACCAAACACCCAGTATTTAAACCTTTATAAGACTTTAAGGGTTAGGATAGTATAAACATGTTAATAAATATCCGAGAGGATGGAGAAACGTAGATCGATATTTTAAAAGAAAGCATTTCAAGGGTGTATTTGTCTATCTAGACTCTAGCTAAAAAAGCTATGAAATCCTTCGCTTCTAAATAATAAACCTTAGTCAACAGAATATAAAGTACTCAGGAGAAAAATCTAACGGAAGGAAAGAAGAGAAAGGGAAGTAAAAGGAAGAGAAGAATAGCAAGGGAAGCAAAAGGAAGGGGCATATTCGTCTGGAGTTGATTTGCGAATGAGTCGTTTTTACGAGGGACTGGCGGAAAGATGTTATGCCAGTCTGAAGATTTGAGATGCTGGTGATGAGCATGCTTGATGATGGTGAAAATTAACCTGTTCACAGAAAGAGAGAGAGAGGGAGGGGCTCCCCATAAAACAGTGAAGAAAGTTTTTAAGTAAGAGCAGACGGAGGCGATGTAAAAAACAGATTGGTATGTTTTTTTAAGGGTTTTGTTTAGTTAATGTTTTATGGTTTGCAAATGGAGTTGGAACGTAACGAATTTCTCTCAGCAGGGAAGTAAAAAGTACCTGTATCCGATAAGGGTCCTTAGCATAGAAAATATTTTTTAGCAATTGTAATAACTACACAGTTAGGTAATAAAAGTTTTCGGATATTCGATGAACCGTTATGTGAGAGCTTAGATCATATACATACGTCTTCAGGAGACTATGTCTACATGACGACTAATTTTTTTAATAACTAAAATTGTCACGTTTATTTTCTCTGTATTTTTGTTCCAAATGCATACTTATCAATCTACATAACTATATATGTAACAATTCTTTTTTTTCAAATGGTAGCCCTATAATCTGCATCTACAATTTATGTAAGTTGCAAAGATAAAATATATTTTCATTTAAGATCCATAATTAATGTATGCCTGCAAGCAGACGAGTGTAAGTTCACGATAACATACACTACAAACGAACTTGTAAAATAAAATTCTAAATCTCAAATGAACCGGGCAATTCTTGCCACCTTTCCCCACAACGAAATTAAATGCTTCAATAAATACTTAAAAGAAAACGATATATTTTCCCTCGCTATTTTTAACATATTCACTCCTTGTTGATACCTTGATTCCTTGACTGATAGGTTGGTATGCGGCTGACCACTATACTGTAAAAATGGTTCACTTTGCCAATGTCACCCCTGCTTCAGGGAAGGTCGGCAAGAGTTGCAGGGCTAATGTTCATTTGAGATTAGGTTTTCTATATTGTAGGTACACATGCGGCATGTGTAAGCGTGAAATTATGCATGTCTGCTTGTGGGAATGCATGTGATATGAATCTCAAATGATACATATTATCTTTGCAGCTTAGATTTAGATTTAGATTTTAGACTCGATGGCGAAATTTTAAAGAGAAAATTAGAAAATGCTGTGATTCTCTTTTGGATCTTATTATTTATCAAGTTTCTTATTAAATACCCAATGTTATGGACCAACTTTAAGGGAAAACAAAAAGCTTAGAAAATCTCTGATTATCCACTGAGGTAGAATGTCTGCAGCGAGTCTTGAACAACTTGTTTGTGTTGTTGTGGAAACTAAGTGATAGAACCTTTGCGGCGAGCTTGGAGAGGAACAAAGTTGGTGAGTTGCATTGACGGGCCGGCAAACCCAATAATTATTATTTAGGGTGAGAGCGTGCAATGATCCTGTTGTCTGGAACATTCTCTGTCTTTGAGAAATCCTCCAAACTATTGGTAGAGGAAACTTTCTACAACTCGTTTTGCCTATCTATAATCCAAGGTGCAAAGATATAATAACACCTTCACATTTAATGCAAGCACGTGTAAGTCTTTGTGTACACATGCTGTATGTATATTGTATAATTACAAAATATAAGCCCAAACAAAAATAGAAACAAGCCACGCAGATTTTATCGTCTTGGGAAAAAGAAAATATTTTTTTTAAACTTCTTACTGCATTGTGGCGTGTAGAAACTATTTATTTTCACACGTAAGAGGGCAGCTTTACCCCAACCATTTCAGTTGAAGTGGAGGTTTTTCAACTTCTGAAAGACCGGCTCTCATTATGTGTGAAGGCTATATACACCTTGCCAGTATTTTATTTTTGGTTTGAAAAAAAATATCGAGACCAGAAAACACTTGTTTGTTCTTGGTGGGGATCGAACCTTAGCCCTTAGGCATGAAATGCCAGTATTCTACTACCTAATCTATCGACCGATCGTCTAGGAATATTTTAAATTTAACATTTTTTGTGCCCACCTTGGTATCGAACCCACTGCTTTCCGATAACGAGTACTTATGAAGCTTTACCCGCTTAACAACAACCACTATGTTCTAAAAAAGTTTTCGATTTACCTATGTTTAGCGTCGCGAATTTCCGGCACGGAATCGCATTTCGCAAATCACACTCGGAAACCGGAAATGTTCAGTCTCATTTCCGTCGATCTGGTTAATAAAGCCCGAGTCTGACTCGAACCCGGGATGCCGGGATTGGTCGTGAGCTGTCCCCACACGGCTTGCGTTTAAATGGCTTGATTTATACGGAGCTACGTGCACCGGGAACACAATAACATCCAGTACAAACAACAACTTGTATTGTATTGTATAGAGATGGACGCGAGAGAAAAGTGAGCGAATACCGGTTTATCGGTGTTAAAGAAACTAAAATTTCTGGAAAATATAGGAAGGTACAAGATTCAGACGGCCAGCGTCTACCAGGCCGACCACCCAAAAGATTGAAGAATAGCTGGTCTTCTGCATCACAAGAGAAGAGTCCCGAATACATGAATCTATCTTATATTTTTTTATATCAATCCTTTGATTGGCATAGAGCAATGTTTTTCAATATTTTCCGACCTTACTCTTTTTGAGCTCTTCGTGTTACAGTGATTTGTTTCGATCCGATGTTATCGATCAATACTTCTTACTTTATACGTATGTATATCGATCAATATTCATATAAAGCTTACTTTAGAAGAAATATAAGGATATAACAAACTAAAAATAACATTTCAACTGCAACTAAATTGCACATATAAAGCATATTCTTACCGCATTGTCCCCGAAAGTGTAGCATGTGGCGTGTAGAATATATTTATTTTTAAAGGCATGGGGACCGGCCTTATGCTAACCACTTCAGTTAGTTGGTTGGTAAGTTGGATTTCCCGCAAGAAGTTGGTTCTATTAAAGAGTAAACCTTGCCAGAATTTTATTTTGGGTTTGAAATAAACACTAAAACTGGAAAAAAAACTTGGTGGGTATCGAACTCTTGGAGTCGGTATGGAATACAAACATTCTCCCAAAAGAGAAACAAAAAAAAAAAATGTAATACCAGTTTTAAAATACGATAAACCGGTATTCTTTGTCAGGCCTAACTCAATGTAAGTTTTCTTGTCCGAGAATAAACTTCGCAGCTGCATTACATTCAATCAAATAAACATATTAATCCGTCACTCTAGCTGGTCGTGTGTGCGCCGGCATGATATATTGCGACATGTTTTCTAAACGTCTTATTCCAGCGTTGTGAAAGCCGGTATAACACGGTATATTGATTGTTTTACATTCCTATGAATCGCTTTGTACCACAAATCAAAAGAAATTGATTGCAACATCCGCTGATTAAGAAATGATTAAAAAACAGTAAATAAACTTCCTAAAGAAAAGTTTAGCAAACACTTTTTTCTACTCCCATTTGGTAATTTACTAATTACAAAACGGCTAACGCAATCACAATGACATACATTTCTACACCCGTTGCGTAATGTTACATTACGCAACGGGTAACCGTGTTGAAATGAAAATGTGCGCATGCGCATTGTCAGAATTGGAACCATTTTTTAATTTCAAATGTCAACCTTGTATGGGGGTATGAAGCCCTGTCAATCCAAGATGGCCGCAAGCGATCAGCTGATTAGGCTTCATACAATATTACTGATATTCGGTAGGTAGAAATTAGCGGTGATGAGACTTCCAGCCCTGTTCAGATGAAAATAAATATATTTTATGTGTAGAGTCAAAAAACAATTTGTTTATAGTGCTAAAATTTATCGAATTTATTTATCGGAATGCTCCAAATAAAGCTTTCCTCTTTTCAAAGGAAAATAAAAGGCTTGAAAGAAAAACAATACAAAAATTTTCACCGCAAAAAATAAACAAACTCAAAAAGTTACTTGGTTAATAGGTGAGTATGAGGTTGATCACCTATGCTGTACAAACTTGGTTCACCTGCCAATACAACTGCAGGGCATATGTTTATTTGAGTTTTGGGTTTGAATGTTTAAGCTTATATATTTGCAACTAACTAAGCTACACATATAGTGTAACTTCTTGCCGCGTTATCCCCGAAGGGGTCGCATGTGGCGAGTTGAACCTATTTATTTTTACAAGTAAGGGGGCCGGCCTTACGCCAACCACTTCAGTTGAAGTGGGGGTTTCCCAGCTCCCGAGGGGGCTGGTACTCATTTCTTGTGAAGGCTGAGTAAACCTTGCCGGTATTTTTATTATGGGGTTTGAAATAAACACCGAAATAGGAAATCATTTCTGACACCCTCTTCGGTGGGATTCGAACCCGAGCTCACGGAGGTAGAATGCAAGCACTCTACCAACTGAGCTATCGACCGGACTATGCAGGATGTAAAAGCGTGACCTTATATGTGTCGGCTTGTGGGCATGAATTCGATATGAAACCTATATATAATTTATCTTTACAACTTAGGTTAGATCAGATAATCGAAGGGAATGATAAATCACACGTTTTGACAAAGGTAAGGTTTTAATTACTTCAAATGGACGAGTTCATTATATAGACTATTATTCACTATTTTGTTAATTCTTTCATGGTCGTAGAAAAAGTATTGTATGCCACTGCACGTAATTAGCCTTTGTAACACTCGTGCTTTATATTATATATTATAGCACTCGTGTAACAAAGACTATCACTACTAGGCAGTGGCATAAATAACTATTTTCTACTCCCATTTCGTAATTTAATACAAAACCTCAAGCCATTACACAAAGCTATTCATTCCTACAGGTCGTTTTGAAATGATCATTTGGAAACGGGTCAACTGTAGGTAACTGTAACTGTAACTCTGTCGCTATTCCGCTAGGGGTGGCCAGAGCCTCTGCAGAGTTGCCCACATTTCTTCCTATCCTTACATCCCTCTTTCAATTCATTCATATCAATCACCTTTTTCATGCATTTTCTTCTTTTACGCACGCTTTGTACTATATCCCATTCCTCAAGCACAATTTATTCATTCACAATTTCCTCAAGCTGATCACTCCATACTTTTCTCGGTCGTCCCTTACCTCTTTTTCCATTGACACTACCTCTGTATACTACAATGAAAAACGTTAAAATAATTTAATGGCAGGCGCGTGCATAGGGTATAGGCAAATACATTTCTGAACAAATATTTTCTCCCATTCCTTTAAAATAACTCATTTGAAAATGACTGAACACTGAAGTACCAACGATGGTTCTAATCAAACTTAAATTTTTAATTTGAAACTCAATATCAAGCTTAAATTCGTGTTTTACCATATATTGCCTACCTTTTAGGCGCATGTGCCTGTAAGGTCTGAACGCCCTTATTTCATGGCATTCAATAATCTAAGTTGTAGATAAATGAACAAATTTAAGGTAGGCACATATTAAATTTGTTCCAAGAACCAGACACGTATAGGTTTGCGATTGCAATTACGAATTAAAAACCCGAATCTCAAATGAATATAAATCTCACAACACTTCAAACAGGGATAGCATTAGCATAAGTGAACAAAGTTCTTGCAGCATGGGGAGTCAGCCTAATACCAAAAGTTCTCTAAATATCTTAAGATCACTTATAGAATGCTATAATTTTGCCGAATGGAAGGAGTATTACAAGGAACATGTCGCACGTTTAATAATAAAGAGCAATAACTCAAAAAACATGAATGTTGGGAAATCACGTTTAAAGTTCAGACAACCAGTACACATTGCATGGGATGAAAAAGGCGGCCGATGTTTTATCTCGGTCATATTCGTCCAAATTGAACGGCTGTCGCATTATACCTATTCTTCTCGCATTGCTCTTGCGTTTTATTACAAAATCTCGATTTTCCCAATTTTCGAGTTATTTCTCTTTATTATTAAACGTGCGATGTGTGTAGGTACATATTATTTACTGCGAGTATTTGTACCATGGTCCAGTCTGCTGCGGCATAACGAATTTAGTGCCACTATTTCCTCTACACTAGTGAGAACATGATCCTAAGTTCTTGATACCTGGGACTTGGTACTTGTTACTAAATATTTGATATTTGGTGGGTACTTGGTCCTAGATACTGTGCTTAATATTTGGTACTTCTTCTTTTGAACGCAGCTAAGCACTTGGTAACCTGAACTTGTAACTTGGTACTAATAACATTGGTACCTACTAGATACTTGTTACTGAGATCTTATTTACCTTTAAAAGTAAATACAAGTATGCTACATGCATACTACATCACACATAGAACTACATGCATTTTACAATGAACATGGAAGAGTTTCGCATGTGGTGAGTGAAACGTATTAATTTTTACAGGTAAGTGGGTCATACGCCAACTTCTTCAGTTGAAATAGGGGTTTTCCAGCTGCCATGGGGGCTTGTACTTATTTCTTGTGAAAGCTGAGTAAGCCTTGCCGGTATTTTATTTTGGGTTTTGAAATAAACACCAAATCTACTACAAGTAGTAGATCTTTATTACTAGGATCTTGCTTCTTATAGAACTAGGTATTAGGAACTGAATACTCGGAACTAGATACTCGACACTAAGAACTCATACAAGAACTTGCTAAGCAGATAAGCAGATACTCGATACAAGAACTTGCTACTAGATAATCATTCCTATCGAAAACAGATACTCGATACCAAGAACTTGCTACTAGATACTCGTTTCTATTGGAACCAGATACTCGATACTAAGAACTTGCTACTAGACACTCGTTTCTATTGGAACCAGATTTTTTTAAATAGATTTGTGAAGAGGAATACAATTTAACAACCTTTTCTGCCTGGTCAGAAACAGGTAGCAATATTATCAATTACTCGATACTAAGAACTTGCTACAAAATACTCGTTCCTATTGGAACCAGACACTCGATACTAAGAACTTGCTACTAGATACTCGTTCCTATTAGAACCAGATACTCGATACCAAGAACTTGCTACTAGATACTCGTTCCTGTTGGAACCAGATACTCGATAGCAAGAATTTGCTACTAGATACTCGTTCCTATTGGAACCAGATACTCGATACCAAGAACTTGCTAGTAGACAATCGTTCCTATTGGAACCAGTTTTTTTTTAATAGATTTGTGAAGAGGAATAGGTACAATTCCCCAACCTATTCTGCCTGGTCAGAAACATGTAGCAATATCATCAATTACTCGATACCAAGAACTTGCTACTAGATACTCGTTCCTATTGGAACCAGATACTCGATACCAAGAAGTTGCTACTAGATACATGTTCCTATTAGAACCAGATACTCGATACTAAGAACATGCTACTAGATACTCGTTCCTTTTGGAACCAGATACTCGAGTTGATACCAAGAACTTGCTACTAAATACTTGTTCCTAGACAGGCAGTACTTCATGGCTGTGCCTTCAGAGCCGCAGTTTCGCTTCATGGGTCGAGAGATGTGGACGGGCGCGTTCAGGTTTACGACTCATTTCGGTTCAGGCGCTTTGTTATATCGCCCATGCTTTTAAGGCGGGAGATTATGTCCCTGGAGCTCAACGGAGGAAACGGAAGGAGAGCGGGATAGTAAAGGGCTGAGCAGAGCGTGCTACCAAAACAGGAGCGGCCACTCCGTACAAGCAAAAGTAAGAAATACGGGTAAAAAATGCGTTTTATGATTTACAACTTTATTGGATCGATTACGTAGTCCGGTCGATAGCTCAGGTGGTAGAGTGCTTGCATTCCATGCCGAAAGCTCGGGTTCGAATCCCACCGAGGGTGTCAGAAATGATTTCCCGTTTCGGTATTTATTTCAAACCCCAAAATAAAATACCGGCAAGGTTTACTCAGCCTTCACAAGAAATGAGTACCAGCACTCTCGGGAGCTGGGAAACCTCCACTTCAACTGAAGTGGTTGGCGTAAGGCCGGCCCCCTTACCTGTAAAAATAAATAGGTTCAACTCGCCACATGCGACCCCTTCGGGGATAACGCGGCAAGAAGTTACACTATATGTGTAGCTTAGTTGCGTTTTTTTTTTTTTACGTCAAATAAGTAGGTTCAATAGTTTGTTTGATGAGCGCTATTTTTGTGTGAATCACGCCTCAAGAGTCTGGTCATCTCGATAGAAAGCACCAATTCTAAAGCATCAACAGTTGCTGTAAAGCTAGATGAACCTTTTTATGTCTACAGTCTTTGGTAAAGGTATTTGAAAAGGTTTATATAAAAAACTTTTGATTAGTGTTATTACGCCAGAAATTAAACTCTCCACTCTCTGACTACAAGTCTTAAGCATGAACCACTAAACCGTTCACGTACACTGGAAAGATACGGAGATGTGAAAGTTCGCACTTACACATACTGCATGTGTACTAAAACCCTAACGTAAAACCAGTCATTTTAAATTAACATAAACTCTATAACTCTTGCCGACTTTTTCTGAAAAATAAGTAACATTACCTTTCATATCAAATGTAGGTATAGTTTTCAAAAAGTACAGTCGACCCGCTTCGAAATGATCATTACGAAACGACCTGTAGAAATGGATAGTGTTGTGGTTTGAGGTTTTGTATTGAGTAAATTACCAAATCGCTAAAGGTTCATCCAGCCTTACAGTAACTGGGTCTTGCTTGAGAATTGGCGCTTTGTAGCGACGACGATCAAGCTCGTAAAAAGGTCGATAGCTCAATTGGTAGAATGCTTGCATTCCGTGCCGAGAACAAGGGTTCGATCTCAAAGGTTTACTCAGTCTTCACAAGAAATGAGAACCAGCCCCCCGGGAGCTGGGAAACCCCCACTTCAACTGAAAGTGGTTGGTATGAGGCCGGCCCCCTTACCTGTAAAAATAAATAGGTCCCGAAGTGCCACATGCGACCCCTTCGGGGATAACGCAGGCAAGAAGTTACACTATATGTGTAGCTTAGTTGCTAAGTTGCTTATGAAATAACAATATGTAGAAAGCGAACAGGTTTTAAACACTAAAAAGTAAAAAAAGGTACTAATATGAAAAACAAAGGTGACAATCTAGGATTTTATTTTCAAAAATGAAATAAAGTTATATTTCTCAAAGGCTGTCACTTTCTATGTTTCAATATATTTCTCTCATTTCCAATATAATCCTAGTTAGCCAACTTTAGTTCCGTGTGATTAAAATGGAAACACCGTTGATATTCAACCTTTATTGGCCACCTACAGACCGTGATGTAGGGAACAGCATGCAAATTTTAGCAGATAAGAGACGATACGCGCGCGCGCTGTCATATAAACAAACTGAAAAATTAGCGACAATTGAAAGTGCAAAGGTTTGTAAAGCGCGGGAAACGGCGCCATTGTTTTGTTCTGAATTTTGAAAACACGATTGTTTAAATTGAAAACATGAATTTTGAAATTTACGCAAAAACAATACTGGCCAGACACCGTGTCGAATCAAATATCTAAATAATCGGCAATGAAAATGGTAAAATTATACAATTTTGATACTGTTTAGTTATGTGTACAATATGTTATTTATTTATTTTATTTTTGAAGTTTATGATTGAATAAGTTAAATAAATTATTCAAGGTAAGATTAAAACTGGAGTAGTGGTCGTTTGACGTATTTACATGTTACAATTAACTTTATGAATTCATTGTACTTTTAGGATAATAGACGAACCATTTATTTTGGAAGACGAACATCATTCTCAACGTTTCGTCGGCGTTGTAGCCAACCTCTTAAAGAGGCAATCTTTCTGCACGACAATGAGAAATGAACTGGTTGTAAAATATCTAATTTTTTATTTTGGTCCGGTAGATATCTCAGTTGGTAGAGTACTTGCTATCCACTGCCGTGAGCTCGGGTTCGAATCCCACCGAGGGGGTCAGAAATGATTTCCTGTTTGTTTCTTTCAAGCTCAGCCTTCACAATAAATGTGTACCAGCACTCTCGGAAGCTGGGAAATCCCCTCTTCAACTGGAGTGGTTGGCGTAAGGCCGGCCCCCTTACCTTAAAATATAAATAGTTCAACTCGCCACGTGCGACCCCTTAGGCTTAGGGGATAACGCGGCAAGAAGTTACACTATATGTTAAGCTTAGTTGCGTTTTTTTTTAATCATTATGTACCCTCGAGCGCAGGTTATTGTTACTTTTAAAAATACAACAATTACTATTTTTTGTTTATTTTTATTTGAGTCGATCTCAATGGATGTAACACTTTTTTTGTAGTTTGATCGATATTTAAGTTCACACGAAATTTTTTTATTTTTATATTTGGTATTTACTCAGGTAGATATAAAATTATTCAAATACCTGCAACGATATCATAAATTTTCCTTTAATAGTTTTTAATAAAAGTACATGAAGGTAGTAAAAAAAATAGCATTAAAAATAATTAAACCAATTTACACTCATAAAATATATATGTAGTAGGTATATTTATTTTTCCTTGAAAGAATAAAATAACCATAAAGTCCATTTATAAAAAAAGATATTTTTGATAAAATATTGGTCCCAGCAAATATTAAAAAAACTTTAAATAAATAAATGGATTTTTTAAATTGAAATATAATGTCAAAGATGATGAATGTATATGCAAAAATATTACCCATACAAGAGTTATTTTAATCAATATTTCATTTGAAGAAAATTAATATTTATGTGGTTGTAAAATAAATCGTGTTTAATCAATTTTAAATTTGTTTATCTTAAAAGTGTATCATGTTTCAAAAGGCACCTTAATATAATTTTATGGACCTAAATAAGCTAATAAATAAGGTATTAATATTTCAAAATATATATTGATGATTTCGAGAAAATTGAGGCTTGAATAAATTCAGATGCGTACTAAAAAATAATACATAATGTAATAATAATTATAACGACGGAGGTAACAGAAGCGCGCATAGCATTTCGAGCATGGGTAGGCAATCAAAGGGATTATGACTGAATCCTATTAGACCGTGTAATAATTTATTGCACAAATCGGTGCTAGTACATAATTACGTGAAAGCTTGGAGCTTTAAGAATTTATGAAGCTTTATATTTTGTATTGTTTGTGTATTAACACTGTGAAAATTCATATTGATTCATAATTTGTTAATTTTTAGGATTCGAATCTTAAAAACTAACAAAGTATACACTTTATATTTTTACTGATGGGTTCAAATTGATTTTCGGATATTTTTTTAAACTTTAATCTGATTTTCCAACAAAATAAAGAAAGATTTAATTTTGACAAATAAATATAACGTTATTAAATAGTAGATATAGATCAAAAGTCGGCCATCTAGGTTTCTTTCTGAAACAAGAAACGTGAATGGAAATGAAGTAAAAATGATTTTCCTATACTTTCATAAATTTATCGTATTTTGGAAAAATAAATAGATAGCCGACTTTGATTTTTTATGGATCCAATATCAAATCGCTTGAGGCATTTTGCCTCCATTGTACGGAGAACTGAGAGCAAAGAGTTCTCAAAATCTTTATTGCTATTCAGATACGATCTTAATTGTTATCAATGCACCTTAATAAACTATATTGTCTTTTGCTCCTTGAACAAAACCACGTGTTATTAAATTTAATCACCAACTGCGAATAATGGGGGACATTTTTAATATATCGCCAACTGAATAAGTGCTGATTCACTGATTTAAGAAATCGCGGATAAATCATTTGATTGGGAGTAACTTATTTTAGTAAGCGCATTGACCATAAAGAAGTGTAGGTACATGAAAAACTTTTAAATTACAGGATTTTCACACTTCTTTACTGTTTTGTCTCGTAGAAAATAGAAAAAAAAGGTGCAATTATTTGAGGACCCCTGTCAGCTTAATATGTCATTTATTTAGTTTTACCTTAACGGTCCGTAGTCCAGTGGTAACACTTCGGATTCGTAAATGGAAGGTTGTGGGTTTGAATCCCGGCGGAGCACAAAAAATATACCATTTAAATTTTCAAATATGCTCTTTGCTTGGTGAAAAAATTCATATACCTTTACCAAAAACCGGTCACTAAGGTCCATCCAGTCTTACGGCAACTGGGTCTTGCATGAGAATTGACGCTTTCTACAGCGACGACCAAGATCACAGAGGGCTCTTGAGGTGTGATACACACAAAAACAGCGCTCACCAAATAAATCAGCCTAATTTACTTTAATTTAAAGATATCGATATACTTTGAATACCAGAGAGACCGTATAAGAAAGGCTAAAAAAGACAGACAGCGTTGGCAACGGTTAGTACAGAAGGTCAAAACCCTGAGATGTAGGCAGTGATGATGATGTTGATGATGGAAGACAAAATATAGGCAATACATTGCAGTCTGGTCGGTAGCTCAGTTGGTAGATTGTTTGAATAAAATACCATCGACAGATAGGGTTTGATTCCCACAAAAAAAAATCAGAAATGATTTCCCTTCTATGCGTTCATAACAAAACAAAATCAAAATACCGACAAGGCTTACTCAGCCTTCACAAGAAATGAGAACCAGCTTCTTTGGCAGCTTTTAATCCCCTCTTCTAATGCAGTCATAGGTGTAAGGCCGGTACCCTTACAGGAGAAAAAATAAATTAAAAACGTGGTAAGAAATTGCACTAAATTTGAAGCTCAGTAGCGTTGCGTAACGTTAACCTTTGTAGCCAGTTTTAAATTTTTTTCCCCACCTAAGAAGATTTTTTTGCACTTTTGGGGCTTCGAACCCATTACCACGTCCCGAAGGTTAACCACTAGACTACGGCCGGTCAGCTGAGTAAAAAGGTTGATCATAAAAATGACAGGTTGTTGTGAAACTTAAGAGGAGCGTGCTACTCCCTTGTATCTCCATATTGATTGGTGCAATTGCGTTCTACATTGTAAATTTCAAGAAATAAAATTGAAAAATAAATGCTAACGATGCTTGCGAAAAATGTATTAAAAAAAGATGAAGTTATAAAACAGCCTGCAAGGTAACTGTTACTGTTACGCTGCTACCGTTCCACTAGGGGTGGCCTGAACCTCTGCAGAGTTTCCTCCCGTTTTTCTTATCTTGACATACTTTTAGTCGTATTTGCATATCCCATCACTATTTTCTTACATTACCTTTATTAATCTATATCCAAGTTGCAATGATAAATAATTTATAAGGATTCATGTTAAACGCATACCCGCAAGTAGACACAAGTGAACTTACAACAGAAAAACTCAAATCTCAAATGAACATAGTCCCTGCTTAATATTGACCTTTTGCCGACCTTCCCTGAAACAGTGTGAAATTGGCAAAGTGAACTATTTCTTACAGTATGGGTGGTCCGCCTCATACCGACATATAATTTAATATTTACTCTGAATATTCTGTACATTCACAATTTCACTTATTTGAGCAAGCCATTTATTTTTCTATCTCAAAGAAAAAGTTAAAAATATTGCTGTACTTTTGTTTGACCCGGATGTTCATTAAATTAATTTTAGAGGGCTCTTGAGGTGTGATTCACATGAATCATCTTCATAAATATTCAGTATATTTTCATCATCATCATCATAAGCTTGGCAGCTCTCGGTGGGCCTTGGCTGAATCCAGGATTCTCCTCCACTCTCACCTGTCCATCGCCTTTGCTCTCCATTTCTATCGAGAAAGTTCTCACCTTTTCTGATTCAAAAATGGTTTCCTCATTCAGTACCCCGAGTTTACAAAAATGTCTATAACTCAAATCGATTGCGTTAATCAAAAATATATGGAATATACGACAGCACTCCTTTAGAGTTATTAAGTTTTCATAGATTTTTTTGTTTTACGCAATCGAGGAGACTTTACGATTTTTTTTTATACTAGGGGAACAGAAAAGTTTTGAAAATTATTCTCCACCAAGTTGCTTTCAAATTCCACTAGCGCATCTGTATTTTAGAAGAATGACGTGGGTAGTAAAGTTGCATGGACTATTCGCAACGATGCAGAATTTCAGTGAAATGCCCCCCCCCTTGTTTTAGTGTCGCTACGCCCTAGAACGGTTTAAAGTTACAGCCGGCATATAAACATCCCAGCATATGTATGTGCTAGCAGTATACGAATGCAGTATATGTATGCGCTAGAAGTAGGTATGTGTATGTGCCAAGACCCGGAACGACTGTTAAGATAAAGGAGAAATAAAACTTTTGAGTGAAGTGTAAAGAAATGAAGAAGAAGTTCGCAAAAAGTGGGGCTTGATCAGATAAGTGAAGTTGCGAAATAATATATTAGAGTCTGCAGTACTCGTTGTGCGTAGTGTGACATGTAAGTGCAAGCTTAAACATGTCTGGTTTGCGCACAGATCACTGAATATAAAGAGATATGGTATGTTTCTATTGCAGTATCAAAACCAGCTGTCACCGTTTTCTCGGTAGGCGGGAACTAACATTACAATTACAATGGTAACTAGCGCTTGATTTGTTAAAAAAATTCCAAATGCGATGGATAGAAAGAGCCTAAGCGCCATGAAATCAGGATCGCTTACGACGTTTTGATCGCGAGTTTTTGAGCTCGCACTCATACACTCACACTCGCATAAAGAATAAAACGCATATGTAGAGTTGTACAAAGTTGATAATCTCTGCTAGCTATCGATCGATACTTGTTAATATCGATAATTCAATCTCTGAAGAAATACGTGTTAACATTGTATTATTCCTGTATATACAAGAATTCAACATATCAAAACACACAATAATTTAACTTTCAATATAATAAATACTTAGCTCATGTATATAGTAATTATATTAGGAGGATTTATTTGATGGGCGCTGTTTTCGTATGAAACACACCCCAAGAGCCTTCTGTGAACTTGAACTATGCTATAGAAAGCGCGAATTCTTTAGTTTTGCATTTGCTTTTAACATCCACAAAAAAAACAATATTTATTCTTCATTTAATTATTATTAATGTATTACCTACCCCTTGACTGATAGGTTGGTATGCGGCTGACCACCCATACTGTAAAAAATGGTTCACTTTGCCAATGTCACCCCTGCTTCAGGGAAGGTCGGCAAGAGTTGCAGGGCTTATGTTCATTTGAGATTGGGGTTTTTATATTGTAGGTCCACATGCAGCATGTGTAAGCGCGAAATTATGCATGTCTGCTTGTGGGAATGCATTTAATATGAATCTCAAATGATACATATCTTTGCAGCTTAGATTTAGATTTAGATTTTAGGTCAAAAAGTGAATAGCACTTAATTGATTGTTTTGGAAGTCATAACGTAATAATGGCTTCTATTCTCCTTGACTGATAGGTTGGTATGAGGCTGACCACCCGTGCTGTAAAAATCGGTTCACTTTTACCAATGCAACCCCGTTTCAGGGAACGGCGGCAGGAGTTGCAAGGTTTATGTTCATGTGAGGTTTTGCTTTATATGCACACATGCAGAATGTGTAGGCGCGAACCTACATGTGCCTGTCTGTGGGCATGCATTTAATATTGAGCCTTAAATGTTAGCATATCTTTGCAGCTTAGATTATAGATAGATTCAAATTATATTGTTACAATAAAAACATACTATAATTATCAAGTAGTTTTCGTCTTTTCTTGAAACAAATTTCAAAGGTATCGACATTATTTTGACGAACACTACGCGCAGCACATCACTGGCGATGGCGTAAAAAAATGGCGACAAACGTCAAATATTTAAGTGCTTCAAATATTTAAAACGATTTAAAATGAACAATGCGGGTGCAATTCATTACTTTAACGGAAAAGAAATAATACCATGATCCTTATTCTCCTTATTTTGACTGTTATTTTTACACAGTAAAACATAAAAATAAGGCATTTTGATAAAAACATGCGCAGAAATACGGATTTTCGAACATGATTGTTTTAATCATATCGGATTTACCAAGAGAACGCCCACATGCTATCCCTATGGGTTTGCGTTATTGTTCCTTGACTAAAAGGTTGGTAGGAGGTTGACCACCCATACTGTAAAAAATGGCTAACTTAGCCAATGTCGCTAATTTTTCAGGAAAGTTCAGATAACAGATTACTGGAAGGCCATATCTATAAAAGCCTTTTTACTAATGTGCTTGTGAATTTTCGCTAGATTCGTAAAAGCATGGATTGCAGCCAAAAAAGTTTGGTTTCCCATAAATTAAAAGGTATTAGGTGCGGTCAAATGTTTTTTCCGTCTTTATGGAACGAACCAAGTTATAAACAGTCCTCTGTAGAAGTTCAACCATACTACTTTACAAAAAAAAACATGGATGAAAGTAAAATGGCGCCTCAAGCGTTTTTATAAATAAGCTTTTTTATAATAAACATATGTACATACTCAAAGTGAGATGTTTAAGCCAATGCTACACCAGTTTTAGGGAATTGCGGAAGGAGATGCAAGGCTTTTGTTCATGTAAAATGTGTTTTATTTTGTATAATCTAAGTTGCAAAGATATGTAACATGGGGATTCACATTACATGCATTCTCACAAGCAGACACGTAAAGTTCGCGCTTGTGCATGCCGCATGTGAACCTACAATATAAAAACCAAATCTCAATGGGCATACACCCTGCAACTCTTGCCGACCTTCCCTGAAACAGGGTTGACATTGGCAAAGTGAACCATTTTCAACAGCATGGGTGGTCACTGGTCAGCCAATATCCACGTATTTTATCCACGTTTTCTCAAATCAGTGAATCAGCACCTATTCAGTTTTACCTTTGAGGCTGTGATATAAAAAGTGAAACCAAAATGTCAGTTTAAAATTATTCAGTATGAAATGTTGATTGAAAATCGGTAGTAAAACGCGGGAAGAAGGATATCAGTGAGAAATAACTGATGATAAACACATAGATTAAACCGTTGAATACCATCGTCAACGTTTATCAAAGCAATCAACTTTGAATGGCCAGTAATAGTTGATAACGTTGATAGTAACCGACGCGACGGTTAAATACAATCTTGATCTAAGATTAAACAAAACTATGTACTTCATAGCTGTAAAGAAACTTCCTTGCTCAGTTATCTTTTTTTGGGAAAAAAACAGTTACCTACTGGAAAACCTACACTGTTAGATTAACACCTAATATGAGGAAGGCAGAAAATGTTGGTGTCTTTAAAGGAGCACTAAAGACGCATCTTTTACAAAAAATCTTATCCATGATTTGAGATGTCCCTTGAGGTGTGACACACACAAAAACGGCGCTCTTTAATTATGTGTACCATATAAATCAATTATCCTTGTATGTATATCCCCTATAATATAAAATTCAACGGCCTCCCCATACAAAATAATTGTGCGTTAATGGCATTCAAACTGAAGAACTCCTGAACAGATGCACGTCATATTCACAACAAATATTGTTCAGGACTTGGGATGTGCTTCCTCATCATTAGTAGATTTTAAATTGTTGTTTTTTAAATAAATAAACATGATCAATCACAACACCTTTTTATGTAAAACCTATGCGAGAAACAAAACTCATTTTGACATTCGAATTTCAAATAAATTGCCAGCACTTCAACATAGGCTTCAAAGTTGCCATCGTTGCCATTGCCAAGTCGATTCTTTTTCGGTTGAATTCCGTTGAGTACCTACCTACCTATATTTTTTATTCATTTCAAAATTATACTTCAACCAGTTATAACATGTATTTTTTAGAAATAATGACGATCGATTAGGTCAACTTTTTATATGAAACCATACTTATTGCGGCATTTAATTTTTTTTAAGTATTATTACAATATACAATCTAAGTTGCATAGACGCATTAACATTTATAATTCATATTCAATGCACTCCTGCACGGAGACACGAGTGAGTTTGCGCCTACAAATGCTGCATGTGTATTTACAAATAAAAATTTCAGCCTCTCATGACCATAAGCCCTGCAACTTTTGCTGACCTTTTCAGAAACAGGGGACACATTTGTTAAGTGAACCCATTTATGCGATATGGGTGGTAAGCCTCATACTAACCTTTAAGTCAAGGAATTTGAGTTTGAATAATCCTTAAACAACGGTTATCTTAATTTATAATCTAAAGTTGCAAAAAAAGTTATTTGATGATTCAAATTGAATGCACGCCCACAAACTGGCAAATGTCATTTCACGCTAACATATAGTTGTGGCGCTTGATTTTTTTTAAATATTAGAATATATAATCTAAGTTGCACAGATACAATAACTTTTATAATTCATATTCAATGCATGCCCCCCTGGAGACACGAGTGGGTTCGCACTTATAAATGCTGCAAGTGAACTAACAAATTTAATTTAAGGCCTGTAATGAACCTAAGCCCTGCAACTTTTGCCAACCTTTTCAAAAACAGGGGAAACATTTGTCAAGTGAACCATTTTTTGCGATATGGATATTCAGGCTCATACTTACCTATAAGTCAAGGATTTGAGTTTGAAAAATCCTTCAACAACGTTAAATTTAATTTATAATCTAAAGTTGCAAAAAAAGTTATTTGATGATTCAAATTGAATGCACGCCCACAAACTGGCAAATGTCATTTCACGCTAACATATAGTTGTGGCGCTTGATTTTTTTTAAATATTAGAATATATAATCTAAGTTGCACAGATACAATAACTTTTATAATTCATATTCAATGCATGCCCCCCTGGAGACACGAGTGGGTTCGCGCTTATAAATGCTGCATGTTAACTAACAAATTAAATTTAAGGCCTGTAATGAACATAAGCCCTGCAACTTTTGCCAACCTTTTCAAAAACAGGGGAAACATTTGTCAAGTGAACCATTTTTTGCGATATGGATATACAGGCTCACACTAACATATAAGTCAAGGAATTTGAGTTTGAAAAATCCTTCAACAACGTTAAATTTAATTTATAATCTGAAGTTGCAAAAAAAGTTATTTGATGATTCAAATTGAATGCACGCCCACAAACTGGCAAATGTCATTTCACGCTAACATATAGTTGTGGCGCTTGATTTTTTTTAAATATTAGAATATATAATCTAAGTTGCACAGATACAATAACTTTTATAATTCATATTCAATGCATGCCCCCCTGGAGACATGAGTGGATTCGCGCTTATAAATGCTGTATGTGAACTTACAAATTCAAATTAAGGCCTGTAATGAACATGAGCCCTGCAACTTTTGCCACCCTTTTCAAAAACAGGGGAAACATTTTTCAAATGAACCATTTTTTGCGATATGGGTATTCAGGCTCATACTAACCCATAAGTCAAGGAATTTCTAATCTAATCTAAGCTGCAAGGATATATATCATTTAAGATTTATATTCAATGCATTCCCACAAGCAGACATGTATAATTTCGCGCTGGCACATGCCGCATGTGGACCTACATTATAAAACCCAATCTCAAATGAACATAAGCCCTGCAACTCTTGCCATCCTTCCCTGAAACAGGGGTGACATTAACAAAGTGAACCATTTTTCACAGTATGGGTGGTCAGCCGCATACCAACCTATCAGTCAAGGATTTGAGTTTGAAAAATCCTTAAACAACGTTTATCTTAATTTATAATCTAAAGTGGCCAAAAAACTTATTTGATGATTAAAATTAAATGCACACCCATAAGCTGGCAAATGTCATTTCACGCTAACATATAATTGTGGCACTTGATGTTTTTAATTTTAGAATATAAATCTAAGTTGCATACATACATTTTATAATTCATATTGAATGCATGCCCCCAAGCAGACATGAGTGAGTTTGCGCTTACAAACGCTGCATGTGTAATTACAAATAAAAATTTCAGCCTCTCTTGACCATAAGCCCTACAACTTTTGCCGGCCTTTTCAGAAACAGAGAAACATTCGTTCAGTGAACATTTTTTTAAGGTACCTATGGGAGGTCAGACTCATACCTCATGCTTCATACAAGATACTCAGAACATGAAAGAACTAAATAACCCTTTTACCGCAATTTTTTTTCAAATTACTTCTTAAAGCATTTAATTACTATGAAGGAGGTGTGAGGAAAAATTAATGCGAAGCCAGACTTACACTGCCCGAAGGGCCTAGCAGACAGCCGTGCGCAGCACGGTCAGTCTGCTAGTATATGTATATATTGAAAAGGCCAGTAACTTTAACAATTATTATTTTATTGATTTTGTAAGGCATTCGTTTTGTAATCTTTCATCTTAAAAGATATAAAATTAAAACAACTTTGTTTTTCATAACTGTTCAACGACCGGTTTTGGAAACAAACGGTTTGCATCCTCAGATGGCTAAATAAATTATCTGGACCATTTAATAAAATTAATCATCCACCGAGCATTGGTATGCGGCTGACCACCCATGCTGTAGAATATGGTTCACTGTGCCAATGTTACCCCTGTTTCAGGGAAGGTCGGCAAGATTTGCAGCGTGTATGTTCATTTGAGATTTGGGTTTTTATGTTGTAGGTTCACATGCGGCATGTGCGAGCGTACTTACACGTGTCTGCTTGTGAGAATGCATATAATCTGAATTCAAAATGTTAAAAATCTTTGCAACTTAGATTAGATTAGGATGCGTGAATCACATATCGAAAGATCGTGTGATTCACGCAAAAACAGCGCTCACCAAATAAATCTTTAATATAATCTTTAATCTCAGTTGCAAAGATATATAAACATTTAAAGCTCATATCAAATGCATGCCCAAAAACATACACGTGTAGTTCGCGCTTACAAATGCTAAATGTGTGCTTACAAATAAAATCCAAACCTCAAATGAACATAGCCCCTGTAACTTTTGCCGACTTTCCCTGACACAGGGGTCATTGTCAAAGTGAACCATTTTTACATTTTTTACCAAATCTATAATCTATTATCTAAGTTGCAAGGATATATTCATTCAAAGCTCTCAGATGTATGCCCACAAACAAACACGTGTAGTTCGCGCTTACAAATGCTGATTGTGTACTTACAAATAAAATCCAAAAGCCAATGTTGTTTATTTAGAGCAAGAGAAAAAGGTATATGCTTGCAGTATGGCAAAAATATGTAGGACAGTACATAGTAGTTGATTGAGAAGGATCGATCAATTAAATCAATCAGACTTGATGCATCAAATTGAATCAATCACAATTGATATCATCAGAATAAAGTGTGTAATTGCTGAACAGAATATAACAAAAAAAAAGTACAATTTATTTGATGTGAACTGTTTTTTCAAAGTGCACCATTTTTTTTACAGTATGTGTGGTCAGACTCATACCAACCTATAATGCAAGGAACTTAATTCTGAAAAATATTTTTTTTAAAATTAGTAAGTCCCAAACAGTATATCGGTTTCCAGATTCAAATATAATAGACAATGATAGTATATAAAAAAAAAATTGATGTTACTGTGAAATCACTACATAGCAGTGGCGTGCATTAAAACTTGATATTCAAATTTAAAAACCAAAATTTAAGTTAAATTGGAGCCATCGTTAGTAGGTACTTCAGTCAATTTCAAATGAGTTATTTTACAGGAATGGGAGAAAATATTTCTTCTGAAATATATTTGCCTATGCCCTATGCACGCGCCTGCTACATAGCAATTTAACGTATGGAGGTTGTAGTGCTAGGGCGTGGGGGACAAAATGTACTACAGAAACTTGGCATGCTAATGTAATGCTGGTGAATTTGTTTTGATATTGAAAACCTGTAAACAATTGCATACCACTAGGGATTCTCAAATATTTTATCCATCTAGTGCCTTTTTCTTATTCAAGCGAAAAAAAAAGAAAAAATTATGAAAATAATCATGTAGTTAAGTACCTAACTATAGCACGTACAAAATGTGAATTAATGAAATAGAAAATCTACCTAAGGGAAAATACTATACCTAGTTGCTATTTAGCACAATAAATCCATGGCTCGTTCCCTGTCTAAAGTCGATTTTCCATACGAAAAAATCATATAATACCTACATACATTAAATGGTGTGTGAATAAGACCGTTTGCCTGTAATTTTCTACTAAATATGTACCTATATTTATTTGCATACATATTTATTCCCCTTGCCAATGTCACCCCATTCCAGTAAGGGCGGGAAAAATTGTAAGTTGTATGTTAATTTTGGAAAAATTTGTGATTTTACTTTGTAAGTATACATTCAGTATGTAATAACGAAACTTACATGTGTCCGCTTGTGGGCATGCATTTTTAATGAATTTTTAAAAATAATGTATCTTTGCATCTTATACTATAGATAGATTATACCTACATTACATCAAGCATGTCTGTACAATCTTAATCATTTAAATTTTTATTTGCTTTTCTTTGGAATTCTTAAAAAAAGTTTAAAAGAAATTGCCTCGCAGTTTTGCAGTCGCTTTATCGATTCTTTGTATTCAATTGGCGACCGCCGCTCCGCAAACTTTTGCATAATATGTGTATTAAAATTCATGGGTACGCATGGGCATTACGACACGTTACGTAAAACTGCGGAGCCGGGTACCTAAGTAAACACCAGAGCCAAGAACTGCGCTCAATCAATACAGGGCAAGGGCGAGACTGGTGGCATGGAGGAGAGGAATCGGTGCCCAAAATAAAAATGTGTTAAAATCGACAACAAACGAATGGAAACTGAAACGCTAGCGAGAGGCGTTTTTAGATTGTTGGTTCCTCATTGACTCGTCGTTTTGTGGTGTTTTAAGTGCGACGTTTTTAACTGGGTTCCACAACAAATCGCTCACAGACAGCTTGCCCTTTGGAAAACTCGGTTACATAACACTTCAGCCAACCATATTTTGGTCACATACAACATAGGTGAATCAATTGAAACTTTGGATTACCAATTTTTCTGTAACGGAGCTGTCTGTTGGTCTATATTGTGTGTGACCGAAACATCGTTGACCGAAAAGTCGTGTGGACGATCTGTTGTGTGGCCAAATAGTCCGTGAGCGATGTGTCTGTGAACGAGTTATCTGTGGCTGAGTTGTCTGAGGCCAAGATGTCGTTGACCGAAAAGTCGTGTGGACGATCTGTTGTGTGGTCAAATAGTCCGTGAGCGATGTGTCTGTGAACGAGTTATATGTGGCTGAGTTGTCTGAGGCCAAGATGTCGTTGACCGAAAAGTCGTGTGGACGATCTGTTGTGTGGCCAAATAGTCCGTGAGCGATGTGTCTGTGAACGAGTTATCTGTGGCTGAGTTGTCTGAGGCCAAGATGTCGTTGACCGAAAAGTCATGTGGACGCACTGTCGTGTGATCAATTTGTTAATGGCCGAACTGTCAATATACGAGATATCTTTGACCGATTTGTCGTGCCACGGTTTAATTGCAGTGCCGACTTTTGTAGTGCTGATTCACTGATTTGCGAAATCTTGGATAAAACATTGTAGTAACTTCTCATAGTAAGTGAACTAAAGATAAGGTAGTGCTCATGAAACAGTTCTTATCTTCAGAATTTCACACTGTTGTAGTATTTTCTCTCGTAAAAAAGGGAAAAAAGAAGAAACCCATGTTTGCTTAAGATGTCACTCATTCAGTTTTATCTTTAAGGTATGAAGGTATTCGGAAGCAAATATGCACATTTATAGAGTAAGTGGGATTGACATTCACAGAAACATTTCAACGAGTACAGCATCCTTCGCTCGGCTAGATCTTATGGCCACACAGGCCGGAAAGTGCCGAGGGGTGTTTGCCATAATAGGCAGGTAATGATGTATATTAACGTACCCACCTTTTTAATAAGACAATGAGAATATCGTAGGATATTGTTTGCGAATATTTGAGATTAATGCAGTACGATTCATGTACTTTTGCATCATGCATCTTGATCTGCAATGTTGGCGGCTAAGGTTTTTAATTAAAAATGTTCATCCAACTATCCTTTATTATATTACTCCAGACCGTCGTCTTTCGCTTTGACATTCGATTTTCAAAATTAATGCCATCACAGCAGATGAAATACGTTCGCGATAAAGACAAATAAAATTTTGTATATATGCTGCAAAACAGTACCTTTCATGTATGTGTTTGAGAAACACACTCCAATACACTATAACTTCTTTCAATATTTACAAAAAAAAAAAATTTTTTCGAAAAACAGTAGTTTTTAGTAGAAGTAATCATAATTTCTGAAAAAAGTATTTTTTAAAAAGCCGCTTCATTTTTTTAACCCGCTTTTTGTTTTGTATGGAAATGTTAGAAAATGTATGCAAAATGTAAGAAGACTAAATAGACATCTAGCGGCAAAATTCGAAAGTCTTTTTTTTTTACGATATTTTTTTTTTATTTGATACAAATCAAAAAAACAACAAACAAAAAAAATTAAAATGGATTTAAATCTGTAATCTTAGTTGCAAAGATATATTACAGCATTCTCACAAGCAGACACTTATAAGTTCACACTTACACATGTCTCATATGGACCATAAAAACCCAATCTAAGGATATTATGTCGGTTTACAGATACAATAATATAATCTATAATATATAATCTAAGTTGCAGTGATATATTTATTCACAGCTCTCAAATGCATACCCATAAACAAACACGTGTAGTTCGTGCTTACAAATGCTGAATGTGTACTTACAAATAAAATCCAAACCTCAAATGAACATAAGCCCTACAACTTTTGCCGACCTTCCCTTACACAGGGGTGACATTGGCAAAGTGAACAATTTTTTACAGTATGGCATCTCGCATATTGATTTACAACACAAGTTGCTAGGATATACATATATGGATTCAAAGCTCATATACAATGCATGCCCACAAACAAACTTTTGCCTGTAACTTTTGCCAACCTTCCCTGGAACAGGGGTCTAATCTTATTTAATCTAAGCTGCAAAGATACATATCATTTAAGATTTATGTAAATGCATTCCCACAAGCAGACATGTATAATTTCGCGCTAACACATGCCGCATGTGGACCTACAATATAAAAACCCAATCTCAAATGAACATAAGCCCTGCAACTCTTGCCGACCTTCCCTGAAACAGGGGTGACATTGGCAAAGTGAACCATTTTTACAGCATGGGTAGTCTGCTGCATACCAACCTATAAGTCCAGGAACATACACGACAAATTACATTTTTTAAATCAATAAATAATAATATGGATGGACATGAAAACTAAAAACAAAACCAATTCCCATTTAATTTAAATGTTAAGTCTAATTTTACTTTATTTTAATCTGGATCTGTTATGTGTATAAGTAATTAAGAATTTTTGTACGTCATTTATATTTTTTTTGTGCTCCTTGATTGTTGGTGTGAGGCTGACCCCCTGTGCTGTAAAAATCGGTTCACTTTTGCCAATGCCACCCCGGTTCAGGGAACGGCGGCAGGAGTTGCAAGGTTTATGTTCACGTGAGGTTTTGTTTATTTGTATGCACACATGCAAAATGTGCAGGCGCAAACCTACATGTGCCTGTCTGTGGGCATGCATTTAATATGAGTCTTAAATGTTTACATATCTTCTTAGATTATAGATTATAGATAGATAGCCGCCAACATTACAGACCAACCGCCATTTCTTTCTGTCCTTACATACTTCTTACATTTCCTCCAGAGTCATAACCTTCTTCATACAGGCTCTTCTTTTGTTGGGTGACATTGGCAAAGTGCAACATTTTTTAACAGTTTGGGTGGTCAGCCTCATACCAACATATAAGTCAAGGACTATAATGGAGCAAATTAAAACCGGTTTCTTTTTTTATTTGCTTTTAGTTTTCTTTCTTTTGTTAAAAGACTTAAAAAAAATTGTTACAAAACTGCATTTTTTATTTTACATATTTTCTTATATAACAAGTTTTAACCCAAGAAAACTATGAGCAATATACACATTGCCTAATGTTAAGGGGTTGGGCTGCGTAGCAGCCAGGGGCGGAGCCCCTAGTGTAGTTATATTGTGTGTTTTTATATCGTATGATTTTCAGTTTGGTCTATTTTTGTAAAGTTAAATGTGCACTATTTTTTGTTTGTTCCTTTACTAAGGTATAATGTAGCGACTCATGTAGTAAAGACTCCAGAATAATCTTAAATGTATTGTAGGGTGCCCCATTTGGGTGTTAGACCACTCGGATAGTTTACTCGTTAGGCACACGATTTCAAGGCCGACGCAAAAGTCCTGACGGAAACAAGGTTACCATGAAAGGAAGCGGCACAAGACAGAGAGTCCTGGAGGATTGTGGTGTGGCAGACCCTGAGCCTTCAAGGCTTGTGAGCCGGAAAAAGTAAAGATTTATTGGTTGATGTGAGGCTGACCACACTTACTGTAAAAATTGTTTCACTTTCCGATATTACCCCTATTTCAGGGAAGGGCAGTACATATGTGTGGCAGGGTTTATCTGAATTTGAGATTAGTATTAACTAAGTTAGTTTAATAAGTGTTAAACTGGTCACTAGTTTAGTGGTTAACGCTTCGGACTCGTGATTGGTAGGTAGATCGATTCTTGGCGGAATGCAATAAATACTTAATTTTTCAAATTCACTGTCTATGTCTTCACTTAGATGAAAAATAATCTGCCTTTACTAAAACCTGGGCCCCATAGGGCCAACCAAGCATTCAGGCGCTTTTGCGCCTCCTATGTGAACCCCGGACTGGATCTCCTCCCAGTTGATTGAGGTCGCCATCGGCACATCCTTTGCGATTAGCACGAAGTATTAAGAAGCGCATCTCGATGACATTGCACCGAGACAGTAACTTCGGGTTTATGCTGTTTTCTCTAGTGGATGAACAGGTTAATCTAGAATCACTGCTGGGTCGGGTCACGACCATCGTGAAGGCCTTCCGCCACAAAACAATTTATAGCATTGCATGAGCGTTCTGTGATCCGTTTTCCCGGATGGAAGTTTATAAACGGATTGGGTATGAGGCTGGGTTTTCGAAAGGTCCATGCAGTCTTACAGTTATTGGATCTTGCTTGAGAATTATTGCTTTCTACAGCGACACCCAAGCTCGCAGAGGGCTCTTGAAGTGCGTTTTGCACAAAAACCGCTCACTTAATAAATCATCCTAATATTATATTACTAGAGGTTCTAATCTATCTAATCTAATCTAATCTAAGCTGCAAGGATCAATATCATTTAAGATTTACATTAATGCATTCCCACAAGCAGACACGTATAATTTCGCGCTAACACATGCCGCATGTGGACCTACATTATAAAAACCCAATCTCAAATGAACATAAGCCCTGCAACTCTTGCCGTCCTTCCCTGAAACAGGGGTGACATTGGCAAAGTGAACCATCTTTTACAGTATGGGTGGTCAGCCGCATACCAACCTATAAGTCTCAACTGCACAAATAGTGTCCCTGAATGATTTATTTATTTATGTGTAATCACAAAGTTACACATGTCTTTTGTATGATGCACTTGATGTGAATCTTAAATGCTGATATATCTCTGCAACTTAGATAAATAGGCTATAAATACTACACAATGATTTTTTTTCTTGGCTACTTTTTGCACGCAAAATACTGTAATTAACCAATTTTCTAGTGCTATAGTTCCACGCATTTATATGCATACTTAATCACGCTTAATTAAAACTGCAATTATTAGCATAGCATATCTATATAAATCTATACATCGACTCAGTAATCAACAGATGATACCTGTACTCAGAGTATAATTAATTACATAAATTCTCTTCAATCACGTAAATCGGAAAATGTATGAAAACTAAGGCACTCACTAGGAATACTGTTTTTATCTTCGATACATTTTGGATTTACGTGATGGAAGGGAGTTAATGTAATGCTTTGTACTCAAGGTACTATACTAACAAGATAGAAACTTACTTGATTGTTATAAACGATTAAATTTTATTGTAATAATCTTTAAATAATTATAAATATAATTCTATACAATAATCTATAATCTAAGTTGAAAATATTAAGTGCATGCCCACAAACAGACACGTGTAAGTTCACGCTAACAAATGCGGCATGTGTACTCACAAATTAAAATCCAAACCTCAAATAAACATATACCCTGTAACTTTTGCCGACCTTCCCTGAAACAGGGACGACATTGGCAAAGTGAAACATTTTGTACAGCGTGAAGGGTCAGCATCAAACCAACCTATTAGTCAAGGAGCATGTTACGGTTCGAATATCCTGTCACATGAGGTGTGACACGATTTTACCATCAGCAGGGCCGAGAATTGTACGCTCCTATTTTTATATCTAGCTAGCCAAGCCAGCTCATGCAGGATCCATCCATTGAGGATCCTGTATTCAAATCGATATTGGTGTCACCCAAAAGTGGATAAATATACCCCACGAGGGAAGGAAGGCCATAGTTAAACCTTTACTATCTTGCCTTCAGAATCTTCGCTTCATAGACTACTCAGATTCATGGTCGAAACTCTTGACCATAAATTCATTTAACTTCAATAAGTTTTTTTTATACTAATTTAATATTTTGACCAATCCAAACAGAACACTTTTTCTAATTATAATAACTGGTCCGTAGTCCAGTGGAAACATTTCGGACTCGTAAATGGAAGGTTATGGGTTCGAATCTCAGCAGAGTACAAAAAATATACAATTTATATTTTCAAAAATGCTCTTCGCTGGGTTGAAAAATCATAAACCTTTACCAAAGACCGATCATCAAAAGGTCCATTCAGCCTTACAGCAACTGGGTCTTGCTTGAGAATTCGGTGCTTTGTAGCGACGACCAAGCTCGTTAAAAGTTCGGTCGATGTCTCAGTTAGTAGAATGCTTGCATTCCATGCCGAGAGCAAGGGTTCGATCCCCACCGGGATGTCAAAAATGATTGCCCGTTTCGGTGTCTATTTCAAACCCAAAATAAATACCGGCAAGGTGTACTCAGCCTTCACAAGAAATGAGAACCAGCATCTCCGGGAGCTGGGAAAACCCCACTTCAACTGAAAATGGTTGGTGTGAGGCCGGCCCACTTTACCCATAGAAATAAATAGGTCCCGAATCGCCACATGCGACCCATTCGGGGATAACGCAGGCAAGAAGTTACATTATATGTGTAGCTTAGTTGCAAAAAAAAGTGGTAAAAAATATATAGAATCTAGACACAAATTTATAAGGCGCACCCACACATTCATGTACACGCGCTAGTTCAACACTTACGTAAGCGAGTCACCAGTACAGACGCGCGCTCTGCAGTAAGTGCACACTATGCATACAGGCAGTGCACTCACTTATACAGCTTACATGCACTTTACACACGGATGCATTTCTGTCGACTTGCATTATGGGGTCATGGTCAAGGTCTGGCATCGCTCAGTGTGCGCTATGCTATTACTATCCACTGTATACACTATACACCCACTCACTTTATTCAGAGACGATCCTAGCATTCACAATACCATGCCCTATTAATGTAATTGTTTTGCGTTAATGCACTGAACGGAAACTCATTTTTTGATTCGTTCCAGGAGATAACATCAGTTTACAATGCTCCCTGACTAATCGGTTGGTATGAGGATGACCCCCCATGTTGCAAAAACTTGGTACACATTTTACAATGTTACCCATATTTCATGGAAGAGTTACAGGGCGTATGTTCATTTGCTGTAACTGTAACTCTGTCTCTATTCTGATAGAGGTGGTGAGACCCTTTGCAGATTTGCCTCCATTGTTTTATATCCTTGCATACCTCTTTTAATTCATTCATACCCATCATTTTTTTCATGCATTTCCTTCTTTTACATTCGATTTGTATATCCCACTCTTTCACAATTTCACCAATATAATCCAGCCATACTTTCCAGAGTTTTTATGCTGTAAGTTCACATGCGGTATGTGTAAGCGCAAAATTATACGTGTCTGCTTGTGAGAATGCATTTAATATGAGTCTTGAATGTAATACCTGTATATCTTTCCGACTTAGATTATTATCAATCTGTAGCTCATTTTCAATCGCTCTGAAGTGGCGTTGGAAAAAATTGTGGGAGAAACTGTGCCTGCGTATGGATAAACTACAATAGGAAGTACCATCTGGTTGCTTCACTTCATTCAAATATTTGAGTAACGTTTTCGGATTGGTAAGGTCAAATTAATTGCGGCATAAACGCTTTTTTCGGCCTCAAGACGCTATTGTCTTCAAAATTTCTTTCCCGTTCCATAATTCCATAAATGCATTGTTCGGCCAATATTTTTTAGAAATGGGTTACTTAAATTACGTACGTGCGCTTATATACACATTCAACCTATGACAGACTATGAAATCAAAGTGACTACGCACACACGTAAGACGGAACCATCTGCGGAAGTGATAGTGATTGTGTTTGTACATAACGTTCTGGCGGGAGAATAATCTAGAGAATACAAGAAAGGTCCCTCTGGTACCGTATATAAGAGACTAAAATGGTACGGAGAGTTGAGTCGCAGAGAGCAATTTTCTGTGAAATAGGTACCAATAAACAGTAATTGTTAAGTATTGTACAATTGTGAAATAAATTGTGAAAAATAAATTCTGTAAAAATAAATTATTGCATTTCATTTAAAAGATAACCCAGCAAAAACGTAACAATGTGATAGAAGATGATGTAAATCAGCTGATTTCATTGTGAAATCCTCTCTAGGCTGCAGATGAGCCATTGCTTTGCTGCTTCAGAATAACATCGTAAGATTCTAACTTGCATTATTTTACCTTATTAAATTCCTTATTTTATCATGGTATTCTCCATACATTAATTATTTTATTATCTATTAGATAATAACTCTAACAATTACTGATAAGAAAGTGGTTCATTTGTTTATAATGTATTTAATTTAAAATAAGATAAACCACTTTTATTGGCACACGAACATTTGACTTTTGTAAAGTGTAATAAAGTACACTTTTGCTTGCACCTATTAGCTCGTAAGTAAATTTTCTTTTTTACAATGAAATTGCATGGCTTTGTTATCTTTGTGACATAATTTCATTTGTAAATAAAATAACTAGTCTCGTGGGCGGTATCTATTAATATACGATAGTTGACTAGTTGATAGAGGAAGACCTAGAAAGGTATGGATGGACCAAATTTCTGAAACAGCGAATGAATGGAATATCCAGAGGCATAATAAGAGGAGAGTTTGTATAAAAAGGTTATAACTCTGGATGAAATAAAATAAGTATTTAAAAAATGTAATTTGTTGTGTATGTTCCTTGACTTATAGGTTGGTATGCGGCTAACCACCAACGCTGTAGAAAATGGTTCACTTTGCCAATGTCACCCCTGTTTCAGGGAAGGTCGGCAGGAGTTGCAGGGTGCATGTTCATGTGAGATTCGGGGTTTTATATTGTAAGTCCACATGCGGCATGTTTAAGCGCGAACTTTACGTGTCTGTTTGTGAAAATGCATATAATGTGAATCTTTAATGTTACGTATATTTGCAACTTAGGTTAGATTAGATGTAAGGACCGAAAAAAACTTTAATGTTGGCGGCTAAGGTTGGTATCTAATCTTACTAGCTTGCAGTGGCGAAGGGTGACATACAAGCCGATTCCCATCGGTTTCCCGTTTAAAATGAGGCAAAAATGATAATAAAGTAGACTGCATGGTTTCAATGGGGGAAAAATATGTATTGTTTCTTTGGTTTCAAATGTATTTTTTTTACTTTGTGCCTATATTTTTTAACTACTTTGTTACATCATTTTAAAAGGGAAGCCGATGGGAACCAGCTTGTATGGCACCCTTCGCCACTGCAGTAGCTTGTATGTGTAAATCTTGAACGTTCATACTAGCAACTTAGATTATATCTTTCAACATGCTGTTAAAGTGTATCGATCAACACTAGACGTGTTTAATTTAATATAATGACTGAGAAGCTTTTAGTAATGCTGGGTAAACCATTATCTCTGACCGTTCATATTAGCAATTTCATTAAAATCCTTCCTTCCAAGGAACTCACATAATGTACTCTTTAATGTTTTCTTCGATCTACAATATTACGGAATACAAGGTTATTTTTTTACATTTTTACATGGAACAACATAATTTTGATTAAGAATATTGATTATATTTTACATCACTCAAGCGGTCCGTGTACTAGTGGTTAACGCTACGAACTCGTAAACGGCAGGTTGTGAGTTCGATTCTGGACAAAGCACAAGAAATACTACCACTCATGTTTTTTTTTTAAATATGCTATTTGCTGGGTTGAGAAAATCGTCACTAAAAAAAATGGCACAAAGGTTCTTTCAGGCTTACAGCAACTAGGTATTGCTTGCAAAATTGGTGTTGACTAGACGGTACTGGCACTGAAACTGTTACTATATCTATCTGCAATTCCACTAGAGGTGGCCAGCATCTCTTCAGAAGCGTCTCCACTTTGTTTTGTCCTTGTTCATTTCTTTCATCACTTCTTCAAACATTCTCTAATTTTTCCGACATAACATATTCCAATTTTTTGCAATCTTACTTATTTAATCAATCCAGTCTTTTCTCAGTCATCCCCTTCTTCATACTATACTTCCCTCAAACATAGCTGTATAATAATATTGAATTTAATAAATAATACTTCTTGAGTCCTGAGGTGTGATTCACACAAAAACAGCGCTCACCAAATAAATCATTTTAATAATTATTATTCTTGAATAAATATTGAACCAAGTGAATAACAACATGATTTTTTAAAAGATTTTAAATGAACATATTTGTTTTCTTTATGATATTTCTGAATTTCTTTAATTCGACGTACAAGTACCAACTTCATTTGAAATTAGTTACGATAAAAGTATGAAATGAACGATTAATCTGTTTTATTAAAAGAAAGAGAAACACATAAACTACCGCATCTCTCAAGAACAAGGGTGGGAATAATATTTTTACGATTTTTTAATCGATTATAACTCGATTCTCGAGAGCCCTAGTATAGAGCATTGTGTAAAAACTCACTTCGATTGCGTAAATCAAATAAATGTATGAAACTAAAACATTCTCTAGAAGTGCCGTCGTATTTCGATATACGTGATCGAGGGGAGATTTACGCAACGTTTTACACTCGATGGCTAATCGCAACAGAAGCTACCGAGACCAATGCGTTTATAGCCGACAATGCTGTGGCATTAAACGCAATAAAAAATATAAAATTACTACTTCATTTTGACGGTGAGAAATTTATCGACTAGCGCACTGTTTGTGTGTGTATCCATTCCTTTCCTTTTCCGGATTTTCATAAGCAAATGCGTCGCTAGCAACTTGCTCGAAAAATGTTCAAAGGGACTTCTCTTCGTCTATAATCTATTATCTAAGTTGCAAAGAAATATTAACATTTAAAAAACTTATTAAGTGTATACCCACAAACAAGCACCTTAAAAAGTTCACGTTTGCAAATGCCGCTCGTGGACTTACAACATGAAAACTCAATTTCAAATGAACATAAGCCCTACAACTATTTCCAATCTTCCTTGAAAGTTGAAACGCGGGTGACATTGGCAAAGTGAAACATCTTTTACAGTATTGGAGGTCAGCCTCGTTGCAACCTATTGGTAAAGGATAAGAAAACAAACAACTTATTGAAACAGGGTAATAAAATAACAACGCAACTTAGCTGCACATATAGAGCAACATGTAGTCTCCGAAGAGACCGCGTAAAACCGATTTATTTTCAAAGGTACCGAAGGGGCGCTTTTGCTTGAAATGAGTGATTTCTAGCTCTCAAAGGACGCTGGCTCTTATTCCTTGTGAACGCTGAGTGAATCTTTAATCTAAGTTGCAAGGATAAATTCATTTAAAGTTCTCAAATGCATGCCCACAAACAAACACGTGTAGTTCGCTCACAAATGCTGAGTGTGTACTTACAAATAAAATCCAAACCTCAAATGAATATAAGCCCTACAACTTTTGCCAAGTTTCCCTGACACAGGGGTGACATTGGCAAAATGAGGCATTTTTTAAAGTAGGTATGGGTGGTCAGCGTCATACCAACCTATAAGTCAAGGAATACAAGCAATTAATTACTTACATCTAGTTACACAAACAAACAAACACTAGAAAATTAACAAAAAAATGAACCTTGCCGATATTTTCATTTTGGGTTTAAAACAAAAGGGAAATCGTTTTTGACATCCTTGGCGGAGATTGTCCTCTTGCATGGAAAGCAAGCATTCTACCAACTGCGCTATCGACCGGATATTTTCAATAAAATAGTAAGGGTATGTTACGTAGCTGTATTTTCAGTGAGGGCATATTTTATTTTCTCTTTAAAATCCCCCAACTGCCTTCATTCCGTTCATACGCTGACAATTTATGTTTTTAGGGTCTTGCAACGAAAACAAATAACGTAGACCACACTTAATATCCAAAATTTGATAAATATTTAAAAATATAAATGGTAAAACATTGTTTTAATTCACTTTATTGTTTTTGTTTATGCTCGAATATTTTCGCCTAATGAGGCATCTTCAAGAGCAGAATGGTTACAAATATATTTTTATAAAATAATTTTCAAAACAATTTTCAAAACATTTTTTTTTCCAAAACAAAAGCAAAATTCATAGATAAAATTTGAATTTGAAATATGAATATTCAGTAAATTTAAATTCTCAAGCACCGAGATTTCTCGTTTGTTTTCATATATATATTCATTCTTTAGAGTGTCCGTTCGATAACTCAGTTTTTAGAATACTGGCTATCCATACCACGTGCAAGGGTTCGACCCCCACCAAGGGTGTCAAAAATAAAATGATTTTACGTCGTGGAAAAAGTCAAAGAAGCGGCAACACCAACTCAGTCCTTATAAGAAATGAGAACCAGCTACCTTGAAAGGTGGGAAACCACCACTGAAAATGAATAGGTTGGCGTAAATCCGGCCACTTTAGCTGTGAAAATCAATAGGTTTTACTCGCCACATGCGATCCTTGCGTCCATAACGTCGCAAGAAGTTGCACTTATTAATTATTTGAAGATTTGATGCGTTACTTCGGAATTTAGCAATGAACAATATATATTTATTTTTTTAAACATTTTTTGACGTCAAAAAGTTGAAATGTTAGCTGAGTATTTTGCTACAGTCGATGGGTTCATAAAAGTAGCTCAACGTGAAGCGCTTCTACGGGAGGATGGGCGTTAAAAGGCGGACGTCCGCCAGCGTGAGATATTCGTCTTAGCGTTCGCCTGGAGCGTCAGCTTTCACGAGCGTTCGCCTTTTCGAGCGTTCATCTTTTCGAGCGTTTGACTTTCGGAGCGTTCGTCATTTGGAGCGTTCGCATTTTGGAGCGTTTGTCTTTTGGAGCGTTCTTATTTTGGAGCGTTTGTCTTTTGGAGCGTTCGCATTTTGGAGCGTTTGTCTTTTGGAGCGTTCTTATTTTGGAGCGTTTGTCTTTTGGAGCTTTCTTATTTTGGAGCGTTTGTCTTTTGGAGCGTTCTTATTTTGGAGCTTTCTTATTTTGGAGCGTTTGTCTTTTGGAGCGTTCTTATTTTGGAGCGTTTGTCTTTTGGAGCGTTCTTATTTTGGAGCGTTTGTCTTTTAGAGCGTTTTTATTTTGAAGTGTCATTTTCAAATTAATTATTTATCAACCGTGCAGAAAGATATCGCAAATTCTAATAAATGCCTTCTATACGTATTTTAGAAAATACGTATTTACTAATTTATACGCTACGTACTTACATTATAAAAGAAAAATGTGTATTTAAGCTAAATTTGAGTCGCATATCGCTCAGAGCAACGGAATATGGGGTGGTTGATTTAGTCCAGCCGCACCGTCAGACACGCATTAATTTTCGGGGACCGTGCTTTCCGGTTTGCGGGCAGACAGACTACCATCTAGTGTGAGGAAGACAAAAACTGTTGGTATCTTTAAAGCCTACTAAATACGCATCTCTACAAACAGTCTTTTCCGTGATTTGAGAGGGCCCTTGAGGTGTGACACAAACAAAAACGGCGCTCTTTAATTATGTGTACCTTGCAAATAAATTATCCTTGTATATATATATATGAAGAATTTTAACATCTTACTCTAGCTTATTAAGTTCTATCATTATTTAGGTACGGTATTTTCAACGTTAGCATAGCGACTTTATACTGAATGAAAAGGACGCAGTCATGTCAATCGTGCGGGTATTTTTTTTTTTATTAGTTTAAAGTCACATAAGCTAACGTTGAAAATACTGGGCCTAAGTTTCTTAACAGAACTTTCAGCTTTTGGAGCCTTCAGCTCCTCGAGCGTTCACGTTCTGAGCGTTCATATTCTGAGCGTTCGTCTCGCATGTGTGTCGGAGCTTTGTTGGGGCAGATCATGCAATGTGTGGCTGGCAGACACGACCCAGCGCTGTGAACAAGTCCAAGGCGAAACTAGTGACCTTGAAATAAGGGTAATGGCATACGACGAAGACCGATCAATATAGCTTCGCACGAATATTTGACTAACCCTGTTTATTCAAGCAGTGAGTTTTCTTTCAGTTTACATAGTCTCAACTCGTGAGTAGGTAGATAAGCTGCGCATATATAGGGCGACTTCTTATCGCGCTGTCCTGTGATGTGTAGAACCCATTTACTTTAAAGTTACAATAGCACCATAGTTTCTTGACTTATACGTTGGTATGAGGCTGATCACCCATACTGTAAACAAATATTGTTCAAAAAATAAAGCTATTTTTTGTTTAACGTAGTTTATTTTCACAATAATATTTAATATCTCGAGTACTTTCGACCTTCAATATTTATTGTACCTATACCTACCTATTTATTTGAATTTATATAATTTTGATCTATGGTTTGTTCTTAATAATTTTAAATTTTTTATACATCACTCTTGATAATGGCCTGAATATTGAAGGTCGAAAGTACTCGAGATATTAAATATTATTGTGAAAATAAACTACGTTAAACAAAAAATAGCTTTATTTTAAAAAAATGAATTTTCACTGTGTGAATACACAAACCCTACAAAATCTAAATATTGTTCACTTTGCCAATGTCACCCCTGCTTTAGGGAAGGTTGGCAAGACTTGCAGGTTGCAGGGCTTTTGTTCATTTGAGATGGGGTTTTTATGTTGTAAGTCCGCATGCCGCATGTGTAAGCGCGAACTTATACATGTGTGCTTATGAGAATGCATTTAATATGAATATTAAATAATATATTTTTGCAACTTAGATTATAGGGGCCGGTTTTACGCCAAATACTTCAGTATTAGTTGGAGTTCTCCAGTTCCCTAGTTCTCATTTCTTGTAAAGGCTTAACCTTGCCGATATTTTATTAAGTGTTCAAAATCATTTTTCATACCATTGATAGGGATCAAACCTCAGCCCTGTGGCATGGAATCTAAACATTCTACCAACTGAGCTATCAAATGAAGCTGAATCAACAATGGTTTGAATTTAATCCAGATCATTGTTATTCAAAAAAAATTACGGCCGTATTCATTAGATAGGTTGAACTCAAAACCAGAGTTAAATCAGCTTATCTATAATAAATAATCTATAATCTAAGTTGCAAAGATATGTAACATTTAAAGCTCATTTCAAATGCATGCCTACAAACAAACACGTATAGTTTGCGCTTACAAATACTGAATGTGTACTTAAAATACAAACCTCAAATGAACATAAACACTACAACTTTTGTCGACCTACCCTGACACATGGGTGACATTGGCTAAGTGAACCATTTTTTATAGTACCTATGGAAAGTCAGCCTCGTAACAACCTATAAGTCAAAGAATATATTATCAGTACGGGAAACCGGCATTATATACTGGTTTAACAATTAAAACCTTCTTTATGAATAAAGTGGATAGTGCATATGTGCTCTAAGGATTGTCTTTTTTTTCTACGCAAGATTCACTTTAATCTTCTAATGATCCATGACTTTGATGTCTGGGAATAACACTGCAAGTGGCAGCATCACACAGTTTGAATAGATTGTTTCAATTACATCATGGGTGTGCTTTCGAGAACTCGGCGCGATGCTCCATTTCTATTACACGGCTCACGTATGACGGCCGGGTAAATATAGATTATTCCATTAGACAGGTACAGGCAGATGTCACGGGGTATTAGAGGTGGTGGTGAAAGAGAGCTGGAGGTAATTGTGAAGGCAAAACAATGAAATGATGCGTGGAGTGTGGTAATTGAAAGCAAGAAAATTAAATGACATTACAAATAAAAATGAAGTGAGACGAAACAAGTAAAAGCAGGAAGGTATGTATGAATAAGTATATATTGTGATTTATTGTTTTTAAAAAATGTAATTTGTCATGTATGTTCCTTGACTTATAGGTTGTTATGCGGCTGACCACCCATAATGTAAAAATTGGTTCACTTTGCCAATGTCACCTCTGTTTCAGGGAAGGGCGGCAAGAGTTGCAAGGCTTATGTTCATTTGAGATTGGGTTTTTATATTGTAGGTCCACATGCGGCATGTGTTAGCGCGAAATTATACATATCTGCTTGTGGGAATGCATTTAATATAAAACTTAAATGATATATATCTTTGCAGCTTAGATTAGATTAGATTAGATAGAGTGTAAAAATTGAAAGGAAGAAAATGAATGGAGGTATATTATGAAAGCTGGATAACACAGATCACTGAATATAAACTGGATAATGATGTAAGAAAGTCGCAAGAAAGAATATGAAGTTAAATAAGTGCATAAGTAAATCAAAAGCAGAAAAATGAAGAGTGTTATATCAAAGCAAGGAAGAGATATAAAAGCAAGGGAGAGACATAAAAGTAAGAATATGAAGTTAAATACATAACCAAATCTAAATCAGGAAAATAAAGTCTATAATCTATGTTGTAAAGATACATCAAAATCTAAATCTAAGCTGCAAAGACATGTACCATTTGATATTCATACTAAATGCATTCCCACAAGCAGCCACGCATAATTTCGCCTTCCCACATGCCGCATGTGGACCTACAATATAAAAAACCCAAACTCAAATGAACATAAGCCCTGCAACTCTTGCCGACCTTCCCTGAAACAGGGGTGACATTGGCAAAGTGAACCATTTTCCACAGTAAGGGTGGTCACCTCACACCAACATATCAGTCAAGGAATACAAGCAATAAATTTGAAAAACCAGTAGGTAGTTTTATTTCATTAATTGCCCTCCTGTTTATATTTGCCATTAATAGCGCGCGTATCTGTGAACACGTCTCTTACTTGTTTTCTACTTTTGTTACTGTTTTTTCACGCACTGGTCGGTTTCGCCTTTTCAAGTGCGAACCAGTAATGCGTCGTTCACACGAGCTTAAAGCAATTCGTTAGTGCCTACTTGTTGCTTGATACTAAGCCAATCAAATAATTCGAGCTCAACATCCTGTGTTTCTTTTAAAAAATAAAAATAGTAATCAGGTACCGATTAGTGGTAGAAAATGCAGTTTCATTAGATTACACATTTCCCAATCGCTCAATCTTTTTTTCTATTCCCTGTAAAAAATGTTCAATTTTATTACGCAAGCGAGCCTTCAGTTTTATCCTCTAACGCGCAAGATGTGAGCAGAATACAAAACGTAAATTTGTAAATTTGAATTCCAACACAACGATTTTTAGGTGTTTTTACAACTGTGCGCAAATGGCAAGTAAAAAGTAGTACTAGTCTCGTATAGGCACAGTATTCATGCGTTAACATACAGGTTTTGCCATAAATCTGTCTGCACAGAAGGGAACCCCGCTGGGTGTGGCATTACAGTCCGCTAACCAGCAATCAGAGGTATTACTCTTTACTTCAAACAGTAGGCAGGCAAACAGAACCTGACGGTTATGTGTGCATGGAGGGACTGCAAGGTTGGAGCCAACAAATCGAATGTGCTGATGTGAGGCAATTACACTCTTATCGTCACTGCATCTTCAAGTGCATTGCTTGGGGTGGCCAGAGGCTCAGTACAAATATAATCAGACTAGGGGCTCCGCCCCTGGCTGCTACGCAGCCCAACCCCTTAACATTAGGCAATGTGTATATTGCACATAGTTTTGCATCTAGGGAATCAATCATTAGAAAACATGTAAAAAAAAATGCAGTTTTTGTAAAAAAAAATTTAATATAAATCTTAAATGACATATATCTTTGCAGCTTAGATTAAATTAGATTAGACCCCTGTTCCAGGGAAGGTTGGCAAAAGTTACAGGCCAAAGTTTGTTTTTGGGCATGCATCGTATATGAGCTTTGAATCTATATACATCCTTGCAACTTAGATTATAGACCTCTGTGTCAGGGAAGGTCGGCAAAAGTTGTAGGGCTTATGTTCATTTGAGGTTTGGATTTTATTTGTAAGTACATATTCAGCATTTGTAAGCGCGAACTACACGTGCTTGTTTATGGGTATGCATCTGAGAGCTGTAAATGAATATATCCTTGCAACTTAGATTATATATTATAGATCATATTATAGTATCTGTAAACTCAACATAATATCTTAGATTGGGTTTTTTGGTCCATATGGGACATGTGTAAGTGTGAACTTATACGTGTCTGCTTGTGAGAATGTTGTAATATATCTTTGCAACTAAGATTATAGATTTAAATCCATTTTTATTACATTTCAATACAAAACAAAAACAGGTTTAAAAAAATGTGGCGGCTTTTTAAAAAATACTTTTTTCAGAAATTATAATTACTTCTACTAAAAACTACTGTTTTACGAAAAAAAAAATTTTTTTTGTAAATATTGAAAGAAGTTATAGTGTATTCGAGTGTGTTTCTCAAACACATACATGAATGGTCCTGTTTTGCAGCATATATACAAATTTTTCTTTTCTATGTTTGCAAATGTATTTCATCTGCTGTGACGGCATTAGTTTTGAAAATCGAAACTCAAAGCGAGTGACGACGAAAGACGACGATGAAGGGTAATATAATAAAGGATTAATATTATTTTATGTCAAACAGTGTGCAGGCTAACGAAAAGTGATGTTTATAGATGCATTGCAAGGTCAAAGATCATAAATTGAATGTATTTGAAGCAATTACACTTTTATCATCTCTGCATATTGAAGTGGATTGCTAGGGGTGGCCAATAGCGCAGTAAAAATACAATCAAAGAAGTATACTACACGTCAAAAAGTAGTACTTTTGATCGATCCGTAGTCTAATGGTTAACGCGACGGACTTGTCATCAGGTCGTTAAGAGTCAGGGCTCGATTACCGATAGAGAACAACTGCATTATTATTACACTTTTTTTTTCTTTTCTGGTTTGTGAAACTTATGTGACTTTACCAAAGGTCCATCCAACCTAACAGCAACTGGGTCTAAATTGAGTGATTGGTGATTTATTTATTGATGTTAGTCCTTAAAAGTAGGTAGGTGTGATTCAGGTACACTATTTGTGCAGTTTAGTTCTTCTGAAGTATGTGCACCACAAATGAACTTATGCCAACCATTAAACAAAAAAAGGTGGTGTACTATGGACCCGTAATGAGAAATACCGCCTTCTCCATCTTATCATACAGGGTAAGATTGAGGGGAGAAGAACTCAGGGACGCCGAAGGACATCGTGGCCGAAAAACCTACGACAAAGGTTCAACAACAGCACCTTCTGAATCTTGTATTAGTTGCAGAGATATATTAACATTTAAAACGTAACGCAACTAAGCTACACATAAAGTGTAACATCTTGCCACGTTATCCCCGAAGGGATCGCATGTGACGAGTTGAACCTATTTATTTTTACAGGTAAGGGGGCCGGCTTTACGCCAACCACTTCAGTTGAAGTGGGGGATTCCCAGCTCCCGAGAGGGCTGGTACTCATTTCTTGTGAAGGCTGAGTAAGCCTTGCCGGTATTTTATTTTGGGGTTTGAAAAAAATACCGAAACGGGAAATCATTTCTGACACCCTCGGTGGGATTCGAACCCGAGCTTACGTCATGGAATGCGAGCACTCTACCAACTGAGCTATCGACCGCTAAAGGCGCTATACAAATTCTGAATTTTAATTTTAAATTACTTAAGTGGAACTAAAAGAGGGCGTTATTTTGAAGTATACAAACTACATTGTTCAGGAGAGCAATTTAATGTTTGAGATTGCAGAAAAATAGTATAACTTTTGTATTTTTAATATACTAATCATTAAAATGAAAATAGCTCTATAATTAAAAAAAAGATAATGGCTTTTATTGGCATTCCTATTAATGTGATTTTACGATATTTTACTTTTTTTATGTCACAAGCGCCTTCAGGACAAAAAAGGACAAAATCTTGTCGGTTACACCAAAACCATACTTCGAAAACACAGTTGTTTGCTCGGGCATTAAAACACCAAAAAAATCATCGTAGAGCTATGGGAGTTAGCGCATTAAAAAGAGCGGCAAATTTTAAGGAGGATAGCATTCATACCTTATTTTTGACCACAGCGTCGCTTCCTTTTAACCGTCGATATAATCTTGTATTCACAGTCATTACTTACACTAGTATGGGAGCGTTTAGCTCGCAGCACTGATGCTGGGATAAGTTGGGAGTAACGATCGCTCGGCACGCTTGGACACGCCGGTTATTTATAAGGGACCACCCCATGGAGGCTCATGCCGCATTAACGTTTATGCGCCGCGTCTACCAAGGAGAATCTCACAGCGAACACAGTGCGCGAACTTGGGACTCTCTAGAGCAGAGGGGTCTAATAGTGGTCAGCGGAATACAGGTGTCCGATGAGATCCTTGGGGCTATACCCCGAGTATACGATTCCTTCCCCTACTTCCTTGACGTATAGGCTGGTATGCGGCTGACCACCCATGCTGTAAAAACGGTTCACTTTGCCAATGTCACCCCTGTCTCAGGGAAGGACGGCAAGAGTTGCAGGGTGTATGCTCATTTGAGATTTGGGTTTTTATGTTGTAGGTTCACATGCGGCATGTGCAAGCGCAAACTTGTACGTGTCTGCTTGTGAGAATGCATACAATGTGAATCCCCAATGTAACATATCAATACAACTTAGATTATATTAGATACTATAATCTAAGTTGCAAAGACATATTAACATTTTAAGCTCATATCAAATGCATGCCCACAAACATTCTCGTGTAAGTTCGCGGTGAGAAATGCTGAATGTGTACCTACTTGCAAATTAAAATCCAAACCTCAAATGAACGTAAACCCTGCAATTTTTTCCGACCTTCCCTGAAACAGGGGTGACATTGACATTGACAAGTGATTTTTTTTTTTCAGTACGGGTGGTCAGCCTCATACCAACCTCGAATCGAAAATGTATATGATATAAATATGTTTCATTTAATTATTTTGCGATACATCATATTGATTTACCGCAATAGAAAATTTTGTTATTGTTTTTCACGCAAGTGAAAAAAAAATGTGGGTTGTTCAATATAATTATTTTGGCCTTGCGGTTTTCATTCTAAGCACTACGTAAACACTATGTATTATTGCTAAATTTCCATTTTCAAAAAAGAAAATAGTATTTTAGTTCATGGCATATTTTACATCCCACATTTTATTAACTTAATTAAATGATTGATTTTCGTCCCCTCAGTGGTTGATTGTCTTATATGTCCATCAGAGGTAATTTCATATGTGCAATGTTTATATGTGTAATGGACCAATGTGTCCTATGAAATCTGGAAAATTGATTTTCAAAAATATTTTTAAAAACTCTCTCATTATCGTGTTTTGCGTATTTTTCTAAGCTCAGATTGTGTGGAACAGTATGCTGTAAAACATGGTTCACTTTGCCAATGTCACCCCTGTTCCAGGAAAGGTCGGCAAAAGTTGCAGGCTTTATGTTGATTTGAGGTTTGGATATTGATTACTAAGTAGGTACACATTCAGCATTTGTAAGCGTGAACTAACACGTGTTTGTTTGTGAGCATGCATTTGATATGAGCTTTGAATGTAAATATATCGTTGCAACTTAAATTATAGATAACAGATGACACCATTTTCACATGGAAAAAAAAAACTAATATTTACAGTTTGTGTGGTCAGCCTCAAACCAACTGTGTTATCAAGGAGCTATGCCCTATGGTATATTTTATAAAGCTACTTTTAGAGCAGGTTTCCAATTTGGTACACCTCAAGAGGCGAGTGAGCGATCGATCGTTGTGCAAACAAAACGTAAAGGTAGAGAGCACCTAGAGGGATTCATCTCTACACGGTTTTCATTTTGCCAACAGTCGTAAAATTCCAAAATGGATATATGCAGAAGCGAATAATTTTATACATATCCGTTACCGTGCAGATCCTTCAAGATCAAAGTTTGCCAATACGTGGGACGAGACAAATTTCGCAACTTAGATTAAAAAAAATATTGTTATGAATTATATTACACTTTATAGAACTTTAAAAACTCTTTTTAACCACTGTTTTTTTTTTACAATTACTAACGTTTTCAATCATGTCATCAAAATTCTAAAAAAACAGTGTTTTATATTTTTTCCAAAAACATAAAACACAAAACCTACAAAATTTAAATATTTTATGTTTTTTAAGCGGTTTCTGTTTCATAAAAACTGTGGTTTATTTATTTCACACAATTTATTTTGTCACTTTAGGTTCAGAGTTACATTTGCACAGTATGGTACGACGGCTGATTAACTTCTGTAACTACATGGGATTTCAATCCTTATTTTATGTATTTTTTTAAGGAACCCTATGCGGGAGACTCCTAATCTTTAAGAGCCTCTAGAGGTTTATGACACTTGTTATAGTGCCGCAGAGGTGTTGGTGATGTGGCAGTTGATGTCCTTATCAAGTTGCTGCGCTATAAACCGCGTAGTGATGTGGTGTGTGTTGCGTTGTTTTTGTTTTGAGACACTGAAAAGAAATGGCGATTGATATTGCTTTTGAATAGGGCAAGGTCAAATTGGGGTGGAAACACAGACACCGGTAACTCATTCCATTAGTGGGCAGTCTGGCAAATAAATGAGTCGTGAAAACACCAAGTTCAATACTAAAATAAAGATCATTTTCGAAACATGGAGAACCGCTTCCTACCAACTTGCTAGGTTTTCCCTGAAACAGGGCAAACATTGGAAAAATTAACAATTTTGTTACAGTTTATTGGTGGTCATTCTCATACCAATCTATATGTATCGTATACTATATTTACTGTAGGTACATGAGAGTGGTTCTATAAGGCGTGAAGTTTGCCAGGAACTGTTGTATGCAGATCCTTAATAATATTGAATATTCTCTTAGCAAGGATGGTTTATTGAATACGTTTTCGCGCTGACCTCACTCCGCCATAAAACAGGAAAGCATCATAAAAGTGGCTTCGGGACGCTGATGATAATAATTCAGTTCCAAAAGTATACAACACCACGTTTAAACTCAACCACGGCGTATCACCAAAAATGTGTGAAAACTTAAGCAATATTACTATAATGGCGTCTATTCTCATGAAATATCCTAACTTATCGTCCCCGCAGTACTTACATGGCTTATCTACCATTTGATTCAATGATGACCCAAAAATTAAATTGTCTTGTAAACCGCATTTTACAAAATCTGAGCTAAGAAAAAAACGTAAAGCACAATAATCTTATAATTTTTTCAACATCAATTATCAGTATATTTATCAGGCAAATTGGTCGAGTACACATGCAAACATTGCTCTCGTGAAGATAAGATACACCTATGTTGAAGATAAGTCAAACAAGCACTAGTGGGACGTTATACCTCGTTCTCTCTTCACAACAAGGGAAATTCGTAAAATGGCTCACATTCCTCCCTTTGCAGTCGATATCAAAACTATGAGAACTTGGTGTTTTCACGACTCATTCCTTTGCCAAACTGTCAGTTTATGCAACGAGTTACCGGTATCCGTATTCCCGACCCTAATTTAATCCTGTCATATTCAAAACCAATATCAATCACCACTTCTTTTAAGTGTCACAAAACAAAAGCATCACAGCACTACGCAGCTAACAGTCCTGTAACACAGGATCAGGACATCAACCGCCACACTGTCGAGACAATCTATCAATCCGTTGTTTTCCTTTCCTAAAAACTCTGCACGCACGCAAGTAATATCCCATTGCGTGATGTATCTTTAGTCTATCTTTTTTTATCAATCTCCTTCTCACTTACTTTCAATACAGTAAGCGTTCACGGTAGATTTTTATTTGAGTGCGAATGCAGTTTGTGGAAAGGAAGACCAATGAAGTGACACAAACTCTCGTCAAAAAAATTGTAAGTGTTTATAAAAATTATATGCTCGCTCGCTAACAAAAAGTACCTATCCCTTATCTGGAGTTGACCCTGTATACTGTAAAATAGTTAGGTATAGTAACAGATACCCCAACAGCATCCGTCTAGGGTTCGGACTCCGAACTAAGGGTAAGGGTACAATAAAAAATCTCTGAGTGCGTCATTTCCACAAATGCCAATAAAAGACACGGCTTTCCTGGGGCACTACAATGAATCTCGGAAATTATTGCTGTTTTTATTTTGTCTGTGAAAATACTAAAGTTTCCACGATAAAGAAGTGTAAATTAAGATGCAGGCAATATTTTTTACAGCTTTTAAGTTTAAACAATAAAAAATATAGTGTCGATGTTATACATTTTCCACTATAAAAAAAAATCTGCAAGCTTTCCGGCTGGTAGAACACTTGCGTTCTAAGCTAGAGAGCCATATTGCCTACCTATTGGGCGCATGTGCCTGAATTGGATGCACGCCCCTGGTTTGTATGAGGCTAACCCTCCATGCTGTACAAATTGGTTCACTTTTGCCAATACCACCCCGGTTTCAGGGAAAAACGGCAGAAGTTGCAAGGTTTATGTTAATGAGAGGTTTTGAATATTTATATGCACACATGCAGAATGTGTAGATCTATCTATAATCTATAATCTAAGTTGCAAGCATATATTCATTTAAAGCTCTCAGATGTATGCCCACAAACAAACACGTGTAGTTCGCGCTTACAAATGCTGAATGTGTACTTACAAATAAAATCCAAACTCAAATGAACATAAGCCCTGCAACTCCTGCCGACATTCCCTGAAACAGGGGTGACATTGGCAAAGTGAACCATTTTTTACAGTATGGGTGGTCAGCCTCATACCAACCTATAAGTCAAGGAATACGAGACATTTAAGTTTACAAAAAAAAAAACAACAAAAACCTTAAAAATAAATCTATACAAAAAAAGTCAAAAATTTCTTATGCAAAAAATGTAGCAAACTAATAAACCAACATCACAAATCAGCATTGCAGATTAGCCGCCACTTCTTCCTGTCCTTGCATACTTCTTTCATTTCATCCAGAGTCATAACCTTTTTCATACAAGCTCTAGATGTTCGCATCTAAGTAGATGCGAACCTAAATGTTCCTGTATGTGGGCATGCATATGATATAAACCTTTAATGCTTACTAATATCTTTGCTAACTAATATCTTTTAAAATATAATTTATTAATAATAAATTAATAAATAATATTTAAATATATTTTTAATGCTAACTAATATCTTTGCAGCTTATATGATAGATATATTATAATGTAGACATGTGGAGCTTATTTGCATTTGATTATCGATTTACTAAGTACATTTCCTTGTCTTTAAACAGCGACTCCTCTTTTCGCTTACGTCCTCACACAATCACACCTTTACACCCGCAAGCCGGTTTATTTTCAATGGATCGCTCGTAAATAGACCTGTTTACATAAGCAGTACGTAGCTATGCACTTCTACTGCAACGTTACACGTGTTAGTTCCTAGACAAGGTCGCCGCTTATCAGCATAATATGAGTGCGGCAACGAACAATTGCATATCCGGTAGTTTGGCGAGCACAAATCTACTGATACCACTGAGCTAAAAAAAACTGCGGAGACGAAACTTATCCGCCCAGTGCTTGTTTAGCTGTTCTATCATTTAATTCAGAGATGACCTTTTAATGGCATTGTCTTAAGAATCACATGCTACACAATCTGAGCTAATAAAAAAAACGTAAAACACGATAATGTGAGAGTCGTTCTGAATCTTTTTTTAGTCAATTAACAGTGTTTATGAGGCACATTTGTCCAGTACACATCCAAATATCGCTCATGTGAAATTACCTGTGATGGACATAAGACAAACAAGCACTATGGGGACGAACTGGTTTACGGAAATGTAAAATACTATCGTGAGAGTGTGCATTTGCAGTTGCTGGTCCTCTGTCCTGGAACCACCTGCCTCATGATGAAGGGAGAGATGGTGGACCATGGGAATTTCGGAAGTGCACTGAAGACAAGAAAATTTCTGGCATCATTTGCACAAGCGCCAACATCATTAAACGGCATTCTAAAAAACCATCAACTTATGATATCCTCAGTTTTTTTGGTTTCTTCATATTGTGTTTCGACACCCAATTATTACGCATGCTTTATAATAATGCCATTTTTCTTTCATAATTGACAAATTCCCCCACCAAAACAATAAAAATGTGTGCGCATAATGTTCGCGCAGGCATGAATTCCAAAACTCCCAACTTTCTAGAAATATTTTCTAACTAAACTCAAATTTTTGTTGTTGTTTACAATAAAATCACACTGGGAGTTTTTTTTGTCCTTGTATATATAAATAATGTCAATTTGCGGTTCAAGCGGTTGAAACGGATTACTGTATAATTGCATCAAAACAGTTTCGACTCCACTATGTTATAACTCAATGGCTGAGACGAACCAGCCAAGAAGACGCCCAGAGCAAAATCAATATTTTTTTTGACACAGCCGGCCGTGAATGCTTCAATATTTTTTTTGACACAGCTGGCCGTGAATGCTTCAATATTTTTTTTGACACAGCCGGCCGTGAATGCTTCAATATTTTTTTTATTCATCTTTTCAAATATATTTTTCATGAACTCGCTTCTTTCTTTTCTATTATGTTCCCGCTCAGTGTGAAGATTGGCGATTGTCATAGCGATTTGCTACTTGGTATGAGGCTGACAGAACTTGATTAAATTTTACCATGCCACCCCGGTTTTAGGTAAGGGCTTCAGCGAAAGAAACTCAGAAATCTTAAGAATGAGTCTTGCCACAATGAATGTGTCTTCTGCATCACAGGAGGGAGTTCTGCAATAAAAAGATTTATAGAAGATATCTAATAGAAGAAGAAAAAGCAGAAGAAAAATCGTTATTTTAATCAACATCGCTAAAACGCTACGCAAAAAAAAACGCTACGAATGATACACATATAGTGTAACTTCTTGCCGCATTTGGTGAGGTGAATCTATTTATATATTACTAACGCCAACCACTTCAGTTGAAATGGGGGTTTCCCAGCTTCCGTGGGGGCTGGTACTCATTTCTTGTGAAGACTGCATAAACTTAATGTTTTTTTTTTGGGTTTGAAATAAACACAGAAACGGGAAATCATTTCTCACGAAGATCTGAGGGAAGCATTTGAGAAGCATGACAGGAAAAACTCTGAGGGATAGAGTTAGGAATAAATGGGTAATAAAATAATGTAATTTAAAAGAGGATGTGAAAGTTAAGGTACAAAAGAATGTGATGGTTTGGGCATGTGGAAAGAATGAATGATGATAGACTGACAAAGTATATATACAAAGAAAGTGTGAAAGGAAAAAGAGGGAAGGGACGACCGAAAAAAGTATGGAGTGATCAGATTGTGAAAGAATGGGATGTACAAATTGAACATAAAAGAATAAAATGCATGAAAAAGGTGATGGATATGAATGAATTGAAAGAGGTATGTCAGGATAGGAAATAATGAAGGCAGCTCTGCAGAGGCTCTGGCCACTCCTAGCGGAATGGCGACAGAATTACAGTTACAGTTACACCCTTGATGGGGATCGGCCTGAGCTCTCGGCATGGAATTCAAGTACTCTACCAACTGAGCTATCAACCGGGCAACTATCTTAATCATCACTGAATGGTTTACCCATCGATTTCTGATTTGCTTCACGTTGCGGGGCGGCAGCTGCCGATGCTTCCGTCACTTGGCAGACAGCTAGCAGGGGCGTGCGTGACGATCGCAGATGGCATGTCATTATTAATTGAGATAATTTGCAATGCCAACACGCCGCTGCCAAGGAATGCGAATCTGCATACAGCTACAGCCATTCGATGATGACGTGCACTAAGCGGTGCAATACAAATTAAGATCACAAAGCTACGCTCGGTCTATCTATCTGTTATCTAAGATGCACAGATATATTAACATTTAAAATTCATATTAAATGGAGGACTTAGATACATATAGTTCCCGCGAACAAATGCTGTACACCTAAAAAATAATATTCAAACCTCAAATGAGCATACACGCTGAAATTTTCGCCGACCTTCCTGGAACAGGGGTGACATTGGCAAAGTGAACCATTTTTTACGGTATGGGTGGTCAGCGTCATACCAACCTATAAGACAAGGAATCTCTTGGTCCGTACATAAATAAATAAATTTCTGGGATATTTTTTTGGCGAGCGCTTTTCTTGTATGAATTGTAGGTAAGTACATCAAGAAGCCTCTGCATGCTTGTTCGTCGATCGTCAGCGCTAATTTTATAACTTAAAATCCTCGCGTTTTTTTTAAGGAATCCTTGGCGGGAGGCTCCCCAATACTTGAAAGTCTTGGGGGTCAATGTCACCCTGGAAGGGTGCCGCAGCCGTGCCGTTTTACTTGTTGTGTAGTAAGAATTTATACGTTAATTTTTTTTACGAAAATAAAATTGCACCTCTACAACTTTCAATCCCAACTGAGTAAACCAGAAAGGTTTTCTCAGCCTTCACAAGAAGTGTGAACCAGCCCACTCGGGAGCTGTGAAAACTCCACATCACCTGATGTATTTGACGTGAGGCCGGCATCTCTGCCCATAATAACAAATAGGTCCCAAATCACCACATGCGACCCCTTCGGAAATAACGCTAAAGAGAGGTTACACTTTAACGTATGTAGCTAAGATTTAACAAATGTTATCTTGGCAACTGAATATATGTATTTGTGCTAAGTTGATAATTATATCTGGAGTAACTGATAGATTGTATGAAGTCTGTCTCCCGAGTACAAAAATTCATACTATAAACTCCTCTCAATTGCGTTAATCGAAAATGTATGGAATATGCGACGGCACTCCTGGAGAGCGACTTAGTTTTCATACATTATTTCGATTTACGCAATCGAGGTGAGTTTAAATAACGTTTTATTCTTGACGCACAGATACCTCACTATGGCAGACACGTGCCAGACTTAGTATTCATATTACAGTAGATATATAATAATTATACAAGTATAGCATTCCTAAAGATTTCACTGTGGAAAGTTACAGGTTAAGATTTTCCCTACATTTTCTTTGCGAATGAAAAAAATGAATTTTGATCCAAAAAAGTTACGTTTCGTCTCCATAAAAAAAAATAGGCTGATTTATTTGGTGAGCGCTGTTTTTGTGTGTATCACACCTCAAGAGCACTCTGCGAGCTTGGTCGTCGCTGTAGAAAGCGGCAATTCTCAAGCAAGACCCAGGTTGCTGTAAGGCTGCATGGGCCTTTCGATGACCGGTCTTTTGTAAAGCTGTATGAATTTTTCAACCCAGCGAAGAGCAAATTTGAAAATATAAATGGTATTTTTTTGTGTGTGTTTACGAGTCTGATGTGTTGCCACTGGACTACGGACCGGTCTTCTCTCTCGAACTCTCACAACAGCAACATATCCGCTTGCTCTCATCCATTGTAATTTTTGAAATCTGGTGGAAGTTTGGGAACTAATTAATTAAATAACTATCACATTATCAAGTTTTACATTTTTTTCTAAGCTCAGATTGCTATAGCTACTAATCATATTATAGGTAGGTACCTATACTTATTATTTTATATTAAAAACAGGTTATTTCAAGCTGTGATGTTATTCAAGTAAATGAGTGATATTTTATGAATAAATAATTTAATATTCATTGTAATTTATTGCCTACATTTTAACACTCAAGATTTGTACATAATAGTTCTTATTTACATAGTAATTGATTTACATATATTAAAATATTAATATTATATTGATAACTATTGTATATAACTTTTTGTGGGTTGATTATAGGAAATAAATTAATTATTTTCCATAAAAACATTTATTGTTGCAATAAACAGTAATGAAAATCATAAAAATGACAGTTGTTCACATAATTTCTACGTAAGAATATTTAGTGTATTGGTTGTTTGCTGATGTATGGAAGTGAAGCATGGACTGCGAGAGTCAGCGAAATGAGTACGGTACCCATGTACGGTGGAAATGAAACACGTGTGGAGTATGACAGAAAAAAACTTTAAAAGATAGAGTTAAGAATGAATGGATAAAAGACTAATGTAAGTTGAAAGAGTATTTGAATGTGAAGATGAGAGTACGAAAAAATGTGATGAAATAGTTCGGACATGTAGATAGAATGGATGATGGAAGGCTGACAAAGTGTACTCATATGTAAAGGATATATAAGAAAGGGCAGGAATAACCGAGAAAAGTAGGAATGGCTAGATCAGATTAGTGACTATTATAACTGGATTGGTCGAGTGAGTTTTAATTGAATAAAAAATATGCAATTTTATGAAGTTAAATGAATTTATTGACAAGAGTTTCGACCTTGAATCTGGATAATCTACGGACATAAGATGCTGAAGGCAAAATGGTAAAGGTTCAACTGTGGCCTTCCTTCCGTCGTGGGGTCTATTTATCTACTTTTGGGTGACGCCAATATCGATTTGAAAACAGGATCCTCATTGGTTGGATCCTGCAGGAGGATGGCTTGGCTAACCAGATTTAAAAATAGGAGCTTTCAATTCTCGGCCCTGCAGATGGTAAATATCATATCACACATCATGTGACAGGGTGTTCGAACCGTAACAGTGACATTGTGAGAAAATGAGATATACAGAGTGATGTCTTTTTATGATCTGTTTATTCTTTTTTTTAATCTGTTTTATTTCCACTATTTTAATACAATAATAATAGTGGATTACTTTTTCTGTCCTCAGACCATCATTAGCAAACGAAACATGAAAACCTATAGGTAGGTACAGACTCACTACAGAGTGAATATAAAAGAAGGAAACGTATGAAAAAGTTGATGGATATGAATGAATTGAAAGAGATATGTAAAGATAAGGAATAAGTTATTGATATTGATCGAATTGAGAAATTACAAAAGAAATTCATGAAATCCTTAGACTTTCGGACAGGAAACAAATACACAGACTATAATACTTCAACTGATCGGCATGGTCTAGCTACGCTTGAGAGTAGACGCAGGTTTTTAGACGCAATTCTTCTTTACAAAATAATTAATAATCATATAAATTCATCGCTTCTTTTAGAAAACGTCTTATTGAAAGTCCCTCGAATATCCTCTCGTCATAAACAAACATTCCACATTCCTATCTGCAGTACCAACTATGCAAATAATTCATTTTTCAGACGCGCAACTACACATTATAACACTAATCTTTCAGATGTCGACATTTTCTCAAATTCCCTACATTCGTTTCGAAATATGGTGAGAGAAATATGCTTCTAAAGAATAATCCGATAACGGGTTTTAATAACTTGTTCTTTTTCCCCTTTCTTTTATGATATTATTTTACTTTCATTTCAATTTTTGTTTTATTGTCTTTACCTTGTAATTCTAATAACTGTAATATTCCTATGGATCTCTAGGTCTACATTTATTTAATTTTTATCAACATTATAATTGTATTATGACTGTTTGCTTTTGCTGCAGGGGTTCTTGCCACCTATAGCGGAATGAAGACAGAGTTAAAGTTACAGTTATCAAGTATAAATAAACCAAAATTGCTTTATTTACAACGATTTATTTCTTCATACAATAAGTACCTACGGCTTTTATTTTATTTTTTTATATGCATTCTTCAAAGGTACAGAAAATACTGCGGCTGTATAAAGTATGAAAGCCCGCATCGTCTTGCAAGCAAAGGGCCCTTAAGGTCTGAATAATTTAAGACGGACCCAGGGATTTTATTGCACCCCTCCCCCCTACCTCCCCCCGTCATTTAGGGTCGGCAATTTTCAATTTTCACTTTTACAATCCGTAATGGGGCACTGTAAAACCCGCATGTAATCTGAGATTTAATGCAAAACTGTAAAAATATATTATTGCTGCATTAAAACAATAAAATTTAAATTAGTGTATTGATAACAAAAATGTGATTCACATTTGATGAGTTGGGGATTTCTTAATAGCGCCGTTTCGTAATGTAGTCACTCCAAGGGCGCTTGTTCATATGATGTCAGAAATTTGCTTGTCTTCAGTGCATTTCGGAACTTTCCATAGTCTTCTAGCGCTCTCACATGATGAGGCAGGTGTATTTTTTTTTTTTTTTGCCAGAGTACCAGCAACTGCAAATGCACACTCTCCAATCACTATGTTAACTCTTTTTATGGGCTCTTTAATACGTGACATGGTTCCGAGTTCTGTCAACCGTAGTGTGGGGATTTTTTTGCCGAGGGCGAAGGGCTTGATTAAATCAACGAGATATTGTAGATACTACCATATCAATCAAAAAAGGGTGCCTTAATATGTGGGCTGGTCACATACCTATTTAGAATGGACGACACCAAACCCATTAAGTGCGCCCTAACCCTCTCAGCACCACAAGGACAAAGGAGACCAGGGTTGGAAGTGTCGACTACCTTCGGCAGACCTTACCGCCCCTATTGTAAGATAGGGTGGAATAAAAAATGCTGGTACCCTCGGGGACAATGTTGCTCTAAATGTGCAGCTCAGTAACGTTTGAATTATCGCATACGTTTACGATTTTTTTCAGTATTTCGTTTCTCTTTCAATACAAAAAAACTCCGGGCAGTCGATTAGAGTCAGCAGACTACATTGTCTGGGTGGCATTCAGCAAATGGACCATATGACCCTGTAAAAGATGGTTGTTTTTACGAACCCAAAAGGGCGCAGGGCAAAGAGAAGACCCACAGCAAGATGGCTGGTGTGTACCTGTTTGAAGACAGGACAGAATAAAACATGGCGGGGCCTGAACAACTGAATGAGTCGTTCCATATAAAATGGATCAGCTGTTAATACGCCACCATGTTTTATTTCGTCCTCAAAATTTCCAAATCTCGACGGAGTGGTGGCTGACTGCTGTGCGGCAGGAGTTTGGAACTGGAGGAGGAAGGCGTTAGACAGGCAGCGGGGGCTGCGGTTGATCAAGGAGGCCATGACCCACGCCGGGCTTTAGAGCCAGTATTGATGATGATGATGATTTTATATCCCATTAAAATGCAAGACCTCCTAGAGTAACGAATAACAATACAGCATTTCCTTCAGTTTTATTACCTCATGCTAATGTATTTTATTACCCGTGTAAAATGTATGAAAAATAACATAACCCATACATTAATTTTCTGCTAACTAGGTACCTACATGTTTTTGTACTTTGCTTTCAATTTGCAACAATGTAAATGCGAAAAACGAACCGTCAGTCTGAGAAATCTACCAGACCGTAGTCTAGTGGTTAATTTAATGGACTTATTAACGGAAGGTATATGTTTTATTCTGTTATTTTATTTTAAATAACATATAAAAAAACAATCCCGAAGTGTGCAGTGTGTGTTTGTGGGCCGAACGGAGCCGAACGGTCACGGAAGCGGCCGAACTGCACCGTGTGAACTTATCAGGCCGTCGTTCGTTAGTTCCCGGCAAGATGTCAACCGACTAAGACGTCAGCGACCAAGCACCAAGCGGTGCAAGAGGGGGCACTAAAATGGAGCTCCCTCCCCCCCCATCTACTTGGATTTCCTGCCAGCAAGGCACCCGCCTTGTGGACCAGAGGCATAGGAGCGCCCACCCAGGGGCTCCCACGTGTGGAGGCGTCCGCCTTGTGAGCCGCCGCTAGCCTGGGGCGCTGGCCCAGGCCTTCCGTTCGGAACACCAGGCAACAGAATAGGGAGTGTTCTAGGGACAACCTGCAGGTCGTGCCAATCCCTAAATTCCCCTTTTTCCCCATATTAGTAGATTAAATAAACCCTTATTTGTTCATGTTAAACTTATCTTTTAATTATACAACCTTCCCAAGATATAAGTGAGCAATACCAAAGAAAGAACCCCACGCCCTAAGAGTGATGCTGATGAGAGCTAGCCGGATGTAAGTATCCTGAAGATACCTTTGAATCTAAACATAACAATTCTCGGAAAAGCACATAAAAAAGATCATGTAATTTTAAAAATGCTCTCCGCTAGGTTGAAAAATTTATCTGCCTTCACAAAGGTCACAAAGTATCATCCAACTGGGTCTTGCTTACGAAATGGCGTAGACTAGTGACGAACATACATTCAAAAAGTTCTTGAGGTGTAACCCACACAAAAACAGCGCTCAGTAAAAAATCAACCTGAAATCAAATAGGTCTCCTGACGTTTCGCTAGCTTTTTAGTCAGGTTTTCAAGGATACTTACTTACAACAAAGAACCTGTAAACTAAGAACATGACGTTGTACTTTGCTTGAAATTTGTAACAATGTTAATGTAGAAAACGAACCGCTTTTATGAGAAATTATTTTCAGTACCTCAATATTTTTCTGGCCTCGTAGTCAGCTTTTTCAGGAGACTTTATTATTGAATGCTCGAGGGAGAACTTACTTAATATATCAACTTTAAATTTGTCGCCATCCCACTAGAAATGGACAGAGTCTCTGCAGAGTTGCCGTCTTTTCTTCATATTTTTGCAAACGCCTTTCAAATCAGTCGTGTCCATCCGTTTTTTCATAGATTTTTGACCGTTATTGACCCTTGAGCACGATCGTAAATTTTTGCGTGTCACTCTTGCCTTGGTTCAAATGAATCAGGCACTGACGATAGTTAAGAGCTAACACTTTTGCATGTCATTCATATTGACGTCTATTTTTTTAAACATAGTTCTAAGTCTAGGAACGACCTTAGGATACTATTAATTAGCAGGCAACAAAAGGCTTGAACGAATCATATTAGGAAGAATAATGGTAAAGAGCTAGGACAAAAAAATCAAATAGGTATAGGTACATTTGGTTTTTTATCACTAAAGTAGTGGATAAACATTGGTTTAAAAATGTAGAAAATAGTTCAAAATATAATGTACCTACAATAAAAAAAGGGAAAAAACATTGTGTAAATAATAGTATCATTAAAAAATAATTAAAAAAAATGAAGTATTTGCAAGACATCCGCGCAAAAATGCAAACAAGAAAAATACAGTTTCAAAGTGAAAGAAAGATTTTTGTGACCTAAAATAACAATGAGTAAAATTTAAGTTTTTCTTTTACTTTGAAATTTAGCAATGTTTCTAGAGTAAAAATTAAAATAAAATGACTCACCATTTCTTTCACGAAGGGGCGGCTCGTCCATTTTCCTCCCAAAGGAAAATCCAGCTGTAGACACAAAAACATGTATGATTCTGCGCCTTGCAAATGTGTATCCCACATCAGGGATCCCTTTGGGAAAACTGCAACACTCGTAGGCACCAACAGAAAAATCACAATCGGCACACAACTAGCGCAAACAGCGTCACTGATTTTAATTCGCATTGCAATTTTCAAAAAGAATCAAGGTTTCATTTTACTAGTATAATATAATACTGATTCAAAAAAAAAACATTGTATTTTCGATTTTTTAAAACAGTAGCACATTGAAAATGAACACTTTTTTAATAATAAAAAAATCGCAGTACAATCCATGCATTTTTTTATGCTTCGAATGAAATTAAAAGAAAATGAGTTTTCTTTATATTATTATGTTTTTGGTTTAATTGTTTTTTTTTTAAGTTCAATAGTTTTCTTGCTTTAGATGGAACCTATAGATGAAATTTGAATGGATTAGATTAGTAGATTTAAAATAAATATTGTAGGAACTTTTTTGAAAACTTAAACTAAGAGAAATTACTGTCATTTCTAAGCACGCACAATCAACAAATAAACAACAAAAATACTCTTTCTTTCGTTTAAAAACTTGTCACAATTATTGTTTTTTCTTTTAATATTTTTAAATAGTTTATTAAATATTTCATTTAATATGCCCCGTTGATTCTTATTCTATGTAATCATAAAAAATACAAAAATGTTTTAATTTTTTTTCTAGTACCTAATGATTTTTTTTTACAAATGGATGCCTAGCTTTTTTTTTATAAAAAACAAAACTAGATGAAATTAAAAAGACTCAAAATTAGAAGATTTTTGTACGGTAAAAATTGAAAAAAATAAATATGATTATTCACCGTCAGAGCTAGTGACTTGAATATCCGCGATATTCGCGCGTCCAACGCTGAAATTTCCAAAAAAATTAATATACACAATAAAACGTAAAAAAACAACAGAAATGTGCTTTATAAAGTAGGGTGCTTTTATAAAAAAAAAAAAATTATAACAAAATGGTGAATAGACAATGGTTGGCTTAAAACTATATCTACCAATGTTTTTTTTTTTTTGGAAATACATAATGAGATTTTTTTTTAAAATAATATTTTCAAATCAAAATTATTGGTTACGTCATATTTTTTAATTGATTAATATTTTGAATAAAAACGAAATTAAACTAAGTGCCTACTTTTGAAAATGATTTAGGGTATATTAATTTGATTTTATTATAATGTAAATTATATATTTATAATTTAATTCAATACAAATTAAGCTATTTTTAAAATTAAAATAATTCACTTTAGAAAGGTAAAATTATGAATTATTTTAATCAAAAATGCTTTTATTTTTGTATTTAAATAAAAAATCTGTTTCCTAAAATATTAATTTTAAATAAAACTTGTTTTTTGTACTGAAGTTCTCTGAATTTCTGATATTTATTATTTTTGTTCTGGATAATAATTTTGTAGAAAAAATCTATGTTATTTATAAATTTATTAAATGTGGGTGTATCGAAAAAAATAAAAACTTAAAATGTCAACTTTTTTTTTTTGAATAATTTTGAATAGCCCTGCGAAAAAAATAGAAATATATAAATGAAACAAAATGTTAAAAGTTTTTAATAACTATGCTTAAATAAATTTACAAGGACATTATAAAAGTAAAGAAGAGATGTACCTAAAAAACGAACAGTAGGTACAACGCTTTATTTTTTTACAAATTTATTTTTATTTATTTCTTATAAAAAAAATAATACCTACTACTGAAAGATTAAACCACTCAAATTTTAAAATGCACAAGATAGAGTAAGAGGTTTCCTTTCTATGCACATAGGAGCACGTTTGTTTAAGTTTGTGCTTACTCATGCTGCATGTGTACTATTGGGCCTGGGCCCTTGAGGTGTGCTACACACGAAAACGGCGCTTTTAAAAAAAAACAAATTATCCAAATATATAATATATATTTATATATATACTAAATATGCAGTATTTACAAAAATAAACATAACAGGTACGCTACAGCTTTTCCTGAAATAGGCTAAGCATATGGGTGTTCACTGTTCAGCCTCATACCTTCATCAAAAATTGACTTAAAAAATAAAAAATAATATGTTCATTCTTTCATTACATTTATAATGTCCTTTTTCACAATGCGCAAATGTGACTAAAAATACTTAAAACGTAAGACTAACTTTTAATTTTTATTATAAGAAGTTCCTACTAAATTGGATATGTACCTACGTACAACACGTAGAAAAATAAGAAGTTATTTCTGTTCTTAATTAATTACAAAACAAAGATCCTAACATTTATTTATTTAAATCTATGATAATCTATAATATGAGTTGCAAAGATATGTTAACATTTAATTCATATTCCCACAAGAAGACACGTAAAAGTTCGCACTTACAAATGCTACATGTTTACTTACAAATTAAAATCCGAAACTCAAATGAACATAAGCCATGCAACACTTGTCGACCTTCCCTGAAACATTGATCAAAGTGAACCAAGTTTTTACAGCATGGGGGGTCAGCCTCAATTTAATATACCTACCTATAAGCAAATGAACATACAATATGTTCCTTTGCTTATAAATATGATCATATTTATGCAAATAAATACATAAATTAATCGTACTTTCAAGAATGAAAAAATACTACGAAAGTGTGTAGGTACTTATTCAAAACCTACCACATAGTAAATATACGTGGGGTGCAAAGTCATATATCATATGTAATTAAGAAAAAGTTGCTATGCTTTTAACTGATAGCATTAACATAATATACTCTAATTATTACCTATATAAAATGGTAGCCTGTGAGATGGTTAACTACTGTTTAAGCATATACCTAAGGCATATACTTAAATGTATTTTCAGTGCATGTATGCCCTAGGCAAGATGGATAATTGCGTATATAATTTATATATTCGTAGGCGCCATTTTTTTGCATGAAAATGCGGGTCTGCCATCTACAAAGTACCGACTTATTTACTGACCATAATATCATTCCATTTTCAAAAATGTCTTCGCAAAACGCAACTAAGCTACACATATATTCACTACACATACATTCGCTTGGTTAAAAAATTTACTTATCTACTTCCACTGCGACACCTTAAGTAAGACCATAGATGGGTTTCTTAGATAATTGCACATAGTACTCTATTTTCTACGAGAGAACGTACTAAAAAAGTGTTTAATCCTGTAGTTTAGTTGTTCATGAGGACTTTCTTATACTTTGTTCTCTTACTTTGAAAAGTGACTCCCAATGCACGATTACTCAAATCAAAGTCATTCCTTGATACTGTAAAAAAAGGTTCACTATGCCAATGTCACCCCTGTGTCAGGGAAGGTCGGCAAAAGTTGTAGGGCTTATGTTTATTTGAGGTTTGGATTTTATTTGTAAGTACACATTCAGCATGTGTAAACGCGGACTACACGTTTTTGTTTGTGGGCATGCATTTGAGAACTTTAAATGAATATATCCTTGCAACTTAGATTAAAGATTGTAGTGTATCAGCACTTATTCAGTTTAACCTTTAAGGTGGCGATTTGGTAATTCACTCAATATAAAACCTCAAACCACAACACTATACATTTATACAGGTAGTTTCGTAATGATCATTTCGAAACGGGTAAACTGTGCTACAATGAAAACTATTTCATTATTTTCATTGCATTAGGTCAAGAAAATTCAGGGTATGATTATGATTGATGACCAAATTTGATTGAATTTTTAGTCAGGATGTCAAGACATAAACTGCGCGGTAGACGGCACTCTTGATCATAAAATTGGCACTGATTAGCAGCAAGCAAGCATTTAGAGGGCTCTTGAAGTGTGATTAACACAAATATAATGTTCACCACAGAAATCAGTTTTTTTTATTTATTTATAATCAAAGTAGCAGGTGTATATGAACGTTTCTCTTTGCATGAAAATACACTGGGCAAAATACAGTTGGACAGGCAGTGGTGGCTGTAGTTGATCAGGAAGACCAACACACTTGTTGATGCTTATAATGCCTCAGATTTGATACGCATTAACTTAGGGCCGGTATTTTCAACCTTAGCTTCTGTGACTTTAAACAGCTGATAAAAAAAAACTATACACACATTCGACATATCACGTTTCCTTAGTGCTTGTTTGTCTTATGTCCATTAAAGGTAATTTCTCATGAGCGATATTTGTATGTTAACTGGACCAAGGTGTCAAATTTATACCAGACAATGATTTTCTAAATAAAAAAAACAACTGTCACATTACCGTGTTTTACGTTTTTTCTTAGCTCAGATTGTGTAGAATGATGATGATGATGATGGATGATTTCTTTCCTGTGGCGCCATTTAATGGTCCAGGACCATCTCAAGGGCGCCATGGCTTCTGGAGAAAAGTAGTGTCTTCAGTTCCTTTCTGAAGGTGGTGGTAGGCTGGTTCGCGCGAACACCGATGGGCAAATTGTTCCAGGCCACCGGCCCGGCCACCGCAAAGCTTCTGTCTGCAAAATTTGATGTGTTTGCTCTATTGGGCACTATAACCTTGTTGACAGCAGTAAGGGCAGAGCGTAGTGGTCTTTTTGAAGTCCCATCGACAGAGAATGTTATTCTTATGGCAATTTCATTGAAAGGTCATCTTTGAAAATGGTGATTAGTGGATAAGACAAACAAGCCTTGGGGGGACGAAAAGTGCGTCCTTATTCATTCAGTACTAAATCGCTGTGCTAAGGTTGATAATACCGGGTCTAAGTAGGTTTATTTACACTATTTATTTACCAATTAACCCCCATATCAAATGGTTGTGTACTATTGTACATAGAGTGATAAAATTATTCAAAATGGCCACTTAGTAGGCTGCCATTGTGAGTGAGTACATATCCAATGTAATAGTCGCTTATATACTTAAACATCTAACGAATATACGGGTACCATTTTCATTGGGCCATTGACCTGAAAAAGTCAAATAACTTAAGAGACGTACCTCTTACGTCCTTGAGTATAAGAAATATTTTTGCATTAATATCTAATCGTTCTTTAATTCATTTTAAGTGCATCGATACTTACAATGATACTACGCAGGTACAATAGTTTGTTTTTTTTCAATGAAGAAGAAAAATTAAAGTATTAACTTGAATTCACTTATATAAGTGAATTGAAACTATGTTTTACCCATTTGAATTTTTAAAATAATTAAAAATGGACTTTACACTAAAAAATAGATTACCTTGAAGATTGATTAATTCATTTTCTATACTAATCTATAATCTAAGTTGCAAAGATACTATAACATTTAAAATTCATTTTAAATGAATGCCCACCAACAGACAGGTGTAAGTATGCTCTCTCTTATAAATGCAGCGTGTGTTCTTACAAATTAAAATTCAAACTTCATATGAACATAAACCCTGCAACTCTTCCCGATCTTCTCTGAAACAGGGGTGGCATTGGAAAAGTGACCCATTTTTTACAGGATGGGTGGTCAGCCTCATATCTCATAAATAGTCAAGGAATAATTATTGAAAAATATTTTTTTACCTTTTGTAGGTACAGATTATTTATTTAAAATATTTATTTATTTACAGGTTAGTATGAGACTGACCACCCATACTGTAAAAAACGGTTCACTTTGCCAAAGTCACCCCTGTTTCAGGGAAGGTCGTCTGCAAAAGTTGCAGGGTGTATGTTCATTTGAGATTTGGGATCTTTATTATGTAAGTCCACATGCAACATCTTTAAGCACAAACATGTTTGCTAGTGAGCTTGGATTTAATATGAATCTTAAAATTTTAATTTACACATCTTTGCAACTTGATCATAGATCATAGCATGACTTCGTTATGTTGTCTTTTAAACATTTTTAAAAAGGTGTAGTCTGTTTTGTTCCTGATTCAAAATTTAAATTTAAATCTTATTTCTTATACCTTTCCAAATGTTATTTTAGTACCTATATAATTAAGAAAGATATTTAGAGCACATGCTAAATTCTGCTGTGGTTTTTTTTGTAAAACTTCATAAAATGACCCTCACAACATGGCCCTACTATTTTAATTATTATTAAAATAATATATATTAGTCTAACCTAGGCGATTGCATATATTTCAACCCTTAAATATAAAAAGGAGAGACGCGTATAAGTCATCAATTAAAAGAAGTAACTATTTTATTAAAAAAATATTAGATTGTAGTAGTATTTGTTCTTTTTAATTAAATTAAAAATATTTATTGACAAAAAGATTTTGTAAAAGCTTTATAATTTTAAAAATACACAAGCTGTTCAAATTTCAGCGACACAGAAACTGAAAATAAAACTAACAAATATTACGATTTTAATAATTTATATTTTTCAGGTTGAAATATGTAGGTATGTATATTTTTTACATAAAATTAAGGGTCTACACTTCATTTATTTATTTATTTAAACGGTAGGTATAAAATGCATTTTCCAGAAAAAAAAAAGTGCTTATAATCTAATCTAAATCTTAATCTAAATCTAAGCTGCAAAGATATGTATCATTTGAGATTCATATTAAATGCATTACCACAAGCAGACACGCATAATTTCGCGCTCATACATGCCGCATGTGGACCTACAATATAAAAACCCAATCTCAAATGAACATAAGCCCTGCAACTCTTGCCGATCTTCCCTGAAACAGGGGTGACATTGGCAAAGTGAACCATTTTTAAAAATAATTGCATGAAATGTGGCTTTTGACAGCCATTTCTGTATAAACGAAGGATAGACCCTTAAAATTATGTTACTAACATATTTAAAATAAAAACGCATGCAACTTAGATTAGGTATAAAAATAAAAGTAAAATGGTTTTTCAAAGACCTAAAGGAAAAAAAATGTGCATAAAATCCTCTAGATTTGTTTTTCAGGAAAGTAAGCAAAACACTTTCTCACATCCCTATTTCCTTTGGATCTCTGAAAACAGGTTTTAAATATGTACGGGATCTTAGGGTTGGGAAGGGATTCAAAACATTTGGAAAGAAAATAAAAACACAATCTTTTGCAAAAAATAAAATTAAGACATCAGATCATGTAGCTGCGAGTACCTAAATTGCGTTAATTTATTTTTTATCTGTAATATGTAAGTTATATATATGTATACCTACGAGTATTTTAATAAAACTGTTTTTGCATTTTCTTTGTTTTTCAGACAAGGGTCTAAGACAAGGGGTTAAGGGTCTCTGAGAAAAATGTGAATGTCTGCAGCTTTCTGACATTTATGTACAAGCAGTGATTCTATCCTATCGGGACAGCAATGCGTAAGACAAGATCACCAAAAACTCTTTATGTTCCTTAAAAAGAGACTCTTAGTTCAAATCTGACAAATTTACCGTCACGAATGAGCTCTTTATTATTTCTGAGAAGAAAAAAAATTGTTATTTTTTTCTAATAAAAAGTCTTGAATACAGTTTACATCTATCAAAGATTCTTTCCTTGAAAAAAACAGCGTTAGATTCCAATTTATTTTTTAACTTGGTTAAATAGCTTAGTAGCGGAACGTTTGCTTTTAAAATCGGTGTTTTATGTCAGAGGTCGATCCACACCAAGGGTGTTAGAAATGATTTCCTATTTTGATTACTACATCAAAGCCAAAATTAAAATTCTCAGCCTCCACAATTAATAAAAACTTACAGACTCAAGAGCAAAGAAACCACCACTTCAATTTAAGGTTGGCAAATGCCACTTTGAAAATAAATAGATTCCAAATATCTGAAAGGATATGTTTCCTTCGAGAACACCACAGTAAGCAGTTATACAACATGTAGTTATGTACCTACCTACCTACTGTTTTAAGAACCTGATTGTAATGCATGAATTAATGTTTTAAAAATCCTTTGAACGCTTTACTTGAGAATCGCAAATTACATTAAATTTATTTTACGTCTTACAAAATCCTTAATCTTTATTATATAGGATCGTAACTCGCAACTAAGCTACACATATAGTTACAACTTCTTACCTGCGTTACCCCGAAGGGGTCGCATGCAGCAATTTGGATCCTATTTAAGTCCTAGGATCAAGAGCAAACAATCCAAAATAATTTCTGCCACCTGTTTTTTTTTTCGATTTGGTTAGGTATATGAAATAAAGTAACAATTAGGTTAGGTATAAAATCTGTACCTTAGAGCATAAACAACGGTAGGTAGTCACATTTAGTAAAATGTGCAGGAGACGAGTTATAGTGAAAATGTGCACTTTTTTTAAACCATCATAACTTCTAAACTAGACGAGATATTTTTGATCTGTAAAAACTGTTCTTCTTCTCATCAAAAAATCTTCTTTTATCAATTTTTATTTAATGTGAACACCGTATGTGGAACTTCCGTGGTTTATGCTCGCACTTTTACGTGCATCCCATATTTATTACACTTGATATCTCAGTAACTATGAGTCCAAGGACTCCAATATTTTTACCACTTATAGAACAGCTAATTATAATAGTTTCTGCATCACTAACTCAAAAACGCAAAAAAGTGGAATTCCGTTGTGTATGCTCTAAGGTACAGAAATTAGTGTGGCTACATAATCTGATGTTTAATTTTCTATGAGTAAGTCTACAACCATGTTTAAATGTAATATGTTATCGTACTGTCGTCCAGAGTTTCTGAGTTCCACACCGTCGAACATGTTCAGGTGGTTCCTGCGAGCGTACTCGTTTATCACCCATTTGCCTGCAGAGAGGGGGAAACAAAAATACACATGTAATGTACTACGCCATGAGCAGATTACTGAACATCCTACCTCGTACATAATCTACCTGCGTTGTGTAAGAGAAAAAATACCTACGTGAATAGATCTCAGTGGATACTTATCGAACTTAGATTCATTTTGACAACTAATTTTTGTAATAATCAGCGGTTAAATTCGTTACAAAAACCTATATTATTAAGGTCTGCCTACATAACATTTGCACTAAAAAATGAAGAGAATTATGCACATTATTTTTTCAAGGCATTTAAAATATCTTAATATGACAATTATCTGGATTAGTTTACCGTTTAAAAATGGATATCAAATCTTTTTACAGTTTTTAGTTTTCAGTTTCAGTTTAACAACTGTTTTTTTTTTATTCTCAGATAATACAAAAGTTACGTAGTTATTCTTGTTTGATATTGTCTGACACTCATTTCGTACGGATTCGATAACTTTAAAAAATAAAAACAAAATGTACTAAGTACCTACTTGTCTTTTTCTCGTACCTACTAACCATATTTTAGAAACTAGCATCTAGAAACAAACCTTGTTTTTTAAGGTTCATTAATTTTTGTAGACAAGCTAATAAGTGTCTACTTCGAAAGATACCTTTTCCAATTCGAATAGGGAAAAATCAAACATTTTTTTATTAAAGAATCTATTTTTACTTTTTTCTGACTAACTTATGCGATTAAATCGATCAAGGGAAAAATCTATCCACAACGAAACATCGTTATTCTGAATTAAAGCAAATGCCTTTTCTTAACTGAAATTATTTTTTCTAAAATAAAAAAATTAACAGGTAAATTGGCAGGAAAAACTAAAATAAATATGTATTCACCTGAAAATAAGGTCTGAAAGAAATTTGGCACATTGATTAAAAATATTTATACCTCCGCGCTAGCTTAAAGGGTTCTTATATCTACTAAAATATGCACAAAAATACCTCCGCAAAATAGCAAGAATATTGAAATATTACATTATTTAGAAGTCAGGCGCGTGCACTACATAGAAGCAAAACATTCCAGATTAAATATCTACTATGGTCTTCAAAGAATGATCCGAATGAAAATATCACGAATGAAGAATTCTGTAGACTCTGTTACCTATGCTTTTGCTTTGATGTAGTGCTCGCATCGGATTGAAATAAGTTTGTGACTTACCTTCGTCTATTCTCCGGGAGGCCTCCTCGGGATCGTTATCGGATTCCTTGAGGATGGCGAAGACGAGCGGCATCATCTCCCAGGAGTAGCCAAATTTCTCCAGCAGTCGCTGGCAGTTGTCTATCAGCTGCTCTGGGGTGTATGAGGTTATGTCTGTGAACAAAAACAAAAAACCTTAATTTTTCATCCACTTTCAGCAAACAAAAACATCAGGTCATCCATCTCCTCATGAGACTGCTTCAAAATTATTCACAATTATTCATACATCATTAGGAGCTTCTTCAGGAAACTGGCTTCAAAAGCCTAGAAACCAGGTGCAACACCCGGGTCCCTTATCGCCCCCTTAGTGCTTGTTTGTCTTATGCGCATAAGAGGTAATTTCACACGAGCGATGTTTGTTTGTGTAGGTAGGTAGGTACATGGACCAATATATGTGTCATATGAAAACTGGAAATTTATTTAAAAAATATTTAAAACAACTCTCGCATTAAGTAGGTAGGTACCTATATCGTGTTTTACGTTTGTTTCTTAGCTCAGATTGTGTAGAATGTGATTCTTACGATAATGAATATTTTGACGATAGGTATCTACTATCAGAGAAGCACAAAAAAACGAAGAAAGCAAGAACATCGAAGACGCTCATTAAAAAAGCGATAAATTTTCCTGAGCGGGTACGTTTCATACCTACGGAGAGCCTACCGGTGAACTTAAAAGCAACGGTAAATACAGGAAAAAAAATCTTGTAGCTCAGAGAGTTACGGCAGTTTATCTTTCTGATCATGACAATTCTACTTATTAATATCGCTTTAAAAAAGTTAAAAAAAAAAAATTGCACAGGGTTGGTTTTGTTAGCGCTCGGGGGGCGGGCCAATGGCGGGGCGGGGGGCGTGGTCACGCGGCGGCCTATTGGCTGGAGGAGGGGTACACCCCGCCCCCCGCCCCGCCCCCTCGCGCGCCCAGCCGCGGCCTTTTTTCACATGCTGCCAATCGTAAACGTGCTACCGAAACCCACCGGAGCATGACTATTGCTTTTTGTTGTTGTTGATGGCCGTAAAGAGCTTTTACGGGTCGCGGTGATGAGATAATTGCAATCACTGGGGTACTTAGGCAGAGGAAATGACGTGTTGCATAGTAAAGGCACATTCAACATTAATGCATCGCCTAATTGGCTTTGAGAATAGAATTAGGTACAAAACAGCAAAACATACGGTAAAGGAAAATAGCTGTTGCCATAAGTGCGTACCTACTTCATTTATAAGGAAAAAATATAACATCTTTAATTTTATTATATATATATATATATATATTTTTTTAGGGTGGATTTATTAACACAGTGAAAGTCCATTTTTAAATATTTAAAAAATTCAAATGGAAACAAAGTTTTAATTCACTTATTTATTTCTTTTTTGCTCGAATATTTTCGCCTAATGAGGCATCTTCGGGAGCAGAATAGTTAATAGAATAGTTTTTTTTCTTTAATTTTAAATTAAATAAAAACATCGGAAAAATATCTTGCCAACTTAATTTTCCGGACATTAACGAAAAACTCTCTCCGCACAGGTGCATACCTTACTTCGTTAATTAGAAAAAAAGACATTGTACCTACCTATCAAGTTTTAATGATTCTGAAATGATTTTAAGATTCAGAAGACTCTTAAATGCAACTCTGGCACATACCTATCTAATTGGGTATGCACAAATTTCTATTACTAAGACAGATTTGTACAACGAATTCATTTCTAGTCTTCTAGAAACCGAAAAAAAAACAAATGGTTGCCTAAACATGCTTCAAATTAAATGAAATAAGTTGGTAATGTCTTCCCTCACGAATAACATTTACCGCTGTGGTAGCTAAAACCAGGCCCGCATGAACCCTTTTGGGGGCCCTGGTGCGGGGTAAAGCTTGGGGCTCCCTATAATATAGGGCCTATATGACACATAGGGCCAATATAGGGCCTATATGCCACCCTTCTCCTTGAAAACTCCCCCCCTTCAGAATTTTAGCAATCTATTTAGGTTTTCACCGATACCTACATGTGCCCAGAAATCGCCTACTTAAATTAATTACGAAATGTGGGGAAAACAAAGTCTTAGCACTGGTATAGAGCGAACAAAATAAACAACTGTGAAGGAGAGCGAATGTTTATGTATGTGTTCTTGAAAATCGTAGAACAATATTTTCGCTGAGGATATTTTAGTAATGCGTCACTTCGACATGGCTTCACGATTTGTTTTTTTATGCGGTTATTGTGTTAACGTAGTGTCAACAAAGTCGAAACGTAGTTCTTTGGCTTTGCACGCAAGCGTTCTACCAACTGAGCTATAGACCGGACTTCGTAAAGGGAAAATAGGCAATAAAGTGTGAAAAATGTAGGTGACTAGACTTCAACTTTTCATACAAAAATACTTACATTCGTTCTTTCAAATCAAATTTAATTTTAACTAGAAGGTAAGTGGCTGCTTTATAGGTACACAACAAGTAAAACATTGACTTGCTGTAATGGCCACTAAATATTTAGTTATTTATTCTTTGGAATTGTTTTTTAATGGCGGACTTGAATCGATACTCTGTTTAAAGTAACTCACTTACCTTTCTTCACATATTTTTTTATGTATGTAAGTCGATCGATAGCTCAGTTGGTAGAGTGTTGAAAGTCCATGGTCCAAACTCTAAGAACTCGGGTTCAAATCGCATCGAGAGTGTCAGAAATGAATTCACGTTTTGGTACTCGTATTCATCTCAAATCAAAAAAGAAAATGCTGACAAAATTTACTCAGCCTTCACAACAAATGAGTACCAACCTCCTCGGGAGCTGGGACACCCCACTTTAAGTGAAATGGTTGGCGCAAAGACGGTGCCCTAATCTGTACAAATAAATATGTTGCACTCGCCACATGTGACCCCATCGGGAAAAATGCAAAATCATTTCTGACACTCGGGATTCCAATGTGAGTTCTCGCGCAATGTAAACACTCTACCAACTGAGCTATCGACTGGACTGAAAAAACAAAATGAGATTCTGTCTCTCTTCGTGAACTCTAACCCTACTCCTCTGGCTTAGAAAGTATCCAATAACCGAGCTATATTTTGAAATAAAACTGTGTGCAGCACTAAAATATGTAAAAAAAAAAACAGTACTAAGATCAATTTAGCAGTTTTTTATTGAAGTCTTCAAAAAAATACGTCTTTTTTTTATTTGGCGATTTATTCGATAGATTAAGCACCAACCGCTTAGGGTTCCCCATATTCAGGAACATAAACGTCATATCGTAAAAAAAAACACCCTAGAAATCATCCCTAAGAATGCAAAAGCTGTGGGGTAGTGAGACTCAAATGCGTCCCTTGAAAACGCTTGAAAAAAATGCATATCGTAAAAAAGTACCAAATTAAATATCAGTGTCGCTAGCATAAAGCATAGCGTAAATTTCACCTCAATTGCATAATCTAATCTAAGTTGCAAAGATATGTTACATTGGAGAATCACATTACATGCATTCTCACAACCAGACACGTACAAGTTCGCGCTTGCACATGCCTCATGTGAACCTACAACATAAAAACCAAATCTCAAATGGACATACACCCTGCAACTCTTGCCGTCCTTCCCTGAGACAGGGGTGACATTGGCAAAGTGAACCATTTTTACAGCATGGGTGGTCAGCCGCATACCAACCTATAAGTCAAGGAACCCATAAATGAACGCATAAATCGAAAGTATTTTATATGAAGTTATTTCTCAAAAATAAATAAGCCTTTGAGTTGAAAAAAAATTACCAAATAACTTTAAAAAAAAAACGCTACTTAGTTACACATTTAGTGTAACTTCTTGGCGCGTCCCTGAAGGAGTCGCATGAAGCGAGTGGAACCTATTTATATTTACAGGTGGGGCCGGCCATACGCCAACTACTTCAGGTGAACGTTTCAGGTTGGGGTTTCCCAGCTCCCTAAGGGCTGGTACTCGCTTCATTGAAAGCTAATACACCTTACCGGTATTTTATTTTGGGGTTGAAATTAATGATGCCACGAATATTCGGTAACTATTCGGTATTCGGCCTATTCGGCCACTTTTTTGCTATTAGGTATTCCGAATAGTGCGTACTATTCGGCCGAATACCGAATAGCAAATCATGTAAAAAAAGACACGTTATTTTACTCAAAAATTATGTATTTATTTCCAAATTACAACATTTTAGTACTTAAAATTAATCAGTGGTAAGTTGTGATGGATAAAAACGAGCTTTTCAGCATTTTCTGGTAGCAAACGATTGCGCTTTTCATCGTAAACGTTACCAGCCTCAGAAAATAACCTCTCACTATAAACGCTACTTCCAGGCGAAGAAAGATAAACTTTTGCAAATTTCGAAAGGTTCGGGTATTGTTTTTCGTTTGCTGACCACCACTTGTAAGGATCGGCCTTCCGATCTAGGCGAACTGTTTTCAAATAAAAATCCAACTCGTTTGCCACAGCATTCTTCTCCGAAGCGCTGAATATTCGGCGCTTCGGCCGACAGCGTTGCCGAATATTCGGTATTCGGCCAATTCACTATTCGTGGCATCTCTAGTTGAAATACACACCGGAACGGGAAATCATTTCAGTGGGATTCAAATCCGAGCTCTCGGTATGCAATGCAAGCACTCTACCAACTGAACTATCCACCGAACATAACGTTTACCGAAAATGAATTAAAACTGAAACGCTCAAAGTGCGTTGTTATTATGGATGCATATTTATTTTTGTTAACGCTTAGATTGAGTTTAAGCGTAGCGTCATATCTTCGGGGAACAGCTTTCAAGTAACAAGAAATTGTAAATCTACTTGTGGATGAATTTAATGTTCCGACAGTAAAATGTAATGGCAGCTATGACGTCATCGGGCCCCGCCTTTGATCTTAGGAGACCGCTGTTCGAGAGAATTATAAAGCATTGTCCTCTGCAAGAGACTTGTTTTAAAATAAAAGGTAATTAATTCATACCTACCAACTGTCAGAACAAGACCAAACTCTCCGGAAATGCTTAGGCCCGGTATTTTCAACTTTAGCTTATTTGACTTTAACTGATAGAAAATACTCGAACTACCCGCATGATTGACATAAGTGCGTCCTTTACATTTAGTATAAAGTCGCTATGCTAACGTTGAAAATACAGGACCTTACAGTATCTAATAAGAATTAGTTGTTTAGTTAAAAGCCATACATCCAGCCTTAAAGCAGCTGGATTTTGCTTGAGAATTGGCGCTTTGGATAGCGACGACCAAGATCACAGAGGGCTCTCGAGTTGTGATTCACACAGCGCTCACCAAATAAATCATCCTAATATTATTATCATTGAATAAGGTAGGTAGGTACCTTCTTATATTCTTACGATGTTATTCTCAAACAGCAAAGCCATGGCTCATCCGCAGTCTACACTAAATTTTTCAAACGAAAAAAAACGATGTTTTCTAGATTAGCTATGGATCAAATGTTTTGTGAATAGCTCTGTTAGAATGGATTCTGAACATTTAAAATTTCCCTCGGTTAAATCAGGTTTTATGTAAATAGCAAGGAAACAGAAAACACAATGCAACTAAGCTGCATATAAAGGGAAACTGCGTATTTCGCGAAGAGGTCGCATGAGGCGTTTCCCATCTACAGTGGGGGTTTTCCAGCTCACGACGGGGCTGGTTCTCATTTCTTATGAAGGCTAAGTGATCCTTTCCAGTATTTTATATTTGCTTTGAGATGAATACCCAAACAGGATATCCCATATAGCACCCTCGGTGGGATTCGAACCCGGGCCCTCGGCATGGAATTAAAGCACTCTATCAAGTGAGCCGTCAACTGGACAATGATTTAAAAAATATATATTCGTCAAATTAATTCTTTACCGTACATTATCTTCGTTGACTTATTGATTATCAAGCTGACCGCCCATTTAGTCAATGTCACCCCTGTTTCAGAAATAATTGGCAAGAGTTGCATGTTGCATACTGTATAACTTGTGAACATGCTTATAAATTGAACTTTTTAGAGTTTACGTATTTACACAGTGAATCACTTCATTTTAAGAGAAAGTATAGTACCTACAATTAATGTTTAACAAACATAGAGTTTTATTTGTACAAGTTGAGCATTTATTTCACCTTGCACTCCTACTTTAGATTTTAATCTATAAATGAGTGTCCTTTTGAAAATGATGTAAGCAAGTTCCTTGATTTATAGGTTGGTTTGCGGCTGACCACCCATGCTGTAAAAATGGTTCACTTTGACAATGTCACCCCTGTCACAGGGAAGGACGGCAAGAGTCGCAGGGTGTATGTCCATTTTAGATTTGGATTTTATATTGTAGGTTCACATGAGGCATGTGCAAGCGCGAACTTGTACCTACGTGTCTGGTTGTGAGAATGCATGTAATGTGAATCTCCAATGTAACATATCTTTGCAGATTAAATTAGATTAGAAGTCGAAATTAACTACTCGAAGTGAAATAAATGCTCAACTTTTGAAAACAAAACCCTGTGATTTTTTAACATTTTTATACTTTCTCACATGCATACAAATCTTCAATATTAATGCATCTTTGCAAAATTTCCCTTACACATTAAAGATTGCGTAGTTTTTTGGTACATTTGCCTGTGTGGGATGCGCGCTCCTGGCATACGAGTCGTAATACACGTCTCAGTGGGTTTTATAGCCGCTACGCCGGCTCTCCCATGCCCAGATGGTTTTCGCATCTAATCCGCACACAATGGGTAACCTCCTTTTCAGACGCGGCGTAAAACTTGCGAGGTGTGGCTTATTTGTGGTCAGAGGCGATAAAAATATGACGTCACATAAAACTCGGAAGGTTTCAGCAGAGAAGTAAAATTGTAGAATATCCATTAATTTTTATAATTACCTACTTACATAGCAATAAGTGAAGACAACTCAAAGGTAGAGGTTATGGATACCCCTAGTGAAAGGACGACAGCGTTATAGTTATCCCATTCGCAAAGGAGTTGCATATGGCGAGTGGAGTCTATTTATTTTTATAGGTAAGGGGGCCAGCTTTACGCCAACCCCTTCAGTTGAAAAGGGGGTTTCCCAGCTCCCGAGGGAGTTGGCACACATTTCGTTCCCTTAGTGCTTGTTTGCCTGTGGTAATTTGTCGATCAGAGGTAATTTCACATGAGCAATCTTTGTATGTTCTTAGCACTCCTCGCCAGTTCTCAGTTTGGTCAAAATGTCGCGAGTTTGAGTTTCCTGTTGATAACAATATAAAACTCGTACTATTATAGGAATAGACAGACCATTAGTGTATTATTATTATTATTATTAGAATAAACCGACCATCGGACCATTATTATAAGAATAGAGAAACCATTATTACACTCGTCGGTCACAATGCAGTAGAACGCATCAGCGCTTCTTAATACTGCGTGCATTGTTGCATTTGCGTGGAGTCAACAGTTTGTCGGACAAAATTGTAGAGTTGAGCAAAAATACTGCAAGACTCTTAGATGCCGAAGACAGGCCTGGATCTAGCCCTCCGGGGCCCTAGGCTGGAAGTCTCATCACCACAGTAATTCTTACCTACCGAATATCGGTAATATTTGTATAAAGACCTGTCAATCAAAGATGGCCGTAAGTGAACAGCTGATTGTCTTCATACAAATATTACCGATATTCGGTAGGTAAGAATTACCGTAGTGATGAAACTTCCAGCCCTGGTTACTTAGAAAAACCCCCCAATAGATTTTTTTTTTATAAAAATAAATTTACGAAGATGAATCCAATTCACAAACATATTTTTGATCACAAAAAATGTCGGTGCTATGTCAGCAAGACGGTGAAAGTAAAAAAAAAAATATTATTATTATTTTAGAGAGGTCGAAATAGGTTGGCAAATTGCTTTCTACATCTATATCCCTAATCTAAAAAGTAAGTTGCAAAGATATTATGTTAACATTAGAGGCTCATATTAAATGCATTTTCACAGACAGGCACATGTAGGTTCGCGCCTACACATTCTGCATGTGTGCTTACAAATAAAAAAACCTCACATTAACATAAATCATGCAACTCCTGCCTCATTCCCCTGAAACCAGGAGTGGCATTGGCAAAAGTGAAGAAGTGATTCCTGTACACACTTAAAAAAAACGAGTTGTATTATCAAAAAAAAAAATGAACATAATTTGTGAGGTTAAAAATAGTTATCTTTAACAAGTTATCAGTTCATAATAAATAAATATTTTATTATGAAAATAAACAATAAATTTGGCGCAGATAAAAATAAAAATGCATTTATTAAAAAAAACGTGTTTAAATATAAATCAAAATGTTTTATTTGTTGCAGGTCGAGGTCAAAGAAGCTGTCTGAAATGAATCAGAAATAAAAACATTCTCGCAATGAGGTTGCAGGTTATCATGCCTATTAAATTCCAATAAAGATGGCCTACTGCTTTTTCAACCTTGCTCTTACTGCCCTGCAACTCTTGCCGACCTTCCCTGCAACTGACATTGGCCAAGTGAACCATTTTTTTACAGTATGGGTGGTCTGCTTCATACCAACCTATACGTCAAGGATGCACATCAGAAGTAATTTTACATAAGCAATGTTTGTGCACTAGACCAATGTGTCTTACGAAAACTGGAAATTGATTCAAAAAACATTTAAAACAACTCTCACATTACCGTATATTACATTTTTTTCTTAGCTCAGATTGTGTTGAATCTGATTCTATCAAGACAAATTTCATGGAAAGGTCATATTTTAATCAAATGTTGGATAAGCCAAACAAGCACTGGGGTGACAAATAGTGGAAGTCTATCTATAATCTAAGTTGCAAAGATATATTACATTTAAGATTTATATTAAATGTATTCCCACAAGCAGACACGTTTAAGTTTGCGCTTAAACATGCCGCATGTGAACCTACAATATAAAACCCAATCTCAAATGAACACAAGCCCTGCAACTCTTGCCGACCTTCCCTGAAAAAGGGGTGACATTGGCAAAGCGAACCATTGTTTACAGTATTGGTGTTCAGCCTCATACGAACCTGGGAGGGATAATAATCAATCTAAGTATATAATAATCAATCTAATGCATGCCCACAAACAGACACGTATAACCTCGCGATTTCACATGTCCCATGTGTACTTACTTACAAAATAAAAAAAACAATCTCAAATGAATAAATAACCTGCAACTCTTGCCGACCTTTCCTGAAACAGGGGTGACATTGGCAAAGTGAACCACAAAAAAAATCAACATATTTTTTAAGGAAACTACGCAAAGATTATCATCATGCCATGGCAAAACTTTAATTTCAGCGATTAAACCCAATTTTATGGTTTAAAACTATCCGAGGGGTATTTTTTACGACCGGAGCTGGTTTAACTGCCGAACTGCAAGTCGTGCAGCTCCGTAAAAGGGGCTTAAAGCATCTCGCCAAGGGACCAAGAGGGTGGGGGTGGTAGGGGGTGAGAAATAGGGGGTGCTGAGATGTTCAGAGATTAAAAGAATGCATCAAAACACACCCAAGTACATAATGTGAGTTTCTTAGTGATACTGGAAAAACTTTTCAAATTTTCACCTGTCCTCAGATTCACGTCCCATTCGCTAATCTGAGGGGTAGTCAGAGCCTCTCCAGATTTTTTTTTCTTCCTATCTTTGCATACCTTTTTAAATCCTTTCATATATCACCACTTAAAAGGTAAAACTGAAAAACTAAGTGCTGATTCACTGATTTATCTACGGTGTGTTGAAACATTTATATGGCCTTATAAAAGACTGTTCACGAAAAGTGTTTCTTATATAATTGGGGATTTTTATAGCGACGACCAAGCTCGGAGAGAGCTCTTGAGGTCTGATTCACACAAAAAAAACTGCGCTCACCAAATAAATCATCTTCTTACGTAAGCAAGATGGTGACTATAATATTATGTATTTTAATCTAAGTTGCAAAGATATATTAAATTTAAGATTCGTGTCTTAATAAGACATGTATGAATTCGTGCTTACACATGCCGCATGTAGAACTACAACATAAAGACCCAATCTTAAATGAACAAAAGCCCTGCAAATTTGACGTCCTAAATACAGGGGTGATATTGGCAAAGTGAATCATTTTTTACAGTATGGGTGGTAATAAACCTCATACCAACCTATAATTTTTTGGGGATTCGAATCCCGGCGGAGCACAAAAAATATACCATTTATTTTGTGATTTGGTCGATCCCAAACAATGAAAAACTGGCCAGAACAAAGCAGGATAGTTTTCTAATATCATTTTTCTTCTAAAACCTTCCCTGTCATCACAGGGCGGTGAGGGCCCTGGTGCCTGCCCTGCCAGACACGCCGCGGGAAGGATCATAAACTCCATGTCAACTTATCCATCCGCACTCGCTCGAATGCCTTTTATGGACGATCACCCCTGTCACTACCGCTCCCACTCAGCCGGGGTGTGTTCATACTTATTTTGTTTATTGGAATAAATTTCATACAATAGTAGCTCTATCTCAGTAGGTACATTAAGGGTGATCCTGATCAAATACTCACTTGATGATGATGAGGATGCAGCATCCATTCTTGCGGGCTTGTAGACCATGGTCCAGTATTTCTTCTCAGAAGGCTGCTTTTTCTTCTTAGAAGGCTGCTACGTTTCGTCAGTGAACTTGAGACTGACTTTTTCAAGGCTTGTACTGTCAGAACTGAAGTCAGTCACAAGTTCACTGACGAAACGTAGCAGCCTTCTAAGAAGAAAAAAACAGCCTTCTGAGAAGAAATACTGGACCATGGTCTACAAGCCCGGAAAAATAGATGCTGCATCCCCATCATCATCATCGGAAGCCGGTTATGAAAGCCTAAAAACAGTTATAAAGACTCACTTATTTTCCCTCTTAATAAAACTGGATTCAACACTGCGAGCTGGATTTTGTAAATTTAAATACCACGCACGGTAAACGACAGTTTGCAAACAAAATAGATGGAGGAGTCCGGTCGACAGCTCAGTTGGTAGAAGCTTGCATTCCATATCGAGAGCGCGTTTTTGAATCCCACCGAGGGTGTCAGAAATGATTTCCTGTTTGGGTGGTTAATTCAAACCCAAATTAACAACCCGGCATGCCTCACTCAGCCTTCATAAAAAATGAGTACCAGCCCCCTCGGGATTTGGGAAACCCCCACTTCAACTGAATTGTTTGGCGTAAGGTCATCCCCATTACCTGTAAAAGTAAATAAGTTTACTTTTAATATATTACTAGCCACATCCGGTCGATAGCTCAGTTGGTAGAGTGCTTGCATTCCATGCCGTGAGCTCGGGTTCGAATCACACTGAGGGTGTCAGAAATGATTTCCCGTTTCGGTGTTTAAATCAAACCCCAAAATAAAATACCGTTGTACATGCGACCATTTCGGGGAATACGCGGCAAGATGTTGCGCTGTATGCATAGCGTAGTTGCGAAGCGTAAAATTGTACTCATAAATTGATAATACTTCAACCTTCCAAGATACACATACATTCTCAGTTAGATCACTAGGGTACTTATTGCTTTAGTTTTTTTCATAGTCCTTCAATTTATTTTCTCAAATGACAAATATTTATTTTCGATCGCATACAAAGTCGCCGGACGTAAATAAATACGTCAACGTTTTGTATAAATAAACTTCAAATTTAAGTGGGCGGGAACATCACACACGTATAATTATATCAGAATAAGTACCTCATGTAAAAACGATAGAATTTTACTAAAAGGTATAGAAACTAAAACGCTCATCAGAGGCGCTTTTTTTACTTTTCATAGATTTTTGGTGAAACGATTTGGCAGAGTTTAGATGATAAGTTTTGTACTTGGGGTGAAGATAAATGTCCACTTGAGAAATCTTTTTATACTGAAATCAAGTGACTCAGTTTGTAAAATATTTATATTTTTCACTTAAATCTGTAATACCCCGAGTATAAAACATTGAGTTTGTGTAAACAGAACAATGTATGGAAAGTGCAACAGCGCTTTATGTGGGTGTTTAAGTTTTCATACTATTTACGCGATGGTTGAGAATTACTATTTTTTTAATACTAATAGTGCAATATATTATCGCGTAATCTCCGGAAGAGTCGCGCGTGGCTTATGGAACCTATTTATTTTGACAGGTAAGTGGGCCAGCCTCACTCCAACCACTTCACTTGAAGTGTGCGTTACCCGGGTTCTACTTTCTTGAGATGTCTGAGGAGGTACACCTTGCCTGTATTTAAAATTTAATATTAAACACTGAAACTGACACCCTCGGTGGGCATCTAGCCTAAGCTCTCTGACATGGAATACAAGCATACTATCAACTGAGCTATCTACCGGAAAATGAAAAATAACAATAAGTAAACCTTTCAGCAACTGGGTGTTGCTTAAAAATTGGTGCTTTCAATAGCGACGTCTAATCTCGCAGAAAGCTGTTTATGTGTGATTCACAAAAAAATCACCAAATAAATTATCATACCTACTATTTATTTTTATTTATTTAAACTCAAGATCCGAACATAGTGTCGGTAATGATATCAAGAAGACTCCAGTGGGCCGGACATGTAGCACGTGCAGAGGACTCCAAGATCATCAGAACTGTCTTGGATGGTGCCCCCTCAGGTGTTAGACCACTCGGACGACCCAGGATGCGGTGGGCAGACAACGTTGAAGCCGACGCCGAAGATCTGGGAGTGAGGGGACCATGGAGGGAAGCAGCACAAGACAGAGAGTCCTGGAGAATTGTGAGAGGCCCTGAGCCTTTAAGGCTTATAAGCCGAAGAAAGTAAAAAGTTAAGTAAAGTAGGTATTTAAACTAACGCTGAAACAACACATCCCAAGGTCCAATATGTTCAACGTCAGCTTATGTGACTTAAAACTGAAAAAAAAACTACCCACACGATTGACATAAGTGTGTTGTTTTCGTTCAGTATAAAGTCGCTATGCTAACTTTGAAAATACCGGGCCTCAGTGTGGATTGTGAATAACCTCGTGACTGAGTTGGTATGCATAATCTCTGAGGGAATCCCCTCAAATGCAAAGTCAATACTGTAACTACTGAACAGGGGATGCAATGTAGGTACCAATAAGGCATTCTATAAGTAAGTATAAGTATTCTATATAGTTAAGTGAACGTAGAGCTAATACTTACAGTTAATTATTTAAATGGTGTCATAGCTACACATGTAGTGTAGCTTCTTGTCCGAAGGAATCGCATGTGGTGACTGGAAACTATTTATGTAAACAGGTAATGGGGCCGGCTTTACGCCAACCACTTCAGTTGAAGTGGGGGTCTCCCAGCTCCCCAGAGTGATGGTACTCATTTCTTGTGAGGGTTGAATAAGCTTTGATGGTATTGTATTTTTGGGTTTGAAATTACCACCTAAACGGGAAATAATTTCTGACACCCTCGATGGGATTCGAACTCGTGATCTCAGTACTATAGGAGTCGCTGGGATGGTCAAGGGGCTACGGCGTCGACGGTCGAAAATTTGCGTTATTGGTATTAACGCTGGTTTGAACCCCGCCTGCGTCATGTTCTACCGACAAGAACAACCCTGGTTCATCAGATGTGATTAGGTAGTTTTCAATTAATAATTCATTAAAGATATTAAGTAGGTAATGAATTATTAATTCATACGTGTTTCTGGCCAGGCAAAATAGGTTGGTGAATTGCATTCCTCGTAAATCTTATACATAAGTTTTTTTTTTATAAAATCGAAATTCATTAAATTTACTTTAATAATATCGTATTCACTATCGTAGGTATATATTAGAAAATAATTCAAATAAGAGCATTCATATTCCCCTCCACACTCGTTATTATGAAGCCGTAAAACAAGATGGCAAACTTTTATCGACACAATAAAAACTTTGCCTCAAGATTTGCCGCATCTTTGGTGACGTGATTAGAAAAGTTTCGTCCATTTGTGTGTGCTGCTTCTCCACGATAAAATAGCAGGTTTTTCATTGGTATTCATTGCTGGTGCAGAGTTGACGCGGTGTTGGCTACCTGTTAGAATATGGAAGGGCCTGCTGAGACTTACCACAGGGACTTGCGTGAAACACAATCAGATGGAGGTGACAGTGGCGTAGCTAGGAAACAAACCAGTCAGCGATAAATCATTATAAGAAAAGAAGTGTTGTGAACGACGTTAGCCATGTTGAAAGCACCGGTTCGCATAGATCACCGAAGTTAAGCAACATTGGGCGTGGTCAGTACTTGGATGGGTAACCGCTCAGGTACACCGCGTGTCGTTGGCACCTTGGACCGGTCCGTAGTCCGTAGTGGCAACACTTCGGACTCGTAAATGGAAGGTTGTGGATTCGGATCCCGGCGGAGCACAAAAATATTCCATTTATATTTCGAATGTGCTCTTCGCTGGGTTGAAAAATTCATAAACCTTTACCAATGACCGGTCACCAAAGGTCCATCCAGCCTTAAAGCAACTGGGTCTTGCTTGAGTATTGGCGCTTTGTAGCGACGACCAAGCTCGTAAACCTCTGCGGCACTACAACAAGTGTCATAGACCCCTAGAGTCTTTAGAATCTAGGGAGTCTCCCGCACAGGATTTCTTAAAAAAAAAAAAAAAAAGTGTTGTTATATTATTTGATTTACCGTCACCTAAGTGCTTTTTTTGTTCCTCCAATAGAGGTAATTTCACATGAGCAATGTTCGCATATGCACTGGACCTAAGTTTTTTGATAATATTAAAAGCAACTCTCGTGTCTTACGTTTTTTCTTAACTCAGATTGTGTAGAATGTGATTCTTAAGACAATTTCATTTGAAGATCATATTTGAATCAAATTGTAGATAAGACAAACAAACACTGGGGTACGTTACGGAAGAATTGTAAGACAGTTCATTGAAAAAAACTTTGAAAAACATTTGAAAATAGATTGTTTTTCGCGATGGGCAAACGTCACATCTTTTTTGTGACTTAGGCCCTTAGCAACCAATAACGAAGTATTTGTTTGCCTTTGTTACAAGCGTTGAATTTCTGTCAATGCTTTTTGCGGAGATATCGATAGGCGTTTTTTAATTGGTCGTAAATCTGTCAATTCGCGAAAGATATTGCTGTGGATTTAATATGGCCGATGAAAGGAGGATGCTGGGAATCAGTCTCAGAGACAGGGTTCTAGCTTAAAGTGGCGCTGAGCTGGTCACGTCGAAAGGCAGGACCATGACAGGTGGTCAAAAGGATCGTCCAGTGACAGCCCAGAATGTCCAAGCGGGGAGTGGAGAGACCCCATCTGAGGTGGCTGGACGACATCAAGGGAACTGCAGGCAGAGGTCGGCTAAGCACCGTTGGGAAAAGACAAAAATGGAGAGGATAGGAGGAGGCTTACGTGTCCGGGATTGGACTGAGAAGGCCTTAGGAAGAGGAAGGAAGTGATTTCATATGGGTGTTCGGCAATTCATTGTAAAACTGATTCAAGCTTATATCACGTTTAAAGATTTCTAGTGTTTTTCGGTATATTATATGGAATAACACATTTATTATTTGTATTTCTTGACTTATAGGTTGGTAGAGGCTGACCACCCATCTGTAAAAAAAAGGTTCACTTTACCAATGTCACCCCTGTGTCAGGGAAGGTCGGCAAAAGTTGTAGGGCTTATGTTAATTTGAAGTTTGGATTTTATTGTTGTAAGTACACATTCAGTATATGTAAGCGCGAACTACACGTGTTTGTTTGTGGGCATGCATTTGAGAGCCTTAAATGTTAATATATCTCTGCAACTTAGATTATAGATTATAGGGTGTGGATAACTACTAGGTATTTTGCATACCTACTATCAAAGTATCAATCACAAATCCACATCACCACCGAAATGCCATACTCGTACTTTAATGTATGCAAGCTTTAGAAATCATTCAATAGGTTTCCTTTATCAATACGTGGACCAACATCCGCCCCTGCGATACGCCACTGGTTATTGTGTCTATCATTTCTCAGGGGACGGGCGGGGTGGAACTAGATTCCGCTTTGCCTACAGCGCAGTGGCGTAGCGCCTCAATAACTCAATTTCATCGGATTACTGTTTCAAATTTGGCTACGAAAAATTATTATGTATTACATCAAATAAGATAGCAAAAATTATCAATTTACATGTATGTAGATACGGATTTTCCTCAATTGTATCAGAAAAAATATTCATTTGGAAACTTATTTGAAGCGTTTTTACTTTCTTACACGTGTGTGTTTGTGTGGACGCATGTGATATGAATTGAAATGCGTTTATATATTTACAACATCTACTGATTATAGACGTCATGGTTTTCTTAGGTCAATGCAATTATTTTCATATTTTCTACAAGAGAAAACACAAAAATCAATGTGAAAATCCTGTAGTTTACAAGTTTTTCATGAGCACTGTAACTGTACTGTAACTCTGTCGCCATTCCGCTAGGGGTGGCCAGAGCCTTTGCAGAGTTGCCTCCTTTTTTTCCTATCCTGACATACTTCTTTCAATTCCTTCATATCCATCACCTTTTTCATGCATTTTCTTCTTTTACGCTCACTTTGTATATCCCATTCTTTCACAATCTCCACAATCTGATCACTCCATACTTTTCTCGGTCGTCCCTTCCCTATTTTTCCTTTCACACTTTCTTTGTATACCTACATACTTTGTTTTTGTATACAATCTTTGCCTTAGATTAAATTCACGTAAGTGCTATAAGAAGTTACACACAATAAAATGTTTATCCAAAATTTCTTTTAAATCAGTGTATCACCACTTATTCAGTAAAACCTTTAAGGTTGCAGTATACCTACTCAATCCATCCGTTTTTACCAACAAACTTTGTAAATCATAATTAAGTTTTTAATAAAGTTACCGTACACAAAATAAATTTGTTTTTGTAATTGATATTTTTTTAAAATAAGGAAATAAAAAAAATAGACTCGTAAAACAAGAAAATGCCTTAACAATGGATATTGTAGAAATATTGGGTAGTATTTTTTATTTATTTTTCACCATTCATACTTGACTTATAGGTTGGTATGAGGCTGAACACCCATACAATAAAAAAAATGTTCACTTTTCCAATGTCACCCCTGTTTCAGGGAAAGTCGGCAAGAGTAGCTTATGTTCATACGAGATTGTTTTTTGTATTGTAGGTTCAAACGCGGCATGTTTAGGCGCAAACAAAAAAGGAATACATGTGATATAAATCTTAAATGCAATATATCTTTGCAGCTTAGATTATAGATTATGCCCTTGATTATCTGACCACCCTTCGCCTCTGCAGCCGGGGGTGGATCAGTGTACTTGCATGACCGACTTCAGAATGGGATTGCGATGGATAAAGTTTGGTCACCTCGGCGGATATTGTATCATGTCAGACGCACGAGTTGCCAGTTTGATTAATGTTTATTAATGCCAGCCGGGTTGCTAACAGTGTCGGCCTGTAACTGGGAAACACACCCAGACGACCTCTCTATCATCCCAGCAGCGTAATCCACAATGCAACTATTGTTCTGAAGTGCCGCTCATATTGTGTAGAGTTAGATGAGGCGAATCTGCAAGGATTTATCTTAAAATAATGGCAAAGTTTTAATTCACGTATAGTTTTATTTTTATTCTTTGTCTTGAATATTTTCGCTTCAAAAAAGCATCCTCTGTAGCTTTTGAGGCGAAAATATTCGAGACAAAAAATTAAAATGAAGTAGTAAGTGAGTTTAAACTGTGATATTTTCTAAAATAAATTTTGGTTGTTATGTTGTAGGTTCACATGAGGCATGTGCAAGCGCGAACGTGTACGTATCTAGTTGTGACAATGCATGTAATGTGAATCTCCAATGTAACATATCTTTGCAACTTAGATTAGAATACAATGGACTTTCACCGTGTGAACCACCTAACCCTAACAAATATACGGCAAGGATTTGTTTAAGTATCTACATAATTTATAATCTAGGTTGCCAATATATATATGGACATATAAGGCTTATATTTCCGCACATCCACAAGCAGACACGTGCAGTAAGTTCGTGCTTACACATGTTTCATGTGTACTCATTAAAAATAACCTGACATGAACATAAGCCTTGCTACTCGTGCCAACTTTTATTTGAAACGCGCTGGCATTGGCAAAAGTGAATAAAGCTATACAGCATAGTGAAGCTAGTTATAAAACCTAAATATAAGAAATGACTACCTGCCTTTTTGGGAGCAGATAAACCCTCAAGCAGTACCTGCTAGCACGTGTTAGTTCACGCTTACACATACGGCAAGTATTATTCCAAAATTAAGAACCAAATCTCAAATTAAGAGAAACTCTGCAACTCTTACTTTCTTTCCTGAAACAAGAGTTGCATTGACAAAGTGAACAAATTTTTGCGTTTTTGGGTAGTCAGCCACATTCATACTTGTAACTCAAGGAACTGCAGATTTAAGCTCCTCGGTCAAAAATTATCGCGTGTGCCGGCAAACCAACTTTCAGTAAAAAATATGAACATGAAAGAAGATTGTTAAAAATTGAATCTCATTTAATATTTGCTACTTGACTAATAGGTTGGTGTGAGGCTGGCCCCCCATGCTGTAAAACCTTGCTTCCTTTTAACTAATGCCACCCCGTATTCGGAAAAAGGCGGCAGGAACTGCAAAGTCTATGTTCATGTGAGGTTTGGTTTATTTTGTAAGCACACATGTAACGTGTGTAAGCGAAAATTAACATTTGCGTGCTTGTGGGCATGCATTAAATATGAGCCTTGAATGCCAATATATCTTAGCAACTAGATTATAGATTATCTCCAACACAGGTAATTTCACATGAGCAATATTTGTGTACTGTACCAATGTGTCTCATGAAAACTGGAAATTGATTCCAGAAATATTTAAAACAACTCTCACATTAATGTATTATATCACAGATTGTGTAAAATTTGATCCTTGTGCCATTTAAAGGCAAAATGACAATGCCATTTAAAGGTCGTCTTTGAAAAAAATAGTACATAAGCAAAACAAGCACTGGGGAGTGTTGTACTGTACTGTATCCTGCCGCCGTTCCACTAGGGGTGGCCGGTACCTCCGCAGATGCGCCTCCACTTTTTTCTGTCCTTACAAACCACTTTCATTTCCTCATATTCATCACCTTTTTCATACTTACTCTTCTCTTATTCTCTGTAACTGTAACTGTAACTCTGTCGCCATTCCGCTAGGGGTGGCCAGAGCCTCTGTAGAGTTGCCTCCATTTTTTCCTATCCTTACATACCTCTTTTAATTCATTCATATCCATCACCTTTTTCATACATTTTCTTCTTTTACGCTCACTTTGTATATCCCATTCTTTCACAATCTCCTCAATCTGATCACTCCATACTTTTCTCGGTCGTCCCTTCCCTCTTTTTCCTTTCACACTTTCTTTGTATATTCTAACTCAGCAGATTCCATTCTTTCGCAATCTGACCTATTTGGTCTAACCATTCTTTCCTCGGCCTTCCCCTTCCGCGCTCTCCGAATTGTATAAACATAAATTTTCAATAAAAAAACATTTTTTTAAGTTTATTGTAAAAGATATGATATTATTTAACATCTTTTGCGGAGCTGAAAGTCACAGAAATGCTATAATATTTTATTTATATTATTAAGTTAGTGAGCGATTCGATCTTATTGTTATTTTAATTGTTTAATTAAGGGAAAACATTGCAAGCGAATTTTTTGCCGAAAGTTCAGCGCATCAAAGCGCGGACACGCCATGCTCTGTTAAAAACAATGACAGCGACGTTCACATTCAAACGCGAACTATATTCTCACTTTTTTCGTCGAATTGTAATTTTAACAAAATTTTATTGTTACTTTTGAGTTTTAAATTGAAAAATTTTTTTTTAAATAAAAAACGTTAATTGTAAGACGCTCATAGTTGGGGTTTTGTTTGGATCATAGTAATTTTGCTATTGATCTTTTTGTTTGTTGTCAAAAATTTAGAGGTAATAGTTGGACATACTAATCTGAGTAAGCCACACTCAGTAATCGTTGAAACGTCAGTCTTAGGGAGAATCTTAAACTGCGCATAATAGCTTGAAAGTTAATATTTTTAAATGGTAATAATATGAAGGATCTGAATTAAAATACAACTTAAAATAAGTGTTCCTAGGTCAAATTTAAAATGTAATTATGATCGTTTGACATAATATTTAAAAATTATAATTAAATTTTAAAATCAATTTCATTTTCACTATGTTAGACTAGCCGTTAAGGGAGAACTTTTATTATTCTCAAACGTAGCGTTAGTTAATCCTCAGTCTTCGTGCAGAAAGGGTGCCTACTGAAGACTATGGCTAGTTTGCCGACGAAACGTCGAGAATTATATAAGTTCGCTCATAACAGAGTGTCTAATATCCGAAATATGTAATTAATCTTTAAAATAAAATTATACGTTTTATGTTTATAAGTGTTTCTAGTTTCATAAAAAAAAGCATTTTCCATTTCATGAATTTCTCCCTTCATATTTTATTTTCAGAAAATTGCCTTATTTTACTAAATAACCTTAACTTTATATTCTTAAATTAAAAAGCATTCACATACATTTTTTTTTTAAATGAGAGTCGTATCAGGGAAGGACGGCAAGAGTTACAGGGTGTATGTCCATTTGAGATTGGGTTTTTATGTTAAACATCTAATCTAATCTAATCTAATCTAATCTAAGCTGCAAAGATATATATCATTTAAGATTTACACTAAATGCATTCCCACAAGCAGATATGTATAATTTCGCGCTAACACATGCCGCATGTGGACCTACAATATAAAAACCCAATCTCAAATGAACATAAGCCTTGCAACTCTTGCCGTCCTTCCCTGAAACAGGGGTGACATTGGCAAAGTGAACCAATTTTTATATCATGGGTGGTCAGCCGCATAACAACCTATAAGTCAAGGAACAATCATAAATAACATAAACATAAATAGTGAATAAAAGATTACGAATGCCTCCGAAGTTTGAATAACGCATATTTCAGAGTCGGGACATACCTGTACAGAGAATAGTTCATTAGGCAAAAGTTCTTACGTCATGTCAGGGCCTTTCAAGATAATTGGCCTTCCCGAATTCACTAACAAGACAGCTCCACGTGAAGTCGGTAAAAAAGGACCCGGATTGACTTCAGTGGAAACTTGCATAACGAGTGATTCGGATAGCGAACAAAACAGACTCGCATAAAAATGACTCGGTTAACGAGCAAAACAGACCTGCATAAGGAATGATTCGTTTAACGAGAAAAATAGACTCGTATAATGAGTGATTCGGCCAAAGAGTTAAAAGACTATTTAAGAGTGATTCGGATTACGAGCAAAAGAGACTCGCATTAAGAGTGATTCGGATAACAAGTTTAAAAGACTCGCTTAATGAGTGATTCGGATAACGAGAAAAACAGAGTGTAGAAATATATACGTGAGAGACGTATACGATGTTACGAAATACAGAATCAATTAGTTTTACGACTGACTTTATTGCTAAAAATCCAAAAAAATAAATTTAGATTAGCACATAACTTGTGTCCCACCCTATACCTAGGTTATAAAATTAATTTAGAACGGTGAGTGGTGATGCCAGTGTACATTTTCTTTTAAACTGTAGGTCTATAATCGATAATCTAAGTTGCAAAGATATATTAACCTTTAAGATTCATATTAAATGAATACCCACAAGACATGTAAGTACACGCTTACCACAAACCGCGTGTGTAAAACAAAATCTCAAATAAGCATAAGCCCCGCAAATCGGGATGAGGTTCCCTGAAACAATTTTCACTGATCCGGTTGATAGCTCAGTTGGTAGAGTGCTTGCATTCCATGCCGTGAGCTCGGGTTCGAATCCCGCCGAGGGTGTCAGAAATGATTTCCCGTTTCGGTATTTAAAACCCTAAAATAAAATACCGGCAAGGTTTAATCAGCCTCCACAAAAAATTCAAACCAGCCCTCTCGGGAGCTGGGAAACCTCCACTTACGTGTAAAAATAAATAGGTTCAACTCAAGCAAGAAGTTCCACAATATAAATAGCTTAGTTGCGTTTTTTTTTTTTTGCGAATGCTGTAAAAAATGGTTCACTTTGCCTATGTCACCCCTGTTTCAGGGAAGGTCGGCAAGAGTTGCAGGGCTTATGTTCATTTGAGATTGGGTTTTTTTATATTGTAGGTCCACATGCGCCATGTGTGAGCGCGAAATTATGCGTGTCTGCTTGTGGGAATGCATTTAATATGAATCTCAAATGATACATACCTATCTTTGCAACTTAGATTTAGATTAAGATGACATTGGCAGTGAACTATTTTTTACAGTGAGAATGGGTGTTCAAACTCATACTTACATATAAGCTAAGGAACAAAATGATAATATACATTTCACTACATCAAATAAACAGTAATTGACCGGTCTGTAGTCTAGTGGTTAGCGCTTTGGTCACGTTAATGGAAGGACGTTTGTTCAAATCCCGGTGGAATACAAAAAAACTTACCATTCATAATATGCTCTACGCTGGGTTGAAAAATTCATATCCCTTTACGAAAGACCGGTCACCACAGGTCCATCCAACCTAACAGCAACAGCTGGGTCTTGCTTGAGAATTGGCGCTTTCTATATTCTAGCGACAACCAAGCTCGCAGAGGGCTTTTGCTGTGTGATTCACTTAAGAACAGCGCTCACCAAATAAACCATTAATTTGTTGGTACATATACGGATATATGAGTTTTTTGGCCGCCCACCTGCTGATTGTTTTTATTTTTTGATTGGTGGAGTCAAAATAATAAATCGACCGTCACAACACGGTCCAAAGCTTAAAATTGACATACTGTCCCCGCAGTGCTTGTTTGGCTTATCTACCATTTTATTCAAAGATGACCTATCAATGAAATGGTCTTTAGAATCAAATTCTACACAATCTGAGCTAAGAAAAAAACGTAAAACACGATTATTTGAGATTTGTTTAAAATAAATTTTCAATTTTAAAGAGACAATGGTCCAGTACAAATACAAACATTGTTAAGCACTAAGGAGACGATGAATGATTATTTCATCTGTTAAAGGGTGACTAATGTTTAATTTTCGTATGAATTTGCAAAGTTTTCGTTCCCTGTGAAATTGGCTTTGGCGTAATAAGGTCCGCACGTGAATCAAAATAGACAATATTGTGACATCCGGCCAGGTTGCTAAGGAAAAAGCAAAAAAAAAAAACAAAAATAATCTTGATCCAACCCTTACAAACAATAATAAATACAAAACAGTGTTTTGATTTACATCTTCAATTAAATAAATAAATAATAATAATAAATGATGTGAAATGGTATAGACAATATTGTGTCATCTCCCGGCCGGGTTGCTAGGGAAATGAAATACAAATAGTTTGTTATAGGTTGCTACGGACGGCAGTCCCATATAAGGCTGCCGTTTGCTCGCCGAGAATTTTTTTCTAAATTAAAAAATGTTCCGACCTCATTGCAGTGCGAAAATCTACTACATTGTTGTTATGGAAATTCTACGCCAATTCTCCAACAAAACCTAATTTCTCTGAGGTTGGATGAACCTTTGTGGTGACGCGTCAGATGCAAGCCTGGTAAAGAAAAATAAATAGTTACAGCCTAGAGAAGAGCATAGGTATGTATTTTTTTATTTTATTTTTTATGCTCCGCCGAAAACAAGTGATTAGAGTTAGTCCGGTCGACAGCTCAGCTGGTAGAGTGCTTACATTCCATGCCGAGAGCCAGGGTTCGAATCCCACCGAGGGTGTCAGGAATGATTTCCCGTTTCGGTATTTATTTCAAACTCAAAATGAAATACCAGCAAGGCTTACTCAGCCTTCACAAGAAATAAGTACCATCTCCCTCGCGAGCTAGAAAACCCCTTCTTCAACTGAAGTGATGGTACTTGTAAAAATATATATGTTCCACTCGCCAAATGCGACCCCTTCCTAACTTAGTTGCATTGCATTTAGAGTAAGCACTAGACTACGGATCGATTAGACTTACATCTATTAAGATGAAAAAATACTAAGATAATGCTTCTGCAAGCAATGAAGTTATTTTAAGTCAAAATTGACATTAGCTACCTTTGAAACAGCGCAACCTTAGCGTAGCTAATTGCATGCTGCCTGTCGTTAAATATCCAGGAAGGAGCTGTCACCTCTCAACAGCATCAACGTCCAGAATCGATAAGTTATGTCAAGGATCAAGATTGGCATCGTCATTTTACTTTAAAAGGTTTAAAGGTACCATTTTAATACTAATGTATTAAACATTTTCGGGAAGATTTCATTGCGGACTTTGAGAGGAAGGCACCTGCTCAAAGACCTGTCCCTAAGGCGCGCAAGATGGTTGGGACACGCAGAAGTATACTTATGTACGGTTGTGAGACTTAGTTTCTATCAGAAAGAGAATACGTACAACAAGAGGCTTTTGTGATGTGGTTCTACAGAGGACTTTGAGGAATTTTCTGGAGGGACTACAGAACTAATAAAGAGGTTCTTTAAACAATTGAAGGAGGAACGCACCTGCTCAAAGACGTGCAAGATGGTTAGGACACGCAGAAGTATATTGATGTACGGTTGTGAGGCTTGGTGTCTATCAGAAAAATAATACATGTAGAGGCTTTCTAGATGTGGTTGTACAGAAGACTTTAATTAATTTTCTGGAGGGACTACATAACAAATGGAGAGGTTCTTTAACTTATCGAAGGACGAAGGAACCTGCTCAAAGTCCTATACTGAAGTCGATCAAAATGAGTACGCAATACGCCAGAAACGTCTCTAGTATACCATCATTGAGGAGATGATCAAGGAGACAAACGCCCGAGGACGTCCTTGCCGAGAGTTCCTACAGAATATCGCACGTTTAATAATAAAGAGCAATAACTCAAAAAACAAGAATGTTGGGAAAACGCGTTTGAAGTTCAGACACCCAGTACAACTTGTATGGGATGAAAAAGGCGGCCGATGTTTTATCTCGGTCATATTTGTCCAAATTGAACGGCTGTCGCATTCTACGCATTCTTCTCGCATTGTTCTTGCGTTTTATTACAAAATCTCGATTTTCCCAATTTTCGAATTCCTTGACTTATAGGTTGGTATGTGGCTGACCACCCATGCTGTAAAAAGGGTTCACTTTGCCAATGTCACCCCTGTTACAGGGAAGGACGGCAAGAGTTGCAGGGTGTATGTCCATTTGAGATTGGTTTCTATGATGTAGGCTCACATGAGGCACGTGCAAGCGCGAACTTGTACGTGTCTGGCTGTGGGAATGCATGTAATGTGAATCTCCAATGTAACATATCTTTGCAACTTAGATTAGATTAGATTAGATTAGATTCGAGTTATTTCTCTTTATTATTAAACGTGCGATATATTGGCAGATATGTGATGTTTCTCCTACGAAGAACTCAAATGATTGCCACATTTAGGGAGAAAGACGAAAAAGATCCATGAACATTGTAAACCAATCTTAGGATTGAGAAAGAAGTACATTAAACAAAGCTTTATCCATGTTTCAGAAGGACCCACAGCACATGAACGCTTATACAAAGCTTTATATTTATTTTACAAGTGGCGAAAGGAATGCCCGTGAAGTAAAAATCAACATCAAAGGAGAGAAGTTTGCCCATGATTCTAAGGTCAGGTATTTTCAACGTTAGCATAGCGACGTTACACTGAATGGAAAAATCGCACTTATTTCAATCTTGTGGGTAGTTTTTTTTATCACTTTCCAGTCGTATAAATTCACGTTAAAAAAAGAGAACCCAAAAGTAAGTAGTTCAATGTTACTGAAACTAATAGCACACTTCGGGTGGCACTCCTTGTGGGATTTTTGCTAGATCTAGAATGCTGCTTTGCTAGAGCGCGACAAATCAAGAAAAAAATCAAGATTCCTGAGAATCCACTTTGGATGCAGCTTGGCAAAATAAAATGCAAAAGAATTGTTAAAAATTCATGTTTTATTCGCGTTTACCAATTAAGCTCTTAAACTGTCATAAGTAACAATAAACAATGAATAAAGCCATCAAAGAGAGAGAGCTACTGTTTTTCAGTAGCGCACCCTTATCTCAATTTCATGCTGTTTGGATTGTTATTTGCCTTGTTGCCAAAAGAGCAATTTCTGTCGGTCATATATCAGGGCACCAGCAATTACTGTCTCAAGGCAGGACCAAGATGATGTACTCGCTGTGCGCTCTGTATAGCGACGCCAATGTTCTCCACCAGCGATGCGTCGGATTTGTCTCGATTGATGTCTGTGCGGAAATAATAAACTGGAGATTTGTTGCCAATGCCAGCCCTGATTGATTGAATTGTGACAAAAGTTGTAGAGTAAGCCTATTATGTATAATCTAAGCTGTAAAGATAAACTGATATTGAGGATTCATATAAATGATGACCACAAGCAGACGCGTACATATGTATAAGGTCGTACTTTACAAAATAAAAAGCCATTTCATCGAAATTAACAATTTTTAAATATGGGTTAGTTGCAACTCTCAAAGATATATTAACATTTAAGATTCCCAACAAACAGAAACGGATAAGTTTGCGCTTACACATTCTTCATATTGTGTATTTACAAAATATATACTCAAACCTCAATTTTTTTTTTTTTTTTTTATATTTTCCTTTATTATCTTAATATTTTTTTTACAATACATACAATGTATTTAATTGTTCCCGCAAAGCCGAGGCTTGTCTGCAGGTTACATTACCATATTTATAATATTGATTTCTTATATATGTTTCTTATATATAATCCTTATACATTAACCTTTAGGTGTTTAAAGTGTGTCTTAATGTTTTTTTTAAATTTATTTATATTTTTATCTTCATTTATGCTTTTTGGAAGCTGGTTATATAGTTTAGGGATAACACATGCCAATGTTCTCTTCCCGTAGTAGTTTACCTGCCGAGGCTCCCTCAGCCGCTGTGCCGAAACTAGTCTTGTCTCATTTGGGTGCGATATTTTTATTTTGTGCTCATCGTCAAGAAAATGATCCGTCATTATTTTGTATTTGCATAGATTTTCCACCGATAAGACGTTGACATAGTTAAATAATGAATTGACATAGTTAAATGAACATAAGCCCTGAAACTCTGGTTGGCCTTCCTTGAAATAGGTGTGACATTGGCAATTTGAACAACTTTAGAGTAAGGGTGGTCAGCCTCATAGTATTTAATAAGTCAAGGAACAACATGTAATGTAAGAACTAACGATATGCCGGGTTTCAGACTAGTGGTTAACGCTAAATACCTGCTAGGTAGTAATAGTAAGTCTCGCATTCCGGTCGATAGCTCAGCTGGTAGAATTCTAGCATTCATGCCAGAGTGTTGGGGTTCGATTTTCCCCAAGGCTGCCAGAAGTGCTTTTCCGTTTCGGTGTTTATTTCAAGCCCAAAATAAAAATACCGGCAATGTTTACTTAGCCCTCATAAGGAATGAAAACCAGCCACCAAAATGTCAGTCCCATAAAAATCATTCCTGTTGATTTTTTTACAGAAAATTGATCTATTAAACCACCTATAGTGAAAAAGCGACAGAGTTACAGTAACACATCAATATGAAAATCAAATGCAAAAGAATTGCAGACCTTTTGTAACTGTGACTCCATTCTGCTAGGGATGGCCAGGGCCTCTGCAGATTTGCCTCCATTTCTTTGCATCCAAGCATATCTTTTTGAAATCATTCATATCCATCACATTTTTTTTTTTAATTTTCTCTCTTTCATTTTGAAATACATTATATTTGTACATTATACGAAATACATATTTTGAAGTACAAATACAACAATATACAACAAAAAATATTTCTTCCTCATTATTAAAAATATATTTGTAAGAAAAGTAATACATAAGTTTAATAAAATTATTGAGATTAAAATTCAATGCAAATATACAAGTACAGACCATTAAGGACAATGGACCAAAAAATAATCACATTTTCAAAAAAATCAAAATAAAGAGAAGTGAAAAAGGGCCTTAAAAATGACCCACAATTTTCAAGACAAGGAGTTAATAAAAAGGAATATTTTGTTAACAAAAAAAATAACATGTTTAATTTTTGACCCAGTTTTTGAGATAATTTCCTGGTTACCATTGTTTTCGCGATTTTCTTTTTGAAAGAGATCCTATTGTGTATGTAAAGAGCATTATTAAAGGTGTATTAACAAAAGTAACAAAAGGCTCTGTACACAAAAGTTGACTAACTAACAAATGAAGCTTTTGACTTGATGTAAAGGAAAATTATGGTTTTTATAAGTGAATACAGAAATGAGAAATGAATTGATTTTAAGAATGACCTGATTTTAAAAAGTACGCAATTTATCAGAAACTGAATTCGTTTGGAAAGACACTTTTTTAAGGACTTAATTTTATAATACCCAATATATACATATTTGGATAATTTATTTTTTAAAGCGCCGTTTTCGTTCGTAGCACACCTCAAGGTCCCAAATAGTATAGTAGATACCGATGACAAAAAAAAATGGATTCCATTGGGTTCGTGGTTATTTCATCTGCCAATGATTCATTGTGTATATAATGTATAGAAACCAAAACAGTGCCACCTAGTGAGCGTTTTAGTTTCTCAAAAATATATGGAAACCAAAACAGCGCCTCCAAGTGAACGCTGAAGTTTCCATACATTTTTGGCAAAACGCGTTAAATGTTATAGGTACTCGTACTTGGGGTGCTCTACAATCTACATAATGCCCTTGTATGCGACAGCAGCCCTTAACAACCAATAAAAAATATTTGTGTATCTTTCCCACAGAAACCCGGCTGTGTGACGTCACAATTTTGTGTAAGTCAATTCGTGTACTGAATTCATTATGCGTACGAGTATGTAGGTACATTTATAAATTAATGGTTAAAGAAGGCACTAAGTATGAAAATATTCAACGATGAATGCAGTTTCAGTTTATATGCCTAAGTCCATAATAATAAAACTGATTTAGGTAAGCAGTACAAGTTGGGTTTTGGAAACTGAAACAGGCATCAAATACCGAGCACGGTAAATGACAGTTTGTACCAAAGTGTATGGCGAAGATGAGTGCATTGTGTGAGCTGCATAAAAAATACACTATAATCTAAACTGCAAAGACATGTTAACATCTAAGGCTCATATTAAATGCATACCTACAGACAGGCACTTGTAGGTTCGCGCCTACACATTCTGCATACATATAAAAAAATTAAAAACCTCACATGAACATAAACCTTGCAACTCCTGCCGCCATTCCCTGAAACCGCAGTGGCATTAGCAAAAGTGAACCAATTTTTACAGGACGGGGGGTCAGCCTCATACCAACCTGACAGTCAAGGATATCTTTTGATTATTTTATAAAAATGTGATTCATATATTTATGCTTCGCATTTACATTTCCCCCCTTTTCTCAGCTTGACCACTATATTGGTGCTTAGTGGCTCAACCATGCGGTTGGTCATGATGATAATATGTTATTGGTCGGCAACAAAGTTGCAAGGATACCCACTCTCCCTGTAAGGATGCCCGGGGAAACCTGTTTATTTATACAATATAAATATATCTGACGCCATTTTATCATTTAATTAAGAATAAATTTAAATTATCATTTTTGCCTGACAGCCATTTTTGCTCAAACACACATGGCAGTAGCTTTGACATAAAAAAATATTACGACCAAAAAATCTTGAAATACCCTTATACGATATATTTAATAATCATTATTAAAGAATGCATAATTTTAGTTTCTCCTTGACTTAAAGGCTGGTATGAGGCTGACCCCCCATACTGTAAAAAATGGTTCACTTTGCCAATGTCACCCCTGTTTCAGGGAATGTCGGCAAGAGTTGCAGGGCTTATGTTCATTTGAGGTTTGGATTTTATTTGTAAGTACACAATCAGCATTTTTAAGCGCGAACTACACGTGTTTGTTTGTGGTCATACATCTGAGAGCTTTGAATGAATATATCCTTGCAACTTAGATTATAGATTATGCTAAGTGGCACAGATGTTTTAACATTTAGATTCACAATATATAAACGTGAAGGAGCTGACACTTGCTGGTTCACGCTTAGATATTATGCTAAATGTGTACTAACAAAATTAAAAAAAACCTTATCTCAAATGAACACGAACCTGGCACTTTTGCTACGCTTCCCTGGAATAAGTGTGACATTGTGAGTCTCATTTTTACAGAATAAGTGGTCAGCCTTATATCACATTTCATTGTTTTTTTTTGTTTAAAATCAAGTTAAGGAGCAAAAAATTACTGAGAAAAAACAGATATTTAAAAAAAATTATCGCATCAAATGAGACATCAAAATCTTCAAAGATATGAAGCTGAGATTTGAATGTTTTGCCCTCCTACATCTCTCAAGTGTTCAACAAGTTTCCGTTGCACAAACGGTAAACGGTTCTTTAGTCAGCTCGAAGAAAGTTGAGGGCTTCATCCTGCTCAGCCCGTTAACAAAGTAACAATACAATCAGGGCAGAAAAATTGGGCTGAAATTATCACCACAGGGCCTGCATGCTTCATCAAACAAAAGCCAGAACGAGCTGGGAGCGATCCCACCGAATTGGTGAAACGAGATGATTTGGTTTCCAAAATATGCTTTGTGCAGAGGATGAAAAGAATGTCGTGTTAGTTTTTTTTAAGATTGTCATTTAGAGCCGAAAGAAACGTTCTTGAGATAATTTTCGAATTATTTCGAAAAGTTGATTTATTTGGGTCAAAATAAAATTTACGTATAGAGGTAGGGGTTTATCAAAAGATTGCAACTTTTATGACGAAGTTATAAAATGATCTGCAAATGCCTACAAAAGAACCTACAGAAGTATATAAAATAACCTGTTTAGTAACAACTATGAAAAAAAATGACGTTGATTCAGCTTCATGCTAAGTTTTTTACTAGTTCTTATTTCTCAAATTGTTAACTAAAAAAGTAATATTTGAAGAAAGTTTAAAACATATTTTACGAACCGTGAAGCAGAGAGGATCGTGTATTTTTTGGGGCAGTTGGGACTTGGGAGATGCATCTATCCCACGCCAAAGAGACACGAATTTGATGGGACGTTGATAAATCCGATCAGCTCTATACACATATTCCTATGTAATATCCCATACAAAATGTCCGATGACCATAATTACAATTTAAAATCATTAATTATTTATATTGTTTACAATTTGAAGGAATCTTGGTATGTCATTATTCAAAAAAGAAATGGAATGGAATTTGTTTTTGTTTGTAAATGGATATTTTGTATTTGGATATTATTATTTAATGATGTATAAAATGTAATTTGTCGTGTGTGTGTGTTCCTTGACTTATAGGTTGGTATGCGGCTGACCACCCATGCTGTAAAAATGGTTCACTTTGCCAATGTCACCCCTGTCTCAGGGAAGGACGGCAAGAGTTGCAGGGTGTATGTCCATTTGAGATTTGGTTTTTATGTTGTAGGTTCACATGAGGCATGTGCAAGCGCGAACTTGTACGTGTCTGGTTGTGAGAATGCATGTAATGTGAATCTCCAATGTAACATATCCTTGCAACTTAGATTAGATTAGATTAGATTAGGAATAATTAAAATTGTTACGTCCTTGACTACAAAACCCTTTCAAATATATTATGTTTCATAATTGTGGCCATTAATTTTTCAAAGCGCTACCTGCGCCCAAAAAAAAACATTGAGACCCTTTATAAATCAAGTGCTGCATAAACAATGAATGAATCAAAAGTATTTCCTGATTGAATTGGCGAATAATTCAGAAGCGCGTCTTTTCGAATTCGGAACTTTGAGTTTCGAATTTCGAACACCCCGGGGTCTGAGAAACCCATTCGGCAATGATTTATCGGGCCATAACACGTTTGCCAGTTTACAAAATATGTAGTTTAATGCCCTTTAAAGAAAATATGTAACATTCCACGTTCTTGCGTGACATTTTTGAATGAGGGGTTTCAATGCTCTTTTATCACGCAAGCGTATTGATGATATCGCCAACTTTAAGGTGAAACTGAATATGTGCTGATTCACTGATTTGAGAAATCGTGGATGAAACATTCCATAGGGTGTAACTTCTTATAGTTAGTGAACAAATATAGAAAGGGAAATAAGGAAGGACTCAATAAAAACTTCCTAACTACAGGATTTTCCAACTTTTGTTGTGTTTTCTATCGTAGGAAATGGGAAAAAGGTGCATTTATCTGAGAAACCGATGATAGCTCAGTTTCTCACTTATTCACTTTAAGCTTTAAGGTATTGATATGATGGATTTCAGTAATTAAATAAATATTAGGATGATTTTTTTTTTGAGCGTTTTTTGTGTGAATCAAACCTCAAGAGGCCTCTGCGAACTTGTTCGTTGATATAGAATTAATCAGTTCTTGAGTAAGACCCAGTTGCTGCAAGGCTGGATGGACCTTGAATGCTTGAATGACAGCTCTTTGACAAAGGCAGATATTTTTTTCAACCCAGCGAAGAGCTTATTTTGAAAATTCATTAATTTTATGCTCCTCGAAACCACAACCTTTTGATTGAGAGTCGGTAGCGTTAGCAAATAAGCTGGATTATAAATAGATAAATGCGATGAAAATTTAAATTTAAAACGCTCATGCAAAAATAACATAGAATAATGTCACGCAAGAATGTTGAATGTTTAGCAAATACGATTATCTATAGTTGGCATTGCGCGTATTTTATCATGCGGCGATCATTATGAATCTACATAATATTAACACCTATGTTGCAAACATATATTGACACATAAAATTTATATTCAATGCACGCCCACAAGCAAACACGCATAAATTTACTTTTGGACGTCTCTGATTGTCGTTTTTATAAATTCAAAAAATGAACATAAATCCTGTAACTCTTGTCGCATACCTCTAAAACAGAGTATCTGCAAAGGTGAGCCAATTTTTACGGTATGGGTGATCAGCCTCATACAACTTCAAAAGTCAAGAAGAAAAAAAGCTTGAAAAAACATTAAGTGTAAACGACAGTCTCGTGGCTTAAAAGCTTTCATTCAAAAATGAAAAATTAAATATCACGCAAAAATGTTGAATGTTGAATGATGGCCTGCAGGAATTTATAAGCGCGGGATTGTTACTCTCAAACGACAGCTTTTGATAAACAGGTGTCTTGCCCAAAACAGGGATGACAACAAAATTTAAATTGATTATTTTTCCTTGTTTTAAGCAACGCCTGTCACAATGGTGTTAATGAGAATTGTTTTTCTACCGTCGCGTCGTGACAACTGAATTCTTGTAACGATGGGCAAAAGTAATAACGACAGTAAAAGCACTTGTTAAATAGGAAATTGATAATATTCCGAAATTCAAAAGTTCATTTTTATCAACAAAAAAAAATATAATTTTATGATACCATCTTTCTTCAAAAATATTGCGAAGGTGCACAACTCAATTTAATACCATAATATTTTTCATAATTATTGACCATTGCTCAAAATAATAACCAAAAATTACTTTCACCTTACCGAATTCACAAAATAAATGAAACTGAACGTTTTAAAGATTTTCTGTTTTTTTTTTTTTAATATTCGATTCGATTTAAACATAATATATATATCCCACATCACTACAATCCTCACACATCACTAATAAATTATCAATGCGTTGTCATGACAACAATTACATAGTAAACAATACTACGTTAGTCAAAGTGATGACATTTTTTTAAAATCAAATATACTTTTTTTTTTTTACTATAATCCCTTGACTTATAGGTTGGTATGAGACTGACCACCCATGCTGTAAAAAATGTTCACTTTGCCAATATCACTCCTGTTGCAGGGAAGGACGACAGAAGTTGGTGTTCTTATATTCATTTGAGGTTTGGTTTTTGAATTTTCAGTACACATGAGCTTTTGTAAGCGAGAACTTACACGTGTCTGTTTGTGGGCATGCATTTAATATGAACTTTAAATGTTAATATGTCTTTGCAACTTAGATATATATATATATTATAAAAGGATAATTTATTTATAAGGTACACATAATTGAAGAGCGCCGTTTTTGTGTGTGTCACACCTCAAGGGCCCTCTCAAATCACGGATAAGATTTTTTGTAAAGATGCGTCTTTAGTGCTTCTTTAAAGACACCAACAGTTTCTGCCTTCCTCACATTAGGTGGTAGTCTGTTCCACTCCATTGGGCCCGCAAACCGAAAAGCACGGTCCCCAAAATTAGTGCGTGTCTGACGTGACGGCTGGACTAAGTCAACCACCCCACACCCTGAGATAAGATGAGATTAGATTTGATAGCCCGATCAGCTGATCGTTCGGGGCCATGTTTTATTGCTTTCTACTTGTACGATTATCGGTAGATAAATTCGAATGTTGGGGCCTAGTTCTTTGATTTTAAAGGCATGTGTCCTATGAACTAAGCTGTCGGCCGATTGTAGCCCAGCCAATAAACCCTCCTGACTATCTGCGCAACTTAGATTACAGTTTATTACCATTGCGGTCAGTACGTTACATTGTCTACTGACAGAAGCAGGTAAGTGAGCAGATACAACTCGGTGATTTTGAAATGTACCACGCGATCCTCGTTTCCGCAATGGTTGAATAACACGGCATGGCAATTTGCATCTTATTCAGTTGACTTGGTTGCATCTCAATGCATCAGAGTTGTACCTGCCCGCAGTTGTAGCTATCTCTACACTTAGGAAAACGAACCGATTTCTAAATTAATGCATCTTTCTATTTGTTCTTCTTTTTTACTACATTTTTGTCAACGGCGATACCATGTTGAAAGCACCGGTTCTCATCAGATCACCGAAGTTAAGCAACATTGGGCGCGGATGCTACTTGGATGGGTGACCGCTCAGGTACACCGCGTGTCGTTGGCACCTTGGACCGGTCCGTAGTCCAGTGGAAACACTTCGGCATCGTAAATGGAAGGTTGTGGATTCGGATCCCGGCGGAGCACACAAATTATACCATTTATATTTCCAAGTATGCTCTTCGCTGGGTTGAAAAAAAATATAAAGCCTTTACCAAAGACCGGTCACTAAAATGTCCATCCAGCCTTACAGCAACTGGGTCTTTTTTTATTTTTATTTTTTTATTGAAACAAGAATACAACAGCATTGAATAGAATTTTGTACATATATAAGATATTTTTTACATTTCATGTCGCTTATTATTGTATTCTACAATTGCTTGAGTATTGGCGCTTTGTAGCTACGACCAAGCTCGTACACCTCTGCGGCACTGCAACAAGTGTCATAGACCCCTAGAGTCTCTAGAATCTAGGGAGTCTCCCGCACAGGATTTCTTTAAAAAAAATAGAGGAAGACCGAGAAAGGTATGGATGGATCGAATTTCCTAAATAGCGAATGATTGCCAATACAGAATTATAATAAAAGGAGAGCTTGTGTAAAGAAGGTTATGACTGGATGAAATGAAAGAAAAATGTAAGGACAGAAAAAAATGGCGGCTAATCTGTAATGTTGGCGGCTTATTCTTTCAAAATTTTATGTTATTAATATACCTATTGACTTTTTGTGTCTAGATTTATTTTATCTTCGCAACTTAGATTATAGATAATACATCTTTCCAATTGTACTCTATGGCATAAAAGGGTGGACACTTAGGTACACACTACACAGTGCCTCGAGAACAGACTCACGGCCTTTGAAATGTGAGTCTACCGTTGGATGTTGACGGTTTCCTCAAATCCAAATCTAAATCAAAGCTGCAAAGATATATATCATTTAAGATTCATATTAAGCGCATTCCCACAAGCAGACATATATAAATTCGCGCTAACACATGCCGCAAGTGGACCTACAATATAAAAACCTAATCTCAAATGAACATAAGCCCTGCAACTCTTGCCGACCTTCCCTGAAACAGGGGTGACATTGGCAAAGTGAACCATTTTTTACAGTATGGGTAGTCAGCCTCATACCTACCTATTAGTCAAGGAATGGATTGAAGGATTGAAATGCTTAGGTACTCAAATGCTAAGTTGCGTTCCCGTATGAATTCCAGAGCCGAAATTCTTATGTCCATCAAAAGGCAAAAACTGGTTTCTTTCGACCACGCTACGCTACAATTAAAAAATAAAACGCTAATAACCTACATGTTTTCCCCGAAGGGATCGCATGTGTCGAGTGGAATGTATTTAGATTTTGTAGGGTTTGTGTATTCACACAGTGAAAATTCATTTTATTTAAAATCAAATTATTTTTTATTAAACGTTGTTTTATTTTCACAATAATATTTTGAATCTCGAGTACTTTCGACCTTCAATATTCAGGTCATTATCTAATCTAATCTAATCTAATCTAAGCTGCAAAGATATATCTCATTTAAGATTTATATTAAATGCATTCCCACAAGCAGACATGTATAATTTCGCGCTAACACATGCCGCATGTGGACCTACAATATAAAAACCCAATCTCAAATGAACATAAGCCTTGCAACTCTTGCCGTCCTTCCCTGAAACAGGGGTGACATTGGCAAAGTGAACCAATTTTTTACAGTATGGGTGGTCAGCCACATAACAACCTATAAGTCAAGGAACATACATGACAAATTATATTTTTAAAATCAAGAGTGATGTATAAAAAATTAAAATTATTAAGAACAAACCATAGATCAAAATTACATAAATTCAAATAAATAGGTACTATAGGTACAATAAATATGAACTTAATTAAAATTAAATACAACAGTCAAAAATTAAAAGAAAGAAAACATAAAATAATGTATAATAATGAGGAATGAGGAATGTATTTACTTTACAAGTCAGGAGGCGGCCTTACGCCAACCACTTCAGTTGAAGTAGGGTTTCGCAGCTCCCGAGGGGGCTGGTTTTTTCTTGTGAAGGCTGAGTAAACCTTGCTTGTATTTTATTTTGGGTTTGAAAGAATCACCGAAACGGGAAACCATTTCTCGGCTTGGAATGCAAGCACTCTACCAACTCAGCTATCGACTGGACCGCAGATTGAGAAATGAGAAGTATTCACACCTGCATATCATTATACATACAGGATACAGGGAAGAAATGAGGGAAGATCTTGGTTGAAGAATTTGAGACAGTGGTTTGGCAGAAACACAAGATACCTACATCTTTCGTGGCGCAGTAACGAAGGTGTACTTGCAAATAAAAGGGTCAAACTTTTTATGCAACTTAATACTTTTATATTTCCTTTCAGATCCGATGCGAAATTTGGAGCACCGCAAATTTAGGTAGCCCTATTATTTCGTCAGGACATTATTTTTTATGGGATCATCTTACGGGCTCACAGAAGCTTCCAAAAGCGACGTTCTTACGCCATCTGACCCCAGGGAGATCCGTTCGGGATCCAAAGACAAGATCTTCGGTTTACAACAAGAACCACGGTTCAAAACAAGATCCAGAGTTCAAGTCAAGATCGTCGGTTCAAGACAAGATCAACGGTTCCAGTTAAGATCTTCGGTCCAAAACAAGATCTTTGGTCCAAAACAAATCTTCGGTTCAAGACAAGATCCGAGGTTCAAAATATGAAGCGCGGTTCAAAACAAGATCCACAATTCAAGACAAATTTTCGTTCAAACTTTGGTTCAAGACAAGATCTTCAGGTCAAGAAAAATCTTCAGTTCAAGACAAGATTTTTGGTTCAAGACAAGATACGAGGTTCAAGACAAGATCCAAGGTTCATGACAAGATCTTCTGTTCACAACCAGATCCAGAGTTGAAGACAAGATTTTTGGTTCAAGACAAGATACGAGGTTCAAGACAAGATCCAAGGTTCATGACAAGATATTCTGTTCACAACCAGATCCAGAGTTCAAGACAAGATTTTTGGTTAAAGACAAGATCTTCGGTTCAAGATAAGATCCCCGGTTCAAGACGAGATATTTTGCGGTTCGGGATATGCACGCGATCCATTAAAGTTTATGATCGACAGGAGCAGGTTTCGAAGAGATTAAAATTTATCCCTCATAACGCCAGTGGTCGATCGCTATCGATCCACCAGTCAGTCGAGATCTTAAAGATCGATCAGAAAAAACGTGAAGATTATTTCGTCCGGTCGATAGCTCAGTTGGTAAAAACGCCATTGAGCTAGGGTTCGATCCACGTCGACGGTGTCACAAAATTATTCCTTATATATATATTATACAAGGATAATTTATTTATAAGGTACACATAATTGAAGAGCGCCGTTTTTGTGTGTGTCACACCTCAAGGGCCCTCTCAAATCACGAATAAGATTTTTTGTAAAGATGCATCTTTAGTGCTCCTTTAAAGACACCAACAGTTTCTGCCTTCCTCACATTAGGTGGTAGTATGTTTCACTCCATTGGGCCCGCAAACCGGAAAGCACGGTCCCCAAAATTAGTGCGTGTCTGACGTGACGGCTGGACTAAGTCAACCACCCATTAGCAGTGTTCCCACCCACTGAATACCACGCACGGTAAACGACAGCTTGAAGCAAATCTACTCATAGCGGAAAAGAGCGCACTGTATGAACCACATCAACTTTGTTGATTTTTGTACAAAAAAAATATTTCTCAACTCATATAAGTAATTATCTTTTTTACTTTTTCCCAGTTTGACCACTATGGGATTTAGTGCCTTTTTCAATCATCCTTTAACATATAACTCCTCATGTAATACACTAAAGCATGTAAGGTTTTTTTTTTCAGACCCGGCACAGGTGTCCCAGTCTTCACAATGAATTAAACCCCTTCAAAGTTCCCAGCGGCACTTTTGTCTTCCACTTTGTAAAGATGTCAAAATAAAATAAGAAAAATTTCAGTAAAAAAATCATTTTCTAAGCACAGATTTTATTCATACAAAAACTAAAGATAAATTTACATTCTTGTCTCTTTTCTTCATTTGAATTCTCAATCCATTAGAGTGAGACAAAAGAAACAAGGTTGAGAATATTCATAATAGCAGTTGTAATTAATATGAGCATGTACACTATTAAAGGAAACAAATTTAATATGTGTGCTTTCTAAAAAAATTCTTATTCCACTACATAATAAAGGCTGTTTTTGTGCGCTGATCATATCCACTTGGTTTCTTCGTGTGTAATTTTCCTAATTGATTTATTATACAATGTTGATGTAATGCATAAAGGAATCAAATTGAGTTTTAGTGTCTCCCATTATTATCTTTATTTCACTTTATAATAAGGGATACTTTTGCACTTCATAAAAAAATCATTTGGTTCTTTGGCGTCGAAGTTTTCTTGTATTTTTTTTTTTAATAGGGGAGATGTCGATCTTATTTATAATGATTAAAATATTGTTAATTTTTTAATTAAAGGTGAATAAAATGAGGGGTCGGGTTTATAAGGAAAATATTGAAAAAATGTTGTTTGCGAATAATTATGGGGAAATATTTTAACTAGATTCTTGTTTGTAATTTAATACACTTAACGTTAACAATGGAAAAAGCTGCATTTTAATAGAGTTGTACTCTTAGGCCGGGTATTTTCAAGTTTAGTAAAATGAACTAAAATGCAATTTTACTTAAATTAAAATAATATTGAACACACCAAATTTCACCAGTTAATATTAATTTAATTAGTTAACCAACTATTTTTTGAAGATGTCGCCGGAGGATACAATTATTTGGTGAGCGCTGTTTTTGTGTCAATCACACCTCAAGAGACCTCTAGGTACTTGTCGCTGTAAAAAAGTCAATTCTCGAGCGAGAACCAGTTGGTGTAAGGCTGGATGGGCCCATGGTCTTTGGTAAAGGCAGATTTTTTTTTCAACCCAATCTATAATCTAATTTGCATAGATATATTCACATTTCAGATTCATATTAAATGCATGCCCACTAACAGACTCGCGCATACAAATGCTGCATGTGTGCTTACAAATTAATATCCAAACCTCAAATGAACATAAACCCAGCAACCTTCGCCGACCTTTCCTTAAATAGGGGTGACACTGGCCAAGTGAACCATTTTTTTAATGTTTAGGTGGTCAGCCTCATGCCAACATATACATTAAGTCAACGAAGAGAAAATTTTGTTTTTTTTTTTTTTTTTTACTCCGCCAGGGATTGAACTCGCGACCTTTCGTTTACGAGTCTGTAGCGTTGACCACTGGACTGCAGACCGGTCACTTGTACAACATGGCGGTCGCCGACCTAATAAGTGCCCGATAACACACACAATGGGTGTTTTGCAATAAACACTAAATAATGAATTTGTATTATTGTGTGCGAAACTCGTATTGGTATATTTGTCACAGTCGATAGCTTAGTGGGTAGATCACTTGCTTTCAGAACCATAGAGCTTGGGTTTAATTCCCAAGAGAAATACAAATTTTGTGGGCCATGCTTTGCAATCTGGTATAAGGCTGCCCACTTTGCCAATGATGATGATGATGATGATGATGATGATCTAATCTAATCTAATCTAATCTAAGTTGCAAAGATATGTTACATTGGAGATTCACATTACATGCATTCTCACAACCAGACACGTACAAGTTCGCGCTTGCACATGCCTCATGTGAACCTACAACATAAAAACCAAATCTCAAATGGACATACACCCTGCAACTCTTGCCGTCCTTCCCTGAGACAGGGGTGACATTGGCAAAGTGAACCATTTTTACAGCATGGGTGGTCAGCCGCATACCAACCTATAAGTCAAGGAACACACACACACGACAAATTACATTTTATACATCACTAAATAATAATATCCAAATACAAAATATCCATTTACAAATAAAACAAATTCTAATTTAATAAACCCTAGCCGCCAACATTACAGATCAACCGCCATTTCTTTCTTATGATGATGGATGATTTATTTCCGGTGGCGCCGTTTAATGATCACAGACCATCTCTAGGGCGCCGTGGCTCTTCGAAAACCGCATTTGCTTAAGTCCTCTTCTGAAGGCAACCTTTTGTTTTAGAGAAGATCAGCAAAAGTTGCAGAGTTTATGTTCATTTTTTTTCGTAAGTAGGTACACGTGCAGCATTTGTAAGCGCGTACTTACACAAGTTTGTTTGTGGGCATGCATTTGATATGAATTTTTAATGTTAATATATCTTTGAAACTTAAATCTTTATTATGGGTTTCCCATATAATGCACATTTTTCCCCCTTTTCGCGTAAAAAGTGTAAATATCCTGTAGTTTAGAAGTTCTTCATGAGCACTTCCTTTTAATTAGTACAATTACTATGAGAAGTAACACCCCATAAAATGTTTTATCCACAATTTCTCAAATCAGTGAATCAGCACTTATTTAGTACTTTATGGTCGCGATATAATATACGTATTTGCTTAACTAATTTTCAACTCATATTGCAGCTCATTTTCTTATCAATATTGTTCAACACTGGCTTTATACCCCATTACTAAGATAGTCATGTATTTTTAAAGCCATCTAAGATAGCCCAGAATCAGTCAATGGTTGGTATGAGGCTGACCACCCATGCTGTGAAAACTTGATTTACTTTTGCCAAACCCACCCCGGTTTCAGGGAAACACAGAAGGAGTTGCTGTTTATGCTCATGTGAGGTTTGCTTTATTTTGTATGTAGGTACACATGCAGTATGTGCAAGCGCAAACCATGATGACGTGCCTGCTTGTAGGCATTCATTAAATATGTTCCACCACATCTCGAAAGACGCAGTCTTTTTTTGTTTCTCTTTCAGAAAGACACTCCACACCACAAAATTCCGTAAAATATCCCCACCTTAAAGGTAAAACTGAATAAGTGCTGATTCACTGATTTGAGAAATCGTTTATGAAACATCAATGCGAGTTACTTCTCATAGTAAGTGTACTCGTACCAATTATAAGACAGTGCTCATGAAAAACTTCTAAACTGCAGGATTTTCACACTTTCTTACTATTTCTCACGCTGAAAATTAAAAAAAAAATGCATTTTTTAGAGAAACCCACGCTAGCTTAATATGTCACTTATTCAGATTAACCTTGAAGGTATCGCTATAGAAACACCTTAATTATTCAGCCACTTGTGTTGTATGGATGTGAAGCCTGGAGCCTGACTCAGAAACAAAGTAAATCTGTCGGATCTTTTAGAACAAAATGCTTCGTCTTATTCTCTGACCTGTACCTAAAGGTGACAGGTGGCGCATCCGTACCAACGTAGGTATAAGGTCCATATTCCACAACCCATTCGAAAAAACATTTCAATTGTAGAGTATACTCCAGGATAATCAGAAATGTTTGGATGGTGCTACCTTCCGTATTAGACCACTCGGACGTCCCAGGGTACGGTGGGCAGACAATGTCTAGGCCGACGCAAAAAACCTGGGAGTTAGGGGATCGTGAAGGGAAGCAAGATAAGACAGAGAGTTCTTGAGGATTGTGGTGTCGGAGACCCTGAGCCTTCAAGGTTTATAAGTGGGATATAATGAGACTTTCAAGAAAGGCACCAGGTCTCACAGCCTTACAGACACTCCAGGAACTCATGCCAACATTCCGTCCCCCCAGTGCTTGTCTGGCTAATCCACCATTTGATTAAGAGAAGACCTTAAAATGAAATTCTCTTAAAAATCCCATTCCACACGCAAACGCAAAAAAAAAAAAAAACGCAACTAAGCTACACATATAGTGTAACTTCTTGCCGCGTTATCCCCGAAGGGGTCGCATGTGGCGAGTTGAACCTATTTATTTTTACAGGTAAGGGGGCCGGCCTTACGCCAACCACTTCAGTTGAAGTGGAGGTTTCCCAGCTCCCGAGAGTGCTGGTACTCATTTATTGTGAAGGCTGAGTAAACCTTGCCGGTATTTTATTTTGGGGTTTGAAATAAACACCGAAACGGGAAATCATTTCTGACACCCTCGGTGGGATTCGAACCCGAGCTTTCGGCATGGAATGCAAGCACTCTACCACCTGAGCTATCGACCGGACCAATCTGAGCTAAGAAAAAACAGTAAAACGGGATAATGTGAGACTTTTTATAGAATGAAAAAAACGGATTTTACTGACCGTGTAAAAGAGAAGAACGATTTTCTCTACGTTTTGTCGGAGTCATATCCAACGTGCTCAAGAGACGTGTATATTCTATTAAGAAGAACCATGACCGTAATCATAATTTAAAATCTTTAATGTGAGACTTGTTTTTAATATTTAAAAAATCAATTTCCAGCATTCATAAGACACATTGGTCCAGTACACATACAAACATTGCTCATGTGTTGGAGATAAGACAAACAAGCACTAAGGTGACTATTATTGTCACAAATACTGTATTGTTATCAGGCGCATGCGCAAACAATCTGTTGCCAGGCCAGATAGCAGTGCATTTAAAAATGCCCCCGTCTTGCTTTTTGAACAAACTCTAAATAAGGTTCACATAATCTTCGTTTGCGATAAGGAACAATTAATTATACGCAATGCTCTCGAAGCGAAATGTAATCAAATGAACAAAATGATAATTTTCTGTCTGAAAATGCATTGTGGATGTAGGTACCTTTAAAACAATAAAACATTGATTGTTATCAAAAATTGATAAAATATTCCAAGGATATATAATTCATAAGGTCTTTATTGTTTTTATCAATATGTACAAAATATTACAATAAAAATAAATTTAAAAAATCTTATTACAATAAATACTCCCCAAAGTAAGCATAGCTTGTGTTTTGGGGAGGTATATTGAAGAAATATTTTTTTACAGTTACTGTTGAGAACAAATCTTAAAGGTTGGTACGAGCCTATGAGGCTGTCCCAATGGATGACATTTTTAATATAATGTTAATAATAATAATAATTTTCTACACTTTTATAGCGCCATTTCGTAACTAACGTCACTTCAAAGGCGCTTTGTAGGATTGTATTTGATTGTTTTAAGGTAATCTATAATAATATTGTTATGTTATTTTACTAAATAACAAATAAAAGAACATTCTCGAAGTGTGCAGTATCTATGTGTCGTGGGCCGAACAGAGCCGAACGGTCACGGAAGCAGCCGGACTGCACCGTGGGATCTGATCGGGCTGTCGATTGTCGCTCGGCAGACCTGGGCCAGACGTCAGCGACAAAGCACCAAGCACCCAAGCAACGGAGCTCCCTCCCCTTCTACTTGGAGCATACGCCATCCAAGGCATTCGCCTTGTGGACCAGAGACGGGAGCCTAGGAGCGCCCACCCAGGGGCTCCAACGTGTGGAGGCGTCCGCCTCGTGAGCCGCCGCTAGCCTGGGGCACTGACCCCGGCCATTCAGTCCGGAACTCCAGTCAACAGAGTAGGGAGTGTTTTAGTGACAAGGTCGGGCCATTCCCTTATTTCCCCTTTTTCCCCATATTACTAAAGTAAATAAACCCTTATTTGTTCATGTTAAACTCATCTTTTAATTAAATATACAACCTTCCCAAAATACAAGTAAGCAACGCAAAGAAAGAACCCCACGCCCTGAGTGATGCTGATGAGAGCTAGCCGGATGTAAGTATCCTGGAGATCCCTTTCCATTTAAACATAACAATATATAATCTAAGTTGCAAGGATATATTCATTTAAAGCTCTCAGATGTATGCCCACAAACCAACACGTGTAGTTAGCGCTTACAAATGCTGAATATGTACTTATAAATAAAATCCAAACCTTAAATGAACATAAGCCCCACAACTTTTGCCGACCTTCCCTGACACAGGGGTGACATTGGCAAAGTGAACCATTTTTTACAGTAAGGGTGGTCAGCCTCATACCAACCTATAAGATAAGGAATAATCACTTGGTAAAGCAACAAAAATGCTCAGATTGGTGAAATTTGGAAAGAATGGGATAGGCAAAGTGAATGTAAAAGTATGCAAAAGGTGATGGATATAAATGAATGGAAAGAAGTATCTTAGATATAAGATATGCAAAGACAGTAAAAAATAGCGGCAGCTCTACAGAGGCTTGAGCCCCCTCTAGCGGAATGATGACAGAGTTACAGTAACTCAAGCAAGAGCCAGTTGCTGTAAGTCTAGATGGAGCTTTGTTGAACGGATTTTGGTACAAGCAAATTAATTTTTATAAAATGAAATGATATTTTTTGGGCTCCTCTGGAAATGGAGCCCACAAACTTCTATCTACGAGTCCGTAGAGCTAACCACTAGACGACGGACCTATTCAGAGTGCCTTATCACTAACATTTGCAAGCATGTCAAAGTCGTAAACATGCAAGTTATAGTTTTCTCGCTTATGATTAAATGTAATGTTTAACATTCATGAACATTATTCGAACAAATTAATGGCCGGTAATAAATCATTACGTCAAAATGTGTTTGATTAAATATGTTTAGAAATCCAAATGGTAGAACTTCTACTTTTTGAACAAAAGGCTAAGGTTCAAGATTGTCATTCAAAGTGCAAGAATGTATTCACTTTTAAGATTCATATTTAGAGCACTTCCAAACATATATTGCGAGAGTACTTATAACCAAAATCTCATTTTTCTTTCCGTGCTACTTCTAACGAAGATCGGCAAATCATCATCAGTAAGAATGTCTGTCGCAGGTTTTTCAGCCACGATGTCCTTCGGCGTCCCTGAGTTCTTCTCTCCTCAATCTTACCCTGTATGATAAGATGGAGAAGTCAGTATTCTTTATTCCTCATAAGGTGACCGAAGTACATCAGCTTTCCCTGTTTGATGTTTGTTAGATACGTCCTATGGATACGTCGTATTCATGCGTCGGAGAACTTCCTCGTTGGTGACATAATCACGCCAAGAGATCTAGAACATTTTCCGGTAGGTGTACACTCATTTCGAGCGCTTCTGTAAGCCCTGCAAATTTTGGCGAACTTCCCTGAAACAGGGGTGACATTGTCAAAGTGAAACAAAGTGATAAATAAATTATCCTGCTCTGAATTTAGCCTGACAGTTGGTCAAATTAAAAAGAATATAGCTCTAATAGCTATAAAAATGAAAATAAAAAGACAATATTTTTGTGTCTTCTGTCATTTCATATGTAAGCTCTTTCTCTGTTGGACCGACCTCCGACGCGTATTAATTTTGTCGAATATATGGCGTGTTAAAAACCACGACTTTGATTTCTGCGAGTTGTAGTCCTCTCCGTTGTTCCCAATCCCCGTCCGGATTCCTACCAGTGTGAAATGAATAAACAGCAGCTTTTATTAAATAGAACCCGCTTGAAAACACTATCTTTGATTGAAGTTGCAGTAGAAGAAGAAGAGTTTAAGCACATTCAGATGTTGATGTTGGTAATGATGAAAGAAAATATGATCAGATGTCCAGTTTGTACACTCTATAAAGCGACCCGGCGAGGAAGCCGCGCCATTTTATGTGTGAAGTCTTGAGATAAATTCCCATAAAATGATATTGAATCCTCGGACGCGGCCATGAGGCAGAAACGTATGCAGGCATTACAGCTCTGTGATGCGACCAACCGGTGACATTGTCAGGTCTCTGCGATGTAAGTCATCACCATATTCTGCCCGCAGGTGACCAGTGAACGCGCAACAGTCTTGCGTGAGCTGGCCTGCTATTAGGTCATTTTGAGTAGAGGAGAGATCACACCAGCACTCTCGAGTCCAAGAGGCCTCTACAGGCTAAAATAAGAAAAACTTATTTTTTTAAAGGTATTCTTTAGCTATTGAGGTCTCAAAGAATATTAATTAAACAGAAAAAATAGCACTGTTGAGAATAGATCTCTTTGGTGGCTGTTTCTTAAGTAACAAGGGTTTGTTAAAGCGGCTCGATTATAATTTTTTATTTAATTATTCTACGAGTATGTATGTACAATTCCAATTATATTTTTAATCTGTAATTTCTATTGAAGTGTCAATTTTCTATTTAAACCTTCATTTAAATTATTGGTCACAACATTTGTCCAAATTTTAGTTTTTTGTTGTTCTTGGAATAATAATTGATTTTACACTGACCACCCATACTGTTAAGAAATGTCCACTCAAATGAATGCCAATGCTACCCCTGTTTCAGGAAAGGGCAGCCAGAGTTGCAATGTTTACGTTCATTTAAAGCTTGGATTTTTATTTTGTCGGTATCATGACGTGTAAGCAAGAACGTGTCTGCCAGTGAGCGTGCATTAAATATGAAATTTAAATGCTTACAATTTACATGATGTGTGACATCTTCAGACTCGAACCCAAGCCTTCTTGTTCCGGACGCAAATATTTTACCTACTGAACCATAAACTGAATCTCTCACTCTTGCATTGTACTGAAAAAACAGAGCCCCATGTGATTTTTGTTTAAAGACAACATTTTTCCATGTCACTCATACCTCTGCAAGTTTGCAAGAAGATTGCTCTTGAATGTTACACGTTCGTTCAGTCATACTCAACCTGCGGCCCGGCAAACCTTTCTGTGCGGCCCGCGGACGTGATTTACAAAATCTGGCATTCTATATTTCGTAGGACGTAGAAAGGGAGGCAACTTTTGAAAATTACGTGTGCCTACCCCCCCGTCGACGGATTCTTTTACGGACAAAATATACTTTTAAACCCCCCCCCCCCCCTCCACCCCGTCAACGATATATTTTGGTCATACCAGCATAGTGTTGCGGCCCGCGTAGATTTCAAATATAATATGTATGTGGCCCGAAGACAACAAAGGTTGAGTATCCTTGCATTAGTTGCTCTTGAATATTATGCATTAGTTTACGTGCAAAAGTGTCAAGCAAGAGCGATAGCCTGTAGCCGACGCTACAGTCTTGTATACCTGAGGAGTTTAATTAAAATAATACAGAGAAGTTTTATGCTATGTAATAAGCTGAAACGAAGAAGAAATCAATGTATTTTACGTACAAATTATGTATATTATTCCTTATAATATAAAGAATCAAACACAGTTTCAACTTTGCATATCTAGCTGTTGTCAGGTTTTCAGAATATTGGCAAACGCATGTTTTTCCAGCTTTTCAGCGTTCCTTGACTTATAGGTTGGTATGCGGCTGACCACCCATGCTGTAAAAAAGATTCACTTTGCCAAAGTCACCCCTGTCTCAGGGCAGGACTGCAAGAGTTGCAGGGTGTATGTCCATTTGAGATTTGGTTTTTATGTTGTAGGTTCACATGAGGCATGTGCAAGCGCGAATTTGTACGTGTCTGATTGTGAGAATGCATGTAATGTGATCTCCAATGTAACATATCTTTGCAACTTAGATTAGATTAGATTAGCGTGTTTCTTTTTTCCGGGTTTGAACAAGTATGGAAAACATTTTCGTCACAATTTCAAGACAATATGTGTCTTTAGATGTAAAAGATACATTCAAATGAATGATCGAATCGTTCTTTCTATAATAATAATAATTATATTAGAATGATTTATTTGGTGAGCGCTGTTTTTGTGTATATCACACCTCAAGAGCCCTCTGCGAGCTTGATCGTCGCTGTAGAAAGCGCCAATTCTCAAGCAAGACCCAGTTGTTGTAAGGTTGGATGGACCTTTTAGTGACCGGTCTTTGGTAAAGGTTTATGAATTTTTCAACTCAGCGAAGAGCACATTCGAAATATAAATGGTATATTTTTGTGCTCCGCCGGGATCCAAATTCACAAAAACTTCCATTTACGAGTCCGAAGTGTTGCCACTGGACTACGGACCGGTCCAAGATGCCAACGACACGCGGTGTACCTGAGCGGTAACCCATCCAAGTACTATCCGCGCCCAATGTTGCTTAACTTCGGTGATCTATGGGAACCGGTGCTTTCAACATGGTAACGTCGTTGTTCTATCCATATATAATCTAAAAAAAATATCTGTGTAACTTTCATTATAGATTATTATCGATAATAGAAGTTAGTTATATACATGTCGGTGTTATGGCCGAGGGGTAGAGGCGCATGTTCGACTAGCGATTTGGAATCGAATAACGTTTGTTTGAATCTTGCGTCTAGCCCACTTGACCATATCTTCGACCCTGGTTTAACAGATACCATCGCATGCACACAAGCTTCTGCTTTCGCATGAAGACAACTGGCCAAGCAAAATAGGTTGGTGGATTGCATTCCTTTTCACAAATCTATTTTTATAAAAGGAAATGTGTAAATCAGGCAATTTCTTCTTTTTCTTCTACTGAAAACAGCTCACAAGGTAAATCGCTCCCCCAGTTCTTGTTTACCGTATACGTCAATCTTGTCAAATATGACTTTGTCATGCAGTTGTCTTATGAATCAAATTCTACACAATCTGAGCTAAGAAAAACCGTAAAACTCGATAATGTGAGAGTTCTTTTAAAAAAAATTAAAAAAAAATTCTTGTTTGTATAAGACACATTGGTCCAATACACATGCAAACATTGCTCATGTAAAATTTTCTCAATCGCGTATACGGTAAACAAGAACTAAGGCAGCGAAATGCCAATATTTTACAAATTTTATTTTCAAATATCATTCTGGAGACTTTGAAGTTTCCAAACTGCATGGGATCGTCCAGCGAACGAGCAATTATACTCGGAGACGGCCGGAGAGTGAGATGATTGGAAGACATTGCCTCGCGACATGAACCCACCATTCTGGAACCTATTTATTTTATGCAACAAATAAACAACTGGCAAACAGTGTATGGCGGCCGGCCGAATACAATTTACAAACAGCGGGTTTTCAATAACGATCAACAATCTTCGCGAAAAAGGCATCACACAAAATCATTACTTTTGACAGTGTGCCTTCGTTATTTTTGCAAGCTTGTACAGCATGCATTTTATGAAGAATATTTACTTCGAGTGCCAATTTTGTTGGGATTCTTTAGTCTAATCTTTCTTTGATTATAATATTGTTACGTAGGTATGCAGGAGGTTATTAATTGTGTTTGGTTTGTCAGACCGGTTTTGTTAGACCGGTCGATAGCTCAGTTGGTAGAGTGCTTGCATTCTACCCCGTGAGCTCGGGTTCGAATCCCACCGAGGAGGGTGTCAGAAATGATTTCCTATTTCGGTGTTTATTTCAAACCCCATAATAAAAATACCGGCAAGGTTTACTCAGCCTTCACAAGAAATGAGTACCAGCCCCTTCGGGAGCTGGGAAACCCCCACTTCAACTGAAGTAGTTGGCGTAAGGCCGGCCCCCTTACCTGTAAAAATAAATAGGTTTAACTCGCCACATGCGACCCCTTCGGGGATAATGCGGCAAGAAGTTACACTATATGTGTAGCTTAGTTGCGTTTTTTTTTTTTGCGGTTTGTCTGTGTTGGTTGGTATAGGGTCTATGAAGTCTCTAGAAATAAGTAAACGCGTAGGTAGTTACGTACCTAATAATAATTTGTATTTGTTCGGAACTAATGAAGTGTAGAATCGAATATTCTGGTAAAATCCAGCAAGGTGGTATGTAACGATTCTCCTTGGTTTGAGAATGTTCGTAAATCTTAATTACCTGTATAAATTAGGGCCAAAATCGCCTGGAGAGGGAAAAATCAATCAACCGTCGAACTATACCATGCAAATGTAACTCTGAACCGAAAATGATAAAATAAAAAGTGTATAATAAAAAAAACTGCAGTTTTTATTAGATAGAACCCGCTTAAATACATAGGAATACAATATCTACACATGATTTTAAGTTAAACTTAAACTAAAAAATCTTATCCTTATTTGTATCTTACCTTCAATAATTAATTCTTGAAATAGCTAATCGACACTTATTTCAACTTGATACTTTATTCTTGCATCTTATCTATGCTTAATTCTTAATCGCACAAATTGTCACAAACTTCTTTGCTTGATTCTTGCATCTCATCTACGCGTCTTGATACTTGCATCTCACCTAACGTTATTCATATATCTAATCATTACTTGATTTTTGATACGTCAAATCGAGATTCAAATTGACACTTGATTCTTGCATCTAATGACGAATCTATTCTTGATTGTTGATGGTACAAATCGACATGTATATGTACTACAAATCTTTGCATAATTTTTGCATCTTATCCTCACTAGATTCCTGAATTCCTTTTCCTTTTCTCAAATAACATATTTCTGTACCTTAGAGCATAAACAACGGTTGTCACATTTAGTAAAATGTGCAGGAGACGAGTTTTAGTGAAAATGTGCACTTTTATAAAACCATCATAACTTCTAAACTAGAAGATATATTTTTGATCTGTAAAAACTGTTTCTCTTCTTTTATCAATATTTATTTATGTGAAATAATGTATTCCCGCTTAGAGCATGAACAACGTATGTGGAACTTCCGTGGTTTATGCTCGCACTTTTATGTGCATCCCATATTTATTACACTTGATATCTCAGTAACTATGAGTCCGAGGACTCCAATATCGTTACCACTTATAGAACAGCTAATTATAATAATTTCTGCATCATTAACTCAAAAACGCAAAAAAGTGGACTTCCGTTGTTTATGCTCTAAGGCAGCGGCTCCCGAATGGTGTTCCGCGGAACCCTGGGGTTCCGTAGAAGGCTCTCAGGGGTTCCGCGAAAATATTCAAGATTTCGATGTTTTTTTTTTCTAATTCTAGCTATTTTAAATCGCTTTACTCGTACCGTAGATGCAGCCATGATTGGAAAAGTAAAAGGAACAGTGTCAAGAATTAAAACTGTTGCGCCAAATTGTACTAGCAGTCATTGCATTTTACATCGACATGCTCTTGCCGTGAAAAGAATGCCATCTGATTTAAAACAAGTCCTTGATGAAGCCGTACAAATTGTCAATTTTGTGAAAACGCGTTCACTGCAGTCAAGGCTATTCAAAAAGACGTGTGAAGACATGGAATGTCAGCACCAATCACTCCTTCTACACACGGAAGTGAGATGGCTTTCCAGGGGAAGGGTTGTAACCAGATTATACGAATTGCGCGATGAACTGAAAGTTTTCTTACAGACCCTCCCTTCGCCTGCAAGTGCTAGCCATCTCGAACTGTTGCGCGACGAGCAATAGTCAGTGAGATTGGCTTATTTGGCCGATATATTTGATAAATTGAACAAAGTGAGCAGCTCTCTGCAGGGAAGACAGATAACCATGTTTACAGTGAGCGACAAAATATCTTCATTGAAAGGGAAAATCGCCTTCTGGATTGAATGTCTTGGACAAAAGAATTATGACTGCTTTCCGCTACTCCAGCAATTTCTCGAAAAAAATCATCTTCAAATCGCTGCAGACGTGGAAAAAAGTATACGTGAACATTTGACAAACCTGAAAAAGTCTTTGGACGAATATTTTCCAGAAGAAAAGTTACAGTTACAGAATATCAAATGGGTCCGAAATCCATTTAGGATTCATACCAAACCTTCAACATTGACTGTGTCGGAGTATGAAAATTTAATTGATATTAAAAATTCATCCACACTCAAACAACTTTTCGAATCTAAAGCTACCACGAACCCGAGCCAATTTTGGTTTGGCCTGAAAAACGAATATCCGGGCATCGTCGAAAAGGCTATCATGGCGTTACTTCCATTTGTGTCAACTTATAGATGCGAGGCTGGGTTTTTCAGCTTACGCCTACACGAAAAATAAGTTTAGGAGTAGGCTGAATGCTGCACCAGACCTCCGAATCCAATTGTCAGACATAAAACCTGACTTCAATGTTATTTTGTCAAAAACTATGAAAAGATTTCATTCTTCACATTAAGTTCATCTAACTAAAGTAAATATATTTTTGTTATAACTAAATAAATATTTTTATCTTAAAAAGTCTTTCTTTTAAAGTCAAACTATACTTACAAGATGCGAACACCAAGCCAAAAAGCCTCAGTATGGTGTGATCTCACGTAAAAAAACAATGTTACAGTTAGTTTACTTCTTACTTGAGCTCTAGGCCCTACTAGACTCTAGGGCCTAGCTAGGGTTCCGCCATCCGCACAAAAACGGTGAGCTAAAAAGGGTTCCGTAGCCAAAAGAATTCGGGAACCGCTGCTCTAAGGTACAGATTTTATCTTCAATTGATTTTTGAAAATCGTACAGAAAATGAAGCTTCAAACTTTTACCTTATTCTTGCATCTTATCTATTCATGATTATAGTAGTTTATCTATAGTTGATTCTAGCACACTGTTGCTGTATCTTTTGAAAGATACAATCCTTATAGTATGTACGGTGAATACATATTTTTTGTACAACTGATGAAATTAAGAACGGGTTTGGCAAATACAGCTAATCTCTACGCTGATCCATGAAAATATTTAATACATATAATAATAATCTAAGATTCAGATGAAGATGCAAGCATTACAGTTAAAATGCACTTACTAGGGTTAGCGTGCGTATGTCAACGCATGCAAATATTGCAACAGCACATTAATATATTGTAGGAAAATGTAGTATTTCTTAGTAATCAATAAATGAAAGCATCAATTTATATAATCAAGAAGTGTATACTTCCCGTTTTTGAAGAGGGTCATTGATGTCAAGATGTCATCTCCTATACAGAACTTAAAAGGATATCGACCAAAAAATAGCTGGCACAACAAGGCAAATTATGACTGGCAGAGACAATTGAACAAGGCATTGCCGGTAGAAGAGATGTTGACCAGAAGAGACTAATGCACAAAAAGGCACTATCAGTTACAAGAGGGTAGCGACCAAAAACTATATAGCACAACAAGGCACTATCTTTTACAAGAGAATAGTGACCAAGAAATAGCTGGCACAACAAGGCACTATCCTTTACAAGAGAATAGTGACCAAAAAATAGCTAGCACAACAAGGCATGTGAGGGTTTTTCCTCTCTGTCCTGCTGATTAACACTATTAATAATTAACAGCCACTTTAATATGTTTACTTTTATTCCTTTCACAATGTATACACAATAAACCACAGCACAATAATATTAATTATTCTTAATTACACAGGCTTCCGGCTCTCACGCCAGGCAAGCTTTTTTCTCTCTTCTTTATATTCTTTTGTTTTCCTTTTCATTCAAATTCAAATCTCATGTTCCATTTTACCTAACAAACAAATCCATCTCGTTACAATACACCTCCTTCCTCTCATAAAAAAAAAACATTCCCAATTTTTTTTTTTTCTTTTACAATGAGTAAATAACGTATCATCTCAGCCGGCGCCACATATTTTGTTTTATTTTAAGGATAAATTTCAAAAATATGAAAATAAAAAAAAAACCTGTTTCTGATACATTATTCAGTCATTAATACCTTTTTTAACAATAACAGTTATTTTCATACTAAAATTAATATACATAATTTTTTTTTTTTAACACAAATTTCATATTCAATATTATAAACAAATATTTTTTTTTTTAAATACTTGATTCAACAATTCAAAATAATCAAATAACAATACATAATAAACATTCACCAGTTTATTAATCAATTCATTAAAATAACTTTTTTTTTTTTAAACATGTATCACATCTTTCCCAATATTTAAATTTATTTCAAATTTATTTTTCATTAATAAATTTATCAGTCCATCAATTTTTTTTTTTAAAAAACTTTACCTTCATATGTAATACTTTGTTTAATTAATATTTCATACCTTCATTCATGCAATGTTTCATAATTCATTCTTTCACTGATCACTTTTATATCAACTTTCACCGTATCATTCATCACCTCAAATTTTTCATACACATGAAAATATGTTTTTTTTTTTTTTTTTTAATCTAATTTGATTATGTCCTTGATGTGATATTTATTTATAACATTTGTGTCTATATCTTTTAATACATAGACTATCTTGCTAACTTTCTTTTCTATTCTGGCTTTGACAAATTTTGGAGCCAACTTTGTACAGAAGTATTTCCCTGCATTTGATTGTATGAAATTTTTACGCCATACAATATCCCCTTGATCATAAACACGATTTGATCTACCTTTATTATAATAATTTGCATTTTTATTATATGCATCCCATAAATTTTCTGTTACAATTTTGTATAATGTGTTTAATTCCTTCATTTTATCTTTATGCATATCTCTATATTTATCTAAATCTTCCTTTGATTCTATTTCATCATTTACTATTTCACCATGAATTTCACCATTTAGTACAATCTCCCTACCTCTTGCTAATACATTAGGTGTGTATCCTGTTGCTAAATTGACTGTATTATTTATTATGCTTTGTACTGAATCTAAGAAAGTATCCCATTTTCTTTGTTCATTTTCAACAAAAATAGCTAATGTGTATCCTATTGTTCTATTATATGTCTCTACATTATTGCACATGGGAGTATATAAAGTTGTATAAAATATTTTCTGTACTCCATATGAGTACATAAAATCTTTAAATGCATTTGACTTTAAATTCTTTCCATTATCTGTTATTATCGTTTGCGGTACTCCTTCTGTTAAAAATATTTTATTTTCTATTAATTTTACTATTTCTTCTGTAGTAGCTCTTCTTAAAGGAAATAACCAACAATATTTGGTAAAAACATCTATTATTAATAATATATGTATATAGCCCGTACTTGATTTTGGTAATGGTCCTATCAAATCAATACTCAGCATTTTTAACGGTCTATCCACTCTTTTTCTATTTTCCATTTTTCCTGCTGGAGGCAAATTATTCGGCTTATACATTTTACATTTTTGACATTTATTTATAAAACTTTTTATATCTGCATACATATTTTTCCAATAGTAACATCTTGATATGTATTTATAAGTTTTAAAAATACCTACATGTCCATTATCATGATGATTCTTTATTATAGTTAATCTATTGTCTATAATAGGTATCTCTTTCCAATTATATTCCTCTGTGAAAGGATTATCATCATTTATTAGTTTAAATAATTTATTATCTACCATTTTGAATTTTTTGTATTTGTATGGTGTTTTTGTACATCCTTCTGCGATATTATTATACCAAGGATCTGCAATATTTGAATTTATTACTTCCATTTCTTTAGTACCAGGAATCCTAGATAATACATCTGGCACTGTATGTTCTTTCCCTTTTCTATGCTCAATCTCAAATTCATACTGTGAAAGTCTCATGGCCCATCTTGCTAATCTACCTGTTGGATTTGATATTTTATTCAAGAATTTTAATGCCATATGATCAGTTATTACCTTGAATTTCATCCCATCTAGATAAGATCGAAAATGTTCAATTGACTCTACAATGGCAAGAAGCTCACGTTCTGATGTCGAATAGTTTTGTTCTCTAACTGTCAAACTTCTTGAAAAATATGCTATTGGCTTTTCGGACCCATTGATATTTTGGTTTAATACTGAAGCTACTTGATTTTTACTGGCATCAGTGTGTAAAAAAAAATCTTTTGTGAAATCCGGACATATTAATACAGGGGCTGTGCTTAAGGCTAATTTTAAATTATTAAATGCATCCTCAGATTATTTTGACCAATTAAAATTGTTCTGACCTTTTTTACCTCTCAATAATTTATTTAGTGGATATGATATCTCACTGCAGTTTCGTATAACTTTTCTATAAAATCCTACCAAACCTAAAAACATTCGTAGTTGTTTTACATTTTTCGGTGAAGGATATTCCTCTATAATCTTGACTTTATTTGAATCTGGCCTTAATCCATTTTCATCAATAATGTATCCCAAATATTTTAAACTATCTTTGCAAAATTCACATTTTGAAAATTTTACCGTTAACCCTGCTTCTTGTAATATATTTTTAACTTGTTTTAATAAATTTAAATGTGAATTGAAATCTTCGTTAATAATAATTAAGTCATCGATATAACAAAATATGTTAGTATCAAATTTAGGTCCAAATAATTTGTCTAATAAACGCTGTGTTTCAGAACTTGAATTTTTTAAACCGAACGGCATTTTTGTGAATTGAAACAACCCTCTATTTGGTACGACGAAGGCAGTTTTTTCTTTGGACGATTCTTCTAGTGGAATTTGCCAAAACGCCTTGCTTAAATCTATTGAAGAGATATATTTGGCATTTCGTAAATTTGCTAAAACTTGATTTAAATTTGGAATGGGATAGTTATCTCGTTTTGTTACTTCATTGAGTCTTCTAGAGTCCAAACAAAATCTAGGCGTTCCATCCTTTTTAATTACAATCACAACAGGACTGGACCACGAAGATTTGGATTGTTCAACTATACCTTCTTTTAACATTTTATCTAACTCTGTGTTAACCTGTCTCTGTCTTGCTGGACTGAGTGGATAATACTTTTGTTTTATTGGAGGACCTTCTGTCTGAATTCTGTGTTCAATGAGGTTTGTGCATCCTAAGCCTATTTTTTCATAAGAGATGTCCTTGAAATCATTTTCTATTGTTTTTAATTGCTGTAATTGGTTATCTGTTAATTTAGTTCTATTTGTAATTTTACCTAATTCACTAATATTTTTGCTATTTGAATATGTAATTTTACTTATTAAACTCGGTTCTAATTCAAATTTTATCCAAAAATCTATTCCAAAAATTAAGTCTTGTTGTAAACCTTGTAAAACATAAAAATCTACATGTTTTATTTGATTGTCACATTTTACCTCTAAATTTATTTTACCAAGTATTTTTATATTTTTACCATTTGCTAACGAGATATTATCATGGGTTTTTATAATTTTGTAATTTCTTTGTAAAAAATAATCAAATGTTTTTTCATTATCTATAATCTATAATCTAAGTTGCAAGGATATATTCATTTAAAGCTCTCAGATGTAAGCCCACAAACCAACAAGTGTAGTTCGCGCTTACAAATGCTGAATGTGTACTTACAAATAAAATCCAAACCTCAAATGAACATAAGCCCCACAACTTTTGCCGACCTTCCCTGAAACAGGGGTGACATTGGCAAAGTGAACCATTTTTTACAGTATGGGTGGTCAGCCTCATACCAACCTATAAGTCAAGGAATACGAGTAATAAATAACATTTAAGTAAACAACAAAATCTTAAAAATAAATCTATACAAAAAAAGTCAGAAATTTCCTATGCAAAAAATGTAGCAAATTAATACACCAACATTAGAAATCAACATTGCAGATTAGCCGCCACTTCTTCCTGTCCTTGCACACTTCTTTCATTTCATCCAGAGTCATAACCTTTTTCATGCAAGTCCTCCTTTTATTATGACTCTGGATATCCCATTCATTCGCTATTTCAGAAATTTGATCCATCCATACTTTTCTCGGTCTTCCTCTACCACGACATCCATCTATTTTAGCAACATATACTTTCTTCGTCAATCTTTCATCACTCATTCTCTCCATATGCCCGAACCATCTTAACATACTTCTTTTAATCTTCACTTTCACACTTTCCCTTACACCACATTCTTCTCTTACAAAATCATTCCTCACTCTGTCACTTCGTTTTTTCCCAATCATACTTCTTAGATAGTCCATTTCTACTGTATGGACTTTACTAATTTCCCTTTCACTCACCGTCCAGGCTTCACTTCCATACATCAAGGTTGGCACTAGTATACCACCGTGCACCGCCAATCTAACATTTTTTGAGAGATTCTGGTTCCTGGCGATGCTAGCGGTAGCACCCAGTACGCACCTGCCTTTCATTATTCTTCTTTCAAATTCACCGGTCATTCTTCCATCTTTTTCAAACTTACTTCCCAGGTATACAAACTCATTTACGACATCAACATTCATTCCATTAATTTTAAATTCATAATTCATACTTTCATCATCTCTTTCAAAAATCAATACTTTCGTCTTACTTGCATTCAACTTCAAATGGTTACCTTTCAAAGCTTCATTCAATCTAGAGAGCATTGTTTGCAATTCTGCTGCTGAATCAGATACAAGAACTGCATCATCTGCATACAGTAGAACACTCACTTTGCTCTCTCCTATCATCAATCCACAATCATTAAGTCGAGCATCTCTGACACACTTGTCCATGACTATGTTAAATAGCCATGGACTCATCACACATCCTTGCCTCACACCCTTATAAACTTCAAACCACTCACTATACTCACCATCAATACGGACACATGCCTTACTATTTTCATAGTTTGCATGCACCGCACCTAGGAGAGCCCCATTCACTCCGTATGCTTTCAAAACATCCCATAACATACCTCTGTCTACTGAGTCAAAAGCCTTTTCCAGATCTACAAAGGCCGTGAACAGCTTCCGCCTCACCGACAATTGTTTTTCAACAAGTTGTCGTAGAGTAAAAATCTGATCAACACAGCCTCTACCGGCCATAAAGCCGGACTGTACATCGGAAATCCTTTCACTAGTAGTCAGAATCACATTTTTTATAATCACCTTACAGAAGACTTTTCCTGGTATACTGAGTAGACTGATTGGTCTGAAGTTCTGACAGTCTTTTTTGTCCCCTTTACCTTTGTAAATGGGAACAATGACTGCCTTCCTCCAATCCATCGGTACTACTCCTGCATTCACACAGAGCTTACATAATTCGTACATCCAATCTATCACACATTCACCTCCTGCTTTCAACATTTCACCATTTATACCATCAAACCCAGCAGACTTCCCATTCTTCAGACGTGAAATAGACACTTTCATTTCTTCTTTCATAATATTTAATTCATTCGCTTCATTTATCTGTTCATAAATTCTTCTTTCACCCTGACCAAAAATTTCTTGAAAATAGTTCTTCCATCTCTTGCATACTTCTTCATTCTCCCATACCATCTCACCGGCAGCACTTTTGACTCCCGGAGTGGTCAATGCAGAAGATTTATTTCTATCCGCATTGATCCACCTCCAAAATTCCTTCTTACTGTCGGTGAAACTTTTGTTAATCCTTTCATCAATCTTTCTTTGTTCATTCATCTTGCTTTCATAAATTATATTCTTCGCCATTCTCTTAGCTATCTTATATTCCTCTTCTAGCTTTCTATCATTTCTATCATTCAACCAATTTTCGTAACACTTTTTCTTAACTTTCACAGCTTCCTTCACTCTATCATTCCACCAGGCATCTCCTTTCAATCTTCCACCTTTCGTTACCCCACATGCTTTTTTAGCACATTCAGTCATTCCTTCTTTCAGATCTTTCCACATACTTTCAATATCTTTTCCACACACACTCTTCTCAAGTTCACTCACACTTAAAATTTTGTGGAGCTCTGATACGTACTTCTCTTGCACATTTTCTTCATTCAGCCTTTCTACTTTTATTCTAGGCAATCTTACTTTCCTCTTGCGTTTCTTCTTTCTTACTTCACCAATCATTATTTTGGCACATAAGAGATAGTGGTCACTGCCTATTTCAGGCCCCCGGTAGACACGGCTATCTCTTACGGCTCCTCTCAATCTTTCATCCACACAGATGTAGTCAATGATTGTGCGACTTCCCACAATCTGCCTCGTGTACAAATGCACATCCTTATGCCGAAACCAAGTATTCGATGCAAAAAGACTGTGCTCCGCACACAAAGCAATCAGATGTCGCCCATTATCATTGACTACACCTCTCCCACCAGGACCAATTATTTTCAAACATTCATCCCTCTGTGCACCTATCCATCCATTCATATCACCTAAAATTACAATGTTTTCATTATTTTTCCTTTCATGCACAACCGCATTCAATTCATTCCAAAAACTCATTCTCACCTCCATACACTCTGAATCAACAGGAGCATAACAGGCAACCAAGAAAAGTCTCAAACTGTTAATTTTGAATTTAACAACCAAAATCCTAGGAGAAACTCTTCGATAACCCGTTATACATCCTTTTACACACTCACTCACAATCACACCTACACCTTGCCTTTCATTCCCATCTTCCACACCTGACCAAATATACAATTCATCGTTCACTAATACTTTCTCACCATTTCCTTTCATTTTTGTTTCAGTCACACCCATTACTTTTATTCGTTTCTCTTTCATTACATTCATAATTTCTTTCTCCTTGCAATCATTCATCTTCCTTACATTCCATGTCCCGAAAATCATTGATTGCAGAAATAGATGCACCTGAATCTAGTAAACCTGTAAAATTTTTGTTCTCAATATTTACTGTTAAAAATGGTCTTTTATCAAATTGTTTAGCAAAAATGAGTGGTGCAATTTGATAATTTTTATTAAAAATTTGAATGAAATTAAGCCAGCTCTTCATTTCTGATTTTTGTGTTTGTACTGAAGGCCGACTATCTACAAGTTTTTTGAATTACTATTGTATGTCATATTTGTTCTGTTTTGTATATTTATATTTCTGTTCATTTTTGTTTTGTCTGTATAATCACTTTTTTTATTTTTAACAAAACAATCTTTTTGTACATGTCCTGTACGCTTACATGAGTAACAGATTACTGTGTGTTTTTTAAAATTTCCATTTTTTATAAAACAATTTCTTTCCACATGTCCTCTTTTATTACAAAAGTAGCATACTATATTATTTGTGAAACTTCTACATTTATTCTGTATGTAATCTAATTTTCTATTTTTAGTCCAACAATCTATTTCATCATGTCCTAATTTATTACAAAAATTGCATTTTTGCATTACATTTTTCTCTTTTATGTCATTCATTACATTTAAATTCTTACATTCATTAAATTTGAAAAATGATTCAAACTTGCTACATATTGTAGATAATTCCTCTGTATTTTTAATTTCAGATGTTGTCAGTAAAGTTGCATATTTTTCTGACAATCCATGAATTATTATGTCCATAAGTTCTTTATCATGCATTCTTTTATTTAATAAATTATTTTTTGATTTTACCTTTAAAATATAAACAGATGCATTATCATGACCTTGTACCATATTTAAAATTTCTAACTTAAGATTCCTTTGAAAGTCATATTTTTCAAATTGTTGTAAGAATTTGGTTTTAAAAATTTTCCAATCAAATTCACAGTTAATTGCTCTGTACCAAGTTAACGGAAAATCTGTTAAAAATATAGGCATACACTCTACCAAATAATCTAATTTTAATTTGTAGACTTTGGCTAATTCTTCTAACCTTATTATAAATTCATTTGGTTCACTTTCACCATTAAAAGATATTTTTAATTTGAGAGGATCAAAATTTATGGACTCCATTGTGTTACTTTCTAAATCCTTTTTATTATTTATTGTTTTAGATTTCGTCATTTGCTGTATATTTTCAATTTATGCAATTAAAAAAAATCATTTCATTGAAAAAAATTTTTTCATACAAATTAAATATAACCCCATCTATATATATTTATCTAAACTGATTTGAAACAAACTGGTTCATATCCATTCTTCATTCTCCCGCGACGTTCGATTTTTGAATTTCCATTCTTCTGAACGTAATGTAGGTAGTTTGAATTCTCTCACCTTCAATATTTTCAAACAGCGCGGCGTTTCAAATCTTGTAATTTCTTGTTGTTAATTGTATAAGTCGATGTCTTCACTAGCTTTTAAACGTGTTGATGCTTTCACAACCATAAATCTGTCCAATTTTAATTATTTCATATATTGTATTGTTTTCAATGTCATTTGTTGAAATCGACTGTCATTTGTTTTTGTTTGTGAAAAATTTTCTTCATAGGAATTTCATGTACAGATTTTTTCTTTTACGTTGGGCGCCAAAATGTGAGGGTGTTTCCTCTCTGTCCTGCTGATTAACACTATTAATAATTAACAGCCACTTTAATATGTTTACTTTTATTCCTTTCACAATGTATACACAATAAACCACAGCACAATAATATTAATTATTCTTAATTACACAGGCTTCCGGCTCTCACGCCAGGCAAGCTTTTTTCTCTCTTCTTTATATTCTTTTGTTTTCCTTTTCATTCAAATTCAAATCTCATGTTCCATTTTACCTAACAAACAAATCCATCTCGTTACAGGCATTATCCTTTAAAAGATAATAGTGACCAAGAAATAGCTAGAAAACAAGGCGCTATCCTTTACAAGAGAATAGTGACCAATAAAAAATATAGAACAACAATGCACTATCCTTTACAAGAGGATAGTGACCAAGAAATAGCTAGCAAAACAAGGCACTATCCTTTACAAGAGAATAGTGACCAAAAAATAGCTAGCACAACAAGGCATTATCCTTTAAAAGAGAATAGTGACCAAGAAATAGCTAGAAACCAAGGCGCTATCCTTTACAAGAGAATAGTGACCGAAAAATAGCTAGCACAACAATGCACTATCCTTTACAAGAGGATAGTGACCAAGAAATAGCTAGCACAACAAGGCACTGCTTTCCAAAGGATGGCGACCAACAGAGACAACCAGCTAGCACAACGATAGCACACGATAATTATACAAGATAAATTTATTCGGTGAGCACTGTTCTCGTGTCCGATCACACTTCAAGGGTCCCCTGCGAGCTAGGTCGTCGCTACAGAAATCGTCCATTTCAAGGAGGACCCAGTTGCCTTAGGCTGGATAAACCTCTATGACTGGTCTTTGATAAAGGTAGACTACCAGCGGTAGTAGTTATGTATGTCGGCGTTGTGGCCGAGGGTATCAAATCGCTAATCTCGACTAGCTGGTTCGATTCCCGCTTGGCTTTTTGAGCATAATTTTGATACTGGTTCTACAGATGTCATTGGGTTGTTATAAAAAAACCTTAAATATAAAATACATTAATTCCAGACATAATAAGTTGGTGAATTGCATTCCTTTCAAAATTATGGTGGTGAGGATGATTACATTTACTGCATACAATTCTATTTCTTTTTTATCTTTCATCTCTCGGTAACATTGTATAGGCGAGTTTGCACGGCAAAAGTATTTATTAAAATGTCGATTGTTATTGAAATGCTTCATGAACATGGTGCGCGAGGTCTGAGATGCTCTTTCCACAAGCGATCGTAACTTACAGTAGTGGGCATAGGCGTCGCATTGCAGGGCACGCAGATTACATTTACAAGTATGAAACTGTACGCCCTAAAAATGTATTAAAACTACAACGCTCACCAGGGATGCTGATTCAGTTTTTGTGCTATCTTTTTGATAAAGCTTCCACTTCAAATATATGTGGACTAGAAATTATTACATTAAAGACAGAAAGAAAGAACTGCAAATCGTCCTTAGTTAGAGAGAGAACAAAGGTGTTCACAGTGTGATTTCATTAAACTTGTGTCGAGCTATAAAATCTTTACAAAAAGTTGGCGGTAGTGAAATTTATGTCTGCACAAAGCTTGTGCGCACGCGTTTTTATTGTTTTGGTCGTTTCAGTTTTGAAATAATTAGAATACAACATTATTATTGGTTGTCGAAACACAAGACGGAGAAAGCAAGAAGCCATAGGATTTCACATGATCTTGAAAAAATCTTCTCCATGATTTAAGAGGGCCCTTGAGGTGTGGCAAACAAAAACGGCGCTCTTTAAATATGCGTACCTTTCAAAAAACTAACCTGGTATGTTTATATATTATTATAGATACTTCATAAGTATTACATCGATACCTTAAAGGTAAAACTAAATAAGTGACACATAAAGCTAACATGGGTTTCTCGGAAAAATGCACATTTATTCCTATTTTCTACAAGAGCAAACATTAAAAAGGTGTGGAAAATATGCAGTTTAGAGATTCGTCATGAGTATTTCCTTATAATTACTTCACTTACTATGTAAAGTTACACCCGATAAAATGTTCAATGAATCAAAACTTCAGTTTTACCCGTTTTACCTTAAAAGCGGTGATATGGTGTTTGACAGGTTCGTTTGACAAGCTAGTGCCATAGTAGTTTACAATACCGTGAGCTCGTTTCGTCTCCACCGATTTTACACAGTTATTGTTGAGATTAAACGTTATGTACTTAAACTTGGAGTTCAGGTCCTCAGGGCGAGATCGTGACGAAAAGGTTGGACAAATCAATCCACAAAGGAACATGAATTATCAAATCGCGAAAGATCGAAGGTCAGGATGGCGAACTTTACTCCGATTCATGGACACTTGGATTCTGCTTCAAACTTTATGTTGTTTTGTACATCAAAGAAAACCGTACTGTACTGTATCTTGCTGCCGTTCGACTAAAGGTGGTCGGTACCTCCGCAGATGCTTCTCACTTTTGTTCTGTCTTTCTTTGACTTATAGGTTGGTATGAGGCTGACCACCCATACTGTAAAAAAATATTCACTTTGCCAATGTCACCCCTGTGTCAGGGAAGGTCGGCAAAAGTTGTAGGGCTTATGTATGTTCATTTGAGGTTTGAATTTTATTTGTAAGTAAAAATTCAGCATTTGTAAGCGCGAACTACATGTGTTTGTTTGTGGGCATGCATTTGAGAACTTTAAATAAATATATCCTGTCAACTTAGATTATAGATAGACTAGGGGCGTTGCCCCTGGCTGCTACGCAGCCCAACCCCTTAACATTTGTGAAATGTTTATATTGCACATAGTTTCCTCGCGTTAAACTTCGTAGTATTAAAAAACATGTAAAATAAAAACACGCAGTTTTTGTAATAGAACATTTACTTAGATTTGTTAGGCTTTGATAAAATAAATTTATGAAAATCCGCCATTACAAAAAAATACTGGGAATATCCCGCACTGTAAACGGTTATACCTTAATATAATAAATACATCGATAGTGTATGCAAATATTTAATTTTTTTACTCAAATGAACATAAGTGCAAAAAGAGTTGCACTTATGTTCATTTGACTTGGGTGTTTATGTTGTAAGTCCACATGCAGCATGTGTAAGCGTGAACTTTTACGAGTCTGCTAGTGTACTTGTGTTATGTCACTGTGATTTTTGGTTAAAGTGCGGTTCGGTTATATGTGCTGTTTTGACACTGTGCTGATTTGTCACTGTGCTGTTTTGTCACTGTGCTGTTTTGTCACTGTGTTTTTTTGTTACCGTGTTGTTTTGTCACCGTTTTGTTGTGTCACTGTGCTGTTCTTTCACTGTGCTTTTTTGTCTCCGTGTTGTTTTGTCACTATGCTGTTTTGTCAACGTGCTGCTTTGTCACTGTGCTGTTTTGTTACTGTGGTGTTTTGTCACCGTGTAGTTTGGTCACTGTGCTGATTTATCACTGTGTTGTTTTGTCACCGTCATTTTTTTTCACTGTGCTGTTTTGTCACTGTGCTGTTATGTCACCGTGATTTTTTGTCAATATGCCGTTTTGTCACTGTGCTGTTATATCACTGTGCTGTTTTGTCACCGTGCTGTTTTGTCACTGTGCTGTTATGTCACTGTGCTGTTTTGTCACCGTGCTTTTTTGTCACTGTGCTGTTATGTCACTGTGCTGTTTTGTCACCGTGCTTTTTTGTCAATGTGCCGTTTTGACACTGTGCTGTTAGATCACTGTGCTGTTTTATCACCGTGCTGTTTTGTCACTGTGCTGTTATGTCACTGTGCTATTTTGTCACCTTCCTGTTTTTTCACTGTTTATTTGTCCCCGTGCTTTTTTTGTCACTGTGCTGTTTTGTTACTTTGTTATTTGGTCATGTATCGTTTTGTCACTGTTATATAACTATGTAATATAGCTTTGCAACTTAGATTACAGATTATAAAGAATAGAAATCAAAATAATTTCCTTGTCTTATAGGTTGGTATGAGGCTGACCACCCATACTGTAAAAATGGTTCACTTTGCCAACGTCACCCCTGTTTGAGGGAAGATGGGCAAGAGTTGCAGAGCTTATGTTCATTAGAGATTGTGTTTTTATGTTGTAAGGACACATGCAGCATGTGTAAGCGCGAACTTATAAGTGTGTGCTTGAGGGAATGCATTTAATATGAATCTCAAATGGTATGTATCTTTGCAACTTAGATTATAGAACTAAACAAAATAATTTCCTTGACTAATAGGTTAGTATGTGGCTGACCACCCATACTGTAAGCAATGGTTCACCATGCAAATTTTATCTCTGTTTGAGGAAAAGTCGGCAAGAGTTGCAGGGCTTATGTTCATTTGAGATTAGGTTTTTTGTTGTAAGTCCACATGGGGCATTTGTAAGCGCGAACTTTTACCTGTCTGCTTGTGGGAATGCATTTAATATGAATCTCAATGGTATGTATCTTTGCAACTTAGATTATGTAAAGAAATACACAAAATAATTTCGTTGACTTATAGGTTGGTATGAGGCTGACCACCCATACTTAAAAAAATGGTTTACTTTGCAAATTTCACCTTTAATTCAGGGAAGGTTGGCAATAGTTGCAGGGCTTATGTTCATTTGGAATGGGTTGTTATGTTGTAAGTAAACATGCAGCATATGTAAGCGCGAACTTATACATGTCTGCTTGTAAGAATGCATGTAATATGAATCTCAAATGTTATATATGTTTGCAACTTAGATTACAGATTGAAATCCATTTTTATTTGGCTTTTTTTTTTTTTTAATTTGCATGAAATAAAAGAAAATGTAAAAAAAACTGTCACGTTTTGCCGCTAGATGTCAATATTGTTCCATACATTTTCAGTATGAACAAACAGATGAATTGCTAAAAGTTTTCATACATTTGTAAACACACACGCGAAAGCTCGCAGCATTGCAGCATATATACAAAAATTAATTTGCCATAGGTCATGAATGTGTTTCATCTGCTGTGATGGCATTGGTTTTGAAAATCGAAACTCGACGACGAAAGACGACGACGAAGGGCAATATAATAAAGGATTATAGATCACCGATCTTCGATAGAAATGTCACCAAAAGAAGAAGAAAATTGTACATTGTGATTTATCTTTATTCTTTTTGTTATCTTGTATTACTTTTTTGAAACCAAACAATGGGTTCAGTTTTCAGTGAGCTTAATTATAAAGCTTTTCAATCTGGGCTCCAATTTCTATACAAAGCAATTATATACATAGATGCACAAGGATAATTTTTCTGGAAGGTACACAAAATTAAAGAGCGCCATTTTTGTGTGTGTCACACCCATTGAGGGTCACACCTCAAGGGCCATCGCAAATCACGGATAAGATTTTTCGTAAAGGTGCGTCTTTGGTGCTCCTTTAAAGATACCAACGATTTTTGCTTTCCTCACATTAAATGGTACGCGGTAGTCTGTTCCACTCAAAAAAATCACCATCCATTCTTTAAAAATGTCCGAGCCGTGTTTTTTTATACTTTTATTTTTTTATCTCTTTTATACCACACTCGTTCATCACCCAATCATTGCGAACTCTATCATTCAGTGTCTTGCCAGGCATTACGTACATATTTTACTCAACTCACATTCATTAACTGTCCTCGCCTTATTCCATACATCAATGTCGGTATCAGTTTCGTTCAAGTTGATGTCGTTCACTAGCGTATTTGAAACACGCCTCGTATCACGCCTGGACCTTTGACAATAACTTCGACCCTGGTTCAACAGATGCCCCTGCATGCACACAAGCGTCTGCTTTCGCATGAAGACATCCGGCCAGGCAAAATAGAAAATTGCATTCCTCATTACAAATCTATTTAAAAATATATGTAGATATGTATTTACATACTCATCAACTGACCACTCTTTACTCTCATACATCAATGCCGGTATCGATATGCCATAGTCGAGTGGCATAAGAAATATAAATTTAATAGTTTCCACTTAGCAGGATATGCTCAAACCCTCCTCACACCCCGACCCGTGTGTATTAATTTCAGGACTATAAATAGCATGGTTACAAATAGGGAATTCAAAATATTGAAACCGTAAAGTATGAAATAATGGTTTCAAAATTTCCGCCAGCGATATGGAAACAATCGGCAGTTGCCGATCGGAAGCACATTTCCAATACAAGAGCTGTAAAATTTAAATAAATATTTTTCAAAAACAAAGCATTGTTTTCAGGCGGAAAAAAATATATAGCTTACCTGGTCACAGGATGTGGAGAGATAAACATTCCACAGCTTACATTTCACATAAAAGTTTCGTTTTTTAATTAATTTTTTCCGTGATATATATTTTAAAAAATTCAGGACATCTTGTATATTAAAAAAGACTAAATAACGCAATTAAGCTGTACATTAAGTACAACTTCTTATGCGTTGTCCCCGTAAGAGCCACATTAGGGGAGGGGAGAAACTTATTTACTTTCACAGGTAAGGGGCGTTGTTAAACCAATTACTTCACTTAAAGGGGGGGTTTTCCAGCTCCCGAGATGGCTGGTTCTCATTTTGAGAAGGCTGAGTATCTACGCCTTACCGGTATTTTATTTTGGGCTTTTAAACTTTAAAATCAACACAGACACGGGAAATCATTTTAGACACCTTTGCTGGGGATCGAACCGTAGCGCTTGACCGGACACAGTATCTTTGTACCTGTTAGCTGGGATGCGAATATATTATTAATATTTAAGATTCGCAATTTATGTATTCCCATAAGCAGACACGTGTAAGTTCGCATTTACACGTGCTGCATGTGTACTTAAATAAAATTAATCAAACCTCACATGAACTAAAATTTGCAACTGTTTTCTAAATGCCCTGAAACGGGGTGGCTTGGCAAAAGTGAACCAAGTTTGTAAAGGATGGGGTCAGCGTCATACCAACATATTAGTCATGGAGTATCATAATTATGAAAAACGTCAATTTTCCGATTTCGAGATTTTATCATGTTTGATAACATGTTAAATTCAACAACTCTTGCCGCCTTTCTTTGTAATAAGAGTGTCATATAATATTTAGACTATTTCTTGATCATATTCAAACAAGTATGATTTCAACGGTGTGAACCAAATCATTATATTTTTAAGCAACAAATATAATTGCTTTGTTTAGAAATTTGAGTCCAGATTGAAAAGCTTTATAATTAAGCTCACTGAAAATTGAAACCATTGTGTGGTTTCAAAAAAGTAATACAAGATAACAAAAAGAATAAAGATAAATCACAATGTACAATTTTCTTCTTCTTTTGGTGACATTTTTATCGGCGATCTATAATCTAAGTTGCAATGATATATTAATTTAAAGTTCTCAAATGCATGCCCACAAACAAACACGTGTAGTTCGCGCTTACAAATGCTGAATGTGTACCTACTTACAAATAAAATCCAAAACTCAAATGAACATAAGCCCTACAACTTTTGCCGACCTTCCCTGACACAGGGGTGACATTGGCAAAGTGAACCATTTTTTACAGTATGGGTGGTCAGCCTCATACCAACCTATAAGTTAAGGAATCATCTGACCTTGGGTGCTGGGGCTCGAAACAGAAACTATTTCTATTGAAGTACAACAATGAGGTCTGCACATGAATTGACGTAGAAATTATTGTGCCGTTACGCGGCCGGGTTGCTGGAGAAAAAGCATACAAATATTTTGTAATTGGTTGGTAGGGACGACCAATGAAGAAGTCCTTCAACGAATGCACACCACTAAGGAACTTCTGCCAGCCATTAAGCAGAGAAAGCTGATGTACATCGGCCACGTTATAAGAAATGAGAAATACCGCCTTCTCTATCTTACTCGTATCATACAGGGTAAGATTGAGGAGAGAAAAACTCACGGACACCAAAGGGTATCAAGGCAGAAAAAGCTGCTACAATAGCTCAACAAAAGCACCAAGTCTCTGCTTCGAGCCGCAGCATCCAAGGTCAAAATAGCCATGATGATCGCCGATGCAAATTAAAAGCTATTTCTTTAGAATATAAACTAAACTACCGATTTGTTCAAATCAAACGATTTTCAAATGTCTATTATTTTAACTGAGTAATAAATAACTGAAAAAGAATAAAAAATATATAAATATTTAAAAACTAAATATTAAAAATATTCATAAATAATAAAGTACTCCAGACTAAATTCCGCGTACGTAAGTTCCGCAGTGACGCAATTTATTATGTCTACACTAATTTCGTCTCTGAATAGGCCCGCTTGTCTTTGGCAGTGTTTCAAATTGCAGTACTTGACTTTATACGAGTCGTACAGGATCAAAGGCGACAATCTAGGATATTTAAAAATATATATTGAGTACACAGAAAAACTAGAAATGGTTTCCTCATCATTTCCATATTATGTTTGACTCGTTGTAGAAAATATCCTAGTTTTCCGCATTTGGTTTTGTATGACTTATATGTGAATATTATATTTGGTTGTATAACTTCGTAAGTCATTTAACCAAGTACAACGCGAGGTTTGTTTTCTTAGTAGTGAAGTCTGGACAATATTGAGTGGCAAAAAGTCCTTCTGGCTTCTTCATATAACGCACTTATAATATTGGGAAAAGTTTGTCTTAAAAAGACTTCGATATGAACATTAAACGCAACCCGCAACTAAGCTGTACATAGGGATCACATGTGGTGATTCAGGACCTATTTATTTTTACGGGTAAGAGTGCTGGCCTCACACCAACCACTTCAGTTCAAGTGAGGGTTCCCAGCTCCCGAGGGGCTGGTTCTCATTTCTTGTAAAGGCTCAGTTTTCCGGCGTATATTTTGGGTTGGAAATAAACACCGAAACGGGAAATCTTTTCTGTCACTCTCGGTGGGGATCGAACTCTTGCTCTCAGCATGAAAAGCAAGCAACTGAGCTATCGACCAGACTTTTTACGAGCTAGGTCGTCGCTACAAAGTCTCAATTCTCAAGCAAGATCCAGTTGCTGTAACGCTGGATGGGCCTTTGATGACCAGTCTTTGGTAAAGATATATATTTTTTTCAACTCATCTAAAGGCTAGCTTGGACAAGGGGACTATTTTAGTCGAGTAGCGAGTAATTTAGTGGTGGGCGGGGCGCTACTCGCCCGTTAAAATAGAGTAAAATGTATCGACTCGACTAAATCATTGACTAAACTACTCGACTAATTTTTTGTGGTTCGCACACGTTTAGCCACTAAATTACTCGCTTCTCGACTAAAATAGTCGCCTTGTCCGAACTAGCCTTAAGAGCATAATATTTGAAAATATCAAGGATAATTTATATACTTGCGTTTGTTATAGTTACCACACAAATATAATATTTCGTCTCGTTACTACGTCATCACTTCGTACATTTCCTCGTCTGACCAAAGCTATTAGAAACACAGTTTATGTGAGCACTTCAATAACACATATCAACCCGCAGTGTAAATATTTATCGTAACGTTTATCAAAAAATGTAAGGTAACAAAAGCAGCGCCTCTATCGGGCGTAAAACTATTTTTGAGTAAACGATTTTACACGTGAAGTGTTATACTTGGCACAGAGTAGGTATGTGTTTTAAAATAACAAGAGACTGATCATTGTTTTGAAATTTTGTACCTTTAATGGTTTGAAATCGTACCGGGTGTCAATTAAGATAATATTAAAAACATAATAAAACGTTTTTTTCTTTAGTTCACACGGTGTTCATTTTCACGATTAACTAGTAAGAAGAATAAGGTAATTGAAAATAATATAATAATCGTATAATCTAAGTTGCAAAGATATGTTAACATTTAAAGCTCATATCAAATGCATGCCCACAAACAGACACGTGTAGTTCGCGCTTACAAATGCTGAATGTGTACTTACAAATTAAATCTAAACTTCAAATGAACATAAACCCTGCAAAGACTTCGCGAAGACAACGAAAACCGCCACGGTGCTTTGAAAACTCGCTTTAAAGATGCTTTCTGCTCGTGAAAGCGAAACGTTGGCAGATGTGGGAGCTGCAAATAGAACATGGTCAAACCCAAAAGAACACAAAAGTGATTTATTTATTATAAACCCTGCAAAAAAACTATACGGTTTATATTTTCAAACATGCTCATCGCTGGGTTGCAAAACTCATATAGCTGTACCAAAGACTGGTCATCAAAGGTCCATCCAGTCTTACACTAACTTGCTTGAGAATTGTCGAGTTTCTAGAATCTAGAGCAACGACCAAGCTCGCAGAGGGCTCTTGAGGTGTGATACACACAAAAACAGCGCTCACCAAATAAATCGTCTTCATATTATTAAGACGCATGAATAATGTTGCATAAATGTGCGGCACTTTCACATTGCGCTACACACACAAGCATCCTACAGCTGATATCAGCACATAGCTGCTCTGGTCACTATCAGCCTCGGTGACCTTTCCCAATTCCCTTATCGCTGTGCACGCGCCTTATCACCAGCCAACACTGTTACAGGCGAGTGTGCACAGTTCTAGTTTTCCGTGGCAGAACGACACGGTGGCAAAACGACACATGACATTTATTATCATTCTGCATAATTATATTCAGATTTTGTGAAACCTTTAATTGTACTGCTTTATTTTTGAGATTGATTTTATTAATTTTTGCCTTTTTTTGAGTTAAATAATGGAGAATAAACTATTTATTGTAAGCGACCATCTTGCGATTGAAGACGTTGGAAAAAACATACAGATTCTTGATGAAGATAGTCCATTTAAACCATCTTCAAACGTCCTTGATAATCAACAATTATTTGGAATAACAAATCCATTGCTAATTCAACAAGACTCAAATGATGTATTTGGAAATTGTTTACAACGAAAATGCTATGTAAGAAAATATAAGAAACCCAGGATTTTGACGAAGAGTTTCATTAGAGCTAGAAGGTTTATAAAATGTCCTATTTGTGTTGTGCCTTGTCCTAGAATGAGAAGGTATGGTCCAAAATCAAGAAACAATCTTGGCAGCAATTCTGAGAAATTTAAACTAATGGATTCGGGACCAAAAGAAGAAAATGAGAATTGCAAGATTTTGCAAAGAGATATCATTGTTACAAATTTTGATTTGAATGATAACTGTTTGCCTTTGACTTCGAGTAGTTTTTTGGCTGGTGGTACAAGAAAAAATACAAGAGGTTTGAATGGAAAATTGAGGGTTCCGTTTAAGAGACTACCAATTGGAAAACACAAGTTTTGGAATGTTCTAAGGAAGCTTCTTGTAAAAGTTTTAGAGATATTCAATAGAATTGTCTAATTTTTAATTACTTTATATTGTTTTTTTTTTTTGACTTTTTTTGTATAGATTTCTTTGTAAGGTTTTGTTCTTTTTTATATTTAAATGTAATTTATTATTCATATTCCTTGACTTATAGGTTGGTATGAGGCTGACCACCCATACTGTAAAAAATGGTTCACTTTGCCAATGTCACCCCTGTTTCAGGGAAGGTCGGCAAAAGTTGTGGGGCTTATGTTCATTTGAGGTTTGGATTTTATTTGTAAGTACACATTCAGCATTTGTAAGCGCGAACTACACTTGTTGGTTTGTGGGCATACATCTGAGAGCTTTAAATGAATATATCTTTGCAACTTAGATTATAGATAGATTATAGACAGGACGACAGGTGACAGAACGATATATGACAGAACGACACATGAGAGTACAACAAGTAACACAACAATACATCTGAAATATTTCACTGGACATACGACAGAACGGCACAAAACAGTACGACAAATGAGAGAACGACACATGACAAAACGACTAATGAGACAATGACACATGAGAAAACGACACATGACAGAACGACACATGAGAGTACAACAAGTGACACAACAATACGTGAGAGAACGGCACATGACAGATGGACACATGACAGAACGACAGGTGGCAGAACGGCACAAGACAGAACGACACACGAGAGAACGACACATGACAGAACGACACATGACAGAACGACACATGAGAATTGAAAGTAAAACACATTGCACGACAACATTATATCACAATGACATTACATCACTAGACAAAACATTTTAATGACGAAACACCGCAGGAAATTACATCACAATCACAAAGCTATTTTGCCATGTGATATACTGTCGTTGTGTCGTTCTGTCATGTGTGGCTTTGTCATGTGTCGTTCTGCATGTGCCGTTATGTCATGTGTCGTTCTGCATGTGTCGGTATGTCATGTGTCGTTTTGTCACTGTGCCATTCTAACCTTACACCAATTATATCATATCTACCCAACGTGCGAGTGCAACAGATGAGACTGTCAAATTACAGGATAGCGTTTGTTTAGTCTGAAACGGTGACAAAAAAATGTGACGTCTTACAGTTCTTGAAAAGAATGTGCCCAGATTATTTTCAAATATTATATAATGGGATTAAATAATCCATAACCTTAATTGCAAAGATATATCGTCCCCCCAGTGCTTGTTTGGCTAATCTACCATTGATTCAAAGACGAAAATTCCAATGAACTTGTCTTAAGAATTACATCTTACACAATCTGAGATAAGAAAAAAACTTAACATACGATAATTTGAAAGTTGTTTTCAATACTTGTAAAATCAATGTCATAAGACACATTAGTCCAGCACACATAGACATTACTCATGCGAAATTACCTCTGATGCACATACGATAAACAAGCACTAAGGGGGCAATTCAACATTCAAGATTCATATCACATGCATTTCCATAAGCACACACGTATAAGTTTGCCTTAAGACGTGCAGCATGTGGACAACGTAAACAACCCAATCTCAAATGAACATAAGCCCTGCAACCAGTGGCGGCTCCAGCTAAGGTGCATCGGTGCATTGCACCTCCTGTAAGAATGCCACGACCCATCATTTACAATTTTGTTCCCCATAAAGTATCCTCTGTGTCAAGTCCTATTTTACATTTATCATTATTTTACATATTATACAGCTCTACGAACATGTAAAGACTACGAGTTGCTAGGTATTTAAATGTATAATATTATCGCGTGCATATGTGGCAATGCCCCATACTTCTTTCTATGAAGTCCATACATTTATTGAAAAAACAGCTCAAACGGTGAATACTGAGGTGCCTGTACATTTTTAGATAGCAGCTCCGGCACTGCACGCTTTTCCTAGGTAAGTGACATGACATGAACGGAGAAGAATTGTGACAAAACTTTTTTTTTTATTCTACCAAAGGAACTCTTATGTTCAGAGCATATCCAACTCTTTGTTTAAAAGACTTCAATATTCGTCATTTAAAACAAAACTATAAAGTATTTCCTGACACTTAACTATTGCGTTTACAAAAAAAATAATGAAAACTGAAACGCTCACAACAGATGCTGCTTTAGTATCAATAAAAATCTTCGCATAAAGTATGTTTGTGTTTTACCATAAAGCTCTATACTTAAAATATAATTCAAATACAATGCTTTATTGTTAGCCAGGATACAAATTGTTTATTTTAAGATCAAGTTAAGCCGGACAAAAACTCATTACTTTTTAATTTATCGACGTTTTTATTATTTGCTTGAGGATTCCATTCCTAGTGAAAAATATTCAGTCGTGGTCAACAAGTGTTTTTTCGAGCATTTTAAGCAAAATAATACAAATGGATAAACTGTGTTTTAACTGATATGAAACCAACCATCTCTACACTAGTGGCGGTCAGCGTCAGTCAGCGTCTTTACTCTGTTCTGTGATTGCATATTTATTTTTATATTCTCAGCATTCCCTACTTTCTTCGTGAGTTCTCTTATTTTTTTCAGTCTGCAGATTTCAATAATTTGAAATGTTGCTTATTTAATCAATTTATTAATTTGTCAGTCTTGCTCTTCCACGCTTTCCTTGGGGATCATCTTTGTGCACTATTTTTATCAGTCGTGAATCGTCCATTATTTGTAGATGCTCAACTAAACTCTTTGCCCAGCTATACGCCCAATTGTACTCTTTTGTACCATCACTCATATTCTCCACTACAACGTACTTTAAAATATCTCTTTAAACTAATCATCCATACTTTAAAGTATATGGATGATTAGTTTTGTCAAAGGTTGCAAATCTCTGAACTTGCTAATCTTGCAGAACAATACATTATTGTTATTTTTAAGAATGTAAGTACAAGATGATGTCACAGATCTTTCCTCCTCCTGCTCCATAATCTTAATTTAATTTAAATTCAGTTAAGTTGGATTTTTCTCCGGAGGCAGACCTTAGTCCCTTTAATATATTTTCGTATTTTAAGTGACGATATTGAATTTCTTATGTAAATTTATAATTAACACTCATTTGTGAGGTAGATAAAATAAACAAATATTCATGTAAAAGCTGTGAGGTAGATTAATTATTAAATGGTGTTGGTGTGAAGGAAAAGGTTTTATGTGAAGTGTTTTTAAGTGCTATGTTTTGCTGTGTTGTTATGAAGTGAATTAATTTGGATTTACCGACGGCGATCATCCCCGTTAAAGGAAGCTCTTTTACACAATGTAAGTCATCGATTATAATATTCGTGCTAACATTTCAGCGAACATTTTCAAGGCCGGTCAGCGTGAAGTGTATGGTACATTGGGGGGAGTGGGGGAAGAGGTGTAGGCCATAATTATATTGAAAATTTCTGCCACCCAATATTCTGACCCATCGGCCGTCACTGTCAGCCCCCACGGGAGCTGGGAAACCTCCACGTCAACCGAAGTGGTTGGCGTAAGGACTGCCCCCTTACCTGTAAAAATAAATAAGTTACACTCGTCACGGGAAAAATGCGGCAAGAAGTTACACTATATATGTGGCTTAGTAAAAAAAACTTGCTTCAAATACATTTAATTGTTGTAATTGTTTGTTATATGCAACAAAACGGGTGTAGGTACGTTCTCGTGTATACCTAAATAAAATATTTATAATATGTATGTATTTCTTGCAACTTTCATTCCAAGCAAAATGGAAAATAAAAGAAAAAATGTAAATGCAGAAATTATGAACTGCCAACATTTCTAATGACGAGCCGCCTCTACCTGCAACCAACGACCTTCCATTTACGAGTCCGAAGCGCTAACCACCTGACTACGGACCAGTCAAAACTATCTGTCTTTTCTTTAGCCCAACTAGTGTCACATTTTTATCCCACATTTTAAGAGTATGTACTGTGTAGGGTAGAACGACGCAAAACTGTATTCAAGAAAACATTGTATGTAGGTATATATCGCTGCCCTAGTTCAATACTCAGACATCTTACACAAAGCTAGTTTCGAGAAAATCGAAAAAGAAGGTTTGTAATCGCTATGATAATTACAGTTAACTTTGTTTTAAAGTCACTTAACGCAACAATGTGTAGCTTAGTTGCATTAAGTGACTTTAAAACAAAGTTAACTGTAATTATCATAGCGATTACAAACCTTCTTTTTCGATTTTCTCGAAACTAGCTTTGTGTAAGATGTCTGAGTATTGAACTAGGGCAGCGATATATTTAGGTACAATATGGAGTTTGTCGAATATTGGAATTTGTATACACTGCGTGCTCTCTATTATTTTCATATCGTTTCCAACGCACGCTATGAATTAATATTGTATCAGATTTTATGTGAAACGCGCAGACCATGTTATTGCTAGCACATTGAGTGCAATAGACACCAGTGTGCGGACAAAATTCCTGAAATAGCGAATGAATGCGATATCCAGAGTCTTACGAAAAGAGAACTTGTATGAAAGAGATTATGACTCTGAATGAAATGAACGAAGCAATGTTGACGGTGAAGGCTTTTACTTAAATTTTCATTTAAATTATTATTGATGTATTTACATATTATAGATTTTTAATTTAGGTGCTGTCTGTTTTATTTACTTAAATGTAATATATTATTTGTATTCTTTGACTTATAGGATTTTATGAGGCTGACCACCAATACCGCAAAAAATGGTTCCCTTTTTAATGCCACTCTTGTTTTAGGGAAGGTAGAAAAAAGTTGCAGGGTTTATAATCATTTGAGATTTGGGTTTTTATTTTGAAAGTCAACATGCAGCATGCGTAAGCGCGAACTTCTCTGCCTATGGGCGTCGATTAAATATAAGCCTCAAATATCAATAAACACTTGCAACAAAAGTCCCGTCGATAACTCAGTTACCAAAATACTTGCATTCCTTGCCGAAAGCAAGGGTTTGATCCCCACCGAGTGTATCAGAAATGATTTCCCATGATTGTTTCAAAACCCTAAAAAAAATACCGGCAAGTTATACTCAGCCTTCACAAGAAATGAGAAACAGTGACTTCAGGAGCTGGGAAACCCCCTCTTCAACTGAAAGTGGTTGGTGTGAGGCCAGCTTCCTTATCCGTAAAAATAAATAGTTCCCGAATCACCACATGCATTTTTAATTGAGGTGAGTGACTGAGTGTATAATATTGAGAATGCGTAATACTTGGGATGCACAGTGTATTCTGTTTCTTGCAAAGTGGACAAATAATATATTCTCCTTGAATTTATCTGAGTGTTCAGATTATTGCCGTTTCGCCGGGCATAGTGTTCATCTCACACACTCGCATTGCAACTTAGATAGCGGCTCATGATGCGAGCTGGACGTGTGACACTAATGCCACAAACCGGTTGTCCCAAGAATGACCACCTCATCTGTAAAAAAATGTTTAAGCGGCCGTAAATAATACCTGAACGGCGGGGCAAAGCAGAATCGGCGTTAAATAATAAAGTATGTGTGCAATTTAAAACAAAGATAAACAAAATTATTTTATAAATAAAATTATTATTATACAAAGGAACAAAACATGCATATGCAAAATAAATTAATATTAAAAATACACCTATTTGGATACACTGTTTTTACGATGGGGAAAGAATAAATCAATCTAATTTTACCTGATGACAGTCTGAGATCCGAAACCCGGTTTTTTTATAACAAAAATAGTGAAAATAAGCAGTAAATTCATAATGTGAAGATAGAACACCAAGTCTCTGGTGTGGTATGTCCAAGAAGTTGAGTGACCAACTTGATTCTGTGCAAAGGAGGGCAGTGAGGTTGATCAATGATCCTTCTCGGACATCCGATCTGCAGCCGCTCCAGCACAGAAGAAAGATTGGAATGCTCAGTATTTTTTATCGATATTACCACGGAGCTTGTTCTAATGAGCTCCATTCATTAATCCCTCCCCCTCTCATTTCAGAAAGGGAAACTCGTAGTACGACTCTCATTCATCCCTTTGCAGTCGATCTCAAAACTATGAGAACTTGGCGTTTTCATGACTCATTCCTTTGCCAAACTGCCCGCTTATGGAATGGTCTAAATCCGGTTTTGTTCAAGACCAACATCAATCACCACTTCCTTGCAGCGCCTCACGACAGAACCAAGAACTCAAGCAACACCTCTGCGGCACCCTTCCAGGGTGACATAGACCCCCAAGACTCTCAAGAATTGGGGAGCCTCCCGCACAGGATTCCTTAAAAAAAAAAAAAAAAAAAGTTTGACCGGTCCGTAGCTCAGTGGTAACACTCTGAATGGGAAGGTTGTGGGTCCGAATCCCGGCGGAGCACTAAAAATATACCATTTCTATTTTCAAATTTGCTTTTCGCTGGGTTGAAAAATTCATAAGCCTTTACCAATGACCGGTCACCAAAGGTCCATCCAGCCTTACAGCAACTGGGTCTTGCTTGAGTATTGGCGCTTTGTAGCGACGACCAAGCTCGTACACCTCTGCGGCACTACAACAAGTGTCACAGACCCCTAGAGTCTCTAGAATCTAGGGAATCTCCCGCACAGGATTTCTTAAAAAAAAGTTGTTCATCGCGAGTTGATTTATTTCCTGAATCATTTCGACGTAATCACACCATTGCTCTATTGAAAACGGTGTGATAACATCGAAAGCGCTCGAGGAAATAAATCAACCCGTGAAGAAAAACATTGTTATTTATTTTTACATTATTATTTTACACGACCCCTTAAAAATTGACATGAAGAGAATTTTATTTTTTATTTTGTCTATTTTACAAACCTTATTACCCAGTGTGCATGCAAAGAAAGTGTGAAAGGAAAAAGAGGGAAGGGACGACCGAGAAAAGTATGGAGTGATCAGATTGTGGAGATTGTGAAAGAATGGGATATACAAAGTGAGCGTAAAAGAAGAAAATGCATGAAAAAGGTGATGGATATGAAAGAATTGAAAGAGGTATTGTCAGGATAGGAAAAAATGGAAGCAGCTCTGCAGAGGCTCTGGCCACCCCCTGCGGAATGGCGACAGAGCTACAGTTACAGTTACAGTATATGTACCATCCTACATTTGTCAACGACGTTACCATGTTGAAAGCACCAGTTCCCATAGATCACCGAAGTTAAGCAACATTGGGCGCGGACAGTACTTGGATGGGTGACCGCTCAGGTACACCACGTGTCGTTGGCATCTTGGACCGGTCCGTAGTCCGTAGTGGCAACACTTCGGACTCATAAATGGAAGGTTGTGGATTCGGATCCCGGCGGAGCACAAAAATATACCATTTATATTTCAAATGTGCTCTTCGCTGAGTTGAAAAATTCATAAACCTTTACCAAAGACCGGTCACTGAAAGGTCCATCCAACCTTACAACAACTGGGTCTTGCTTGAGAATTGGCGCTTTCTACAGCGACGACCAAGCTCGCAGAGGGCACTTGAGGTGTGATACACACAAAAACAGCGCTCACCAAATAAATCATCCTAATATTATTATTATTATTATTATACTATCAACAAAGTTCTATCAGTTTTTTGTTGCTGTATTTTTCAAGACATTTAAAAAAAAATTAGAACAGTGAAAGAGACATGTGAGTGTTTGTTTGCAAATTGATAGTAAATAAACTATTCGGTTACAAAAAACCATTACATGGAATGAGAATAAACAAAAACCAGTATATGGAATGAATGGGTGGATATAAATAAAAACTACTGAATTTTATCATAGGTGCACTACATAATGTTTCGTACTTATTCGCTTTGCGATATGAAAACACTAGTATAATGTTTTGCGCGCAGATAGCGGGTATTGCTGTGCATGTATAGTCTATGTTATTTATACCGCAACCTCACGATACTCTGTATCCCACAGGGAATATTTAGCCGACAAGGAGAGATGACGGGTGGTTAAAAAATCAGTAACAAACAATTTCCTAAAAATATTTATAGTAAAAAGATTTCGTATCTAGCTTACAAACTACTTATAGAATTTCGAGAGTAGAATTACAAATACAAGTTTTTTTTTAAAAAGGTGTACCATGCTGTAAGAAATGTCAATGTTACCATATTTCAGGGAAGGCCAGCAAGAGTTGCAGCACTTTTGTTCATTTAAGATTGGGTTTTTATGTTGTAAGTCCACATGCGGCATTTGTAAGCGTGAACTTATATGTGCCTGCTGATGGATGATGGCTGATGCATTAAGAAATAATCTTAAATGTAGTTTATATCTTTGCAACTTTGATGTTTAAAATTAAGGTTGTAATCACGTTGTATTCTGAAAATGGTTGAATGGTATCGGTAGTTGGTATGACAAGTGGGTAGGTGAAATAAGTTTTGAGAGCGGGTATGTCTGATTGGTGCATGAAATGATATATTACTTAGTATTTCTGGTGAGTCGATTATATTGTTACATATTTTGTACAATAGCAATTGATCGAAGTAGGTCCTTCTATCTTGCAATGTGTTGAGTTTGAAAAGTTCTATGGAAGAATTATAGTTGGTGTGTTCTATATATAAACGTCTCTCCAGATATTTCAAAAAAGTCTTTTGAATTTTTTCGATGCGGTTTGTGTGGATCTTATAATGTGGACTCCAAATCGGAGCACTGAATTCTAGGTGAGGCCGTATGTACGAAAGGTACAGTGTCTTCAAAATGTTTAAAATAGTGTTAACAAATTTCCATGAAAAAAGCTTGACTGGGACAATAAGTAAAACCATTTACTGCGGGCACTGGGTTGCAGTTAAACGATCGCCAACCTTTTGAACCTAACTGACCTCTGGATTGAAAATACGACCATTCAGTTTAATGCACCACGACTTTGTACTTATCCGTTGCCATGTACTTGTCCATGGTTAAATTAATTTCTCTTTAATTTTCACGACATTTCTAGATAGTAATGGCAAATGATCTTCCTCGTAATGAATCAATAAAACCGTTTTTCACTTTTCACACGCTCCGGTTCTGTGTCGGATCCGGGATTTATGTTAGCTTTCACACGAGCCGCCTTGGTTTGTCCGACGATCCCATACATTTCCCGACCGGATCCGAACGGTGTTAAAAAAGGGTTGCCTATTTTTATTCCTCTGAGATTTATTAACATAATTCATAGTTCACAATTTATCCAATGCTTTTTATTATTGTACACATATTATATATACTTTTATTAAAGACGTTTTCAACCATATAATTGTATGATATAAAATACAAAATGTACCTACTGACTATGGCATCGTCTAAAATTAATTGAAGTAAAAATTACATTTATTCAGATTCTTGACAATTATAATAGATTCAAAGTTCCTGCTTCATTTTACAGCGAAAAATATGTCGGAGCTCAAAAATAATCCAGCTTTGAAGACCTTTTTTTTTTTAATCAGAAGTGTAATATTTGAGAGGCACTCGTAACACGGACCACCGTGTACCCCCGCATAAGCAACAGGTTACAGAGTCAGTGAAATAATATGGGATGAAAGGGAGAGATAGCAGAGATCCCCAAACTGCAAACATATTATCCTCAACATCAAGAAAATCTGTGTCAAATAATGAAAAAATATTTATTTTATTTTAAATATTCATTTTTTTCTACAACTACTCAAACATTACTATTTTTAATAGTTTCATTTAGATACACCTAAGTGCTCCTGACTCCTCTCGATATCGTTAATAGATAATTGTATGGAAACTAAATCACTCACTAGGGATGCTGCTGTATCTTTCATACATTTTCTATTCACGAGGGGGGTGTGAGTAAATGTTGTATACCTAAATTACATTATCTTATCCTCTTCTTCTACTATAATGCAGTCAGTAAAATCCTTACATTTCATGCCGAAGGCTAGGGTTTGATCCTCTCCAAGGGAGTCAGAAATGGTTTCCCGTTTCGGTGTTTCAAACCCAAAAACATAATACTGACAAAATTTACGCAGCCTTTACAAACCAGCAACCTCGGGAACTGGGAAACCCCTACTGCAAGTGAAGGGATTGACGAAAGTCTGCCCCCTATGATGTAAATATAAATAGATTCCACAGACTACATGTGAATCTCCGGGGAAAACCCGGTTAGAAGAACCAATACATTTGAAGCTAAGCTCTGTTTTTTTCGACCAGTGGTCTCCAACATAAGGCCAATTTTAATTAAAATGCTCTTATACAATGCGGCCAGCAGACACTTTTCCAAGAAGTCATACAATCTGGCCTATATTTCACAGTCAATCAATTTCAGCCATGATCGACGAATTTGCGAAATTTTCCGAAGACAATTTGACGACAATTTTTTTAACAAACCGAAGAAACCAAAATTTAACAATATTTTTACAGGACTTGTTGAGAATGCGGGTAGCAAAGCCACCCCACTAGTGTGAATCATGTCAAGGGGATGAAGGGGAGGTTGTATTATACATACAGTGAGCTCCCCTTCGGTACCAAGTTCAAGCTCAAAGCCATCTCAGCAGGAGGAAACAAGTCCACATTGTGTGGCACACATTTCCACGAGAACGTTTTCCGGACGGAAAATTCTCATTGATTTTTCTATCTAAACAAACAGTGGCGAAATCTCAACACAGGCAAATAGCTGTTGCCGTACTTAATTAATTTTTAATCCAAAATCTTATATTCTATTTTAACTGATCTGAAATGAATTTTCTATAGAAAATTACTGACGTTACCTAAAGATCCTCAGTTCGATTCTCGGCGAGGCAATTTTTTTTTTCAAATTTGTTCTTCGCTGGGTTAAAATATTAGTTACATTTAAAAAAAGACCGGTCACCAAAGGTCAACGCAGCTTCAGAGTAAATGGGTATTGCTTGAGAATTAGCGCTTTCTTTAGTGACAAATAAGCTTGCAGAGGGCTCTTGAGATGGATTCATGCAAAAACAGCGCTCACCAAATAAATTATTATACACTTAATTCAAATACTTTTTTCCGTCCCATTGATACGTTAAAGGTAAAATGTTTTTCAATGAACGGTTTGAACGATTTGATTTTTTTTTAGTACTCTCTTTAAAGATGCTCTATGTAAGTTTCTCTGCTTTTTGTGTGTAGCATTGTCAAAGTGGTACAAAGAAAAGATTTCCAATTGATTTATTTTGTGACCCTTGTTTCCGTGTCAATCACACGCACACCTCAAGAGTCCTCTACACGTTTGGTATTTCCAAATCAACGCCAATTTTGAAAATCAAGACCGATTATTGATAAAGAGAGATATTTAAATTAATCTATTAAATTTTGGGTTCCACTGAGAATCGAACCAATTACCTTCCGATAGCAAGTCTGAAGCGTAAATTGAAAAATTGTTTGTAATAATATATTGAATACAAAAAACATACCTACAGGCTACAATGTATTCAAATTGAAATTACTATATTCGTTAAAAATAATATTTCTTTCCGATAATGCCCTTTACGTTGTATTTTACCTTGGACTGGTTTCGGCAAGTAGGTAGAATCTATCAAAAAAATATATTCAATTCACCGCGTCCTTGTAGAGTCCATTAAATAATTTGTACAGTACCAAAGGCGGTAATCTAAGATTTTTTCAGAAGTTAACTAAATACACGCAATTACAGAAAATAATTTCCTGATCATTTATGTACATTTACCTCATTTCCGAAACCAATCTAGATTGCCGACTTAGGTTCTATAGGCTTAAAAAAATACATTTCGTTTAGGATTTTAATACAGCTAAATGAAATAGAATCAAACACGGCAATCAGAAAGATGTTAAATGTACGGAAACGCAGAAAATCATTTTCTGATCAATACCAATGGAAGGTCGTGGGTTCGAATCCTGGTGGAGCACAAAAAATATACCTTTTATATTTTCAAATATTCTCTTCGCTGGATTGAAAAATTCATATACCTTCACCAAAGACCTGTTGGTTGTTTCCATAGCAGCTTAACAGCAACTGGGTCTTACTTGAGATTTGTCGCTTTGTAGCGACGATCAATCTCGTAAAAATTCCGGTCGATAGCTCAGTTGTTAGAATGCTTACATTATATGCGGAGAGCAAGGGTTTGATCCCCACCGAGGGTGACAGAAATAATTTCCCGTTTCGGTGTTTATTTCAAACCCAAAAATATCAGCCAGGTTTATTACTCAGCCATCACAAGAAACACAGAAAACAAAAAGAACAAGAAGTGAGAACCAGCGCCCTCGGGAGCTGGAATCTCCCACTTCAACTGAAGTGGTTGGCATGAGGCCGGTCATCTTACCCGTAGAAATAAATAGATCCCGAATCGAAAGATGTGACCCTTTCGGGGATAACGCATCCCAGAAGTTAGACTATATGAACAGCTTAGTTGCATTTTATCATGCATTTATCTCATTTTAGAAATATTCTAGATGACCTTATTTCTAAGTATATGTGTAATATAACATCAAAGGCAGCAATCTAAAAGTATGTACAAAAATTAGATAAACATATTGAAGCACAAGAAATCATTTTTTGATCATTTCTATACATGTATCTAATTTTAAAATAATCGTACATTTCCGTTTTTGATTCTACATGTCTCATAAAAAAAGGAACTTCGTAAACTTTGGCATCTGATCAGATGGAGAACTTAACAATTCTGGCGGTTTCCCGGCGAAATGATTTCTCTGGCATGCGAATATGGTGACAATGATAAAGTGTTTTATGTACCAATTTGGCAAAGCAAGCATCAAATATGGCTGAGCTATGAATACTGGATTGCCGAGCGACTTTTGCATGAAGGTTCACTTTTTATGAAGACATTTTCAATGGGAGAATAATTCAAGTTTTGCAGGCAGAGTTCTTGCTCAATTCATTGCATTATCATATCGATAAATTGATTACCCGCATACTGAGTTATGGCTCTTTTTGTCACATTTATGCTGTTCTTCATCAGGGGCGTGCAAAGAATTTTAAACGTGGACAGGCAACAATATGAAGTGTTACCGGTTTCCGAGGAATAAAAATATATCGACGGTTAAAAGGAAGTAATAAGCGACGTTTTGGTCAAAAATGAGTTATGAATACTATCCTACTTAAAATTTTCCGCTCTTTCTAATGCGCTAACTCCCATAGCTCTACGATGATTTTTGTGTTGTTTATGCCCAAGCAAACAACTACGTTTTCAAAGTATGGTTTTGGTGTACCTAACCGACAAGATTTTGGCCTTTTTTGTTCCTAAAGGCGGTTGTGAAATAAAAAAATCGTAAAACCGCATTAATAGGAATGCCAATAAATGCCTTTATTTTTTTAATTGTAGAGTTGTTTTGGTTTTAACGATATGATAAAAAGTTATCCCATTTTTCTGCAATGTCAAACTTTAAACTGCTCTCCTAAGCAATTTAGTTTATGTCGCTTATGCTCTATTGCCTTCTAACCGTCGATATGCATATACCTATGCATTATCACCACTTCAACTGAAGTGGTAGGCATGAGGTCTGCCACCTTACTCGCAAAAATAAATAGGTCCCGAATCGCCGCATGCGACCCCTTAGGGGATAACGCAAGCTAGAATATAAACTATATGTGTAGCTTAGTTGCGTCGCGTATCTACATATATTATTCAAACTCCTAATAGGCTTTATAAAAATACAAGTTGTTTTCATCATAACGGTATGAGGCAGACCACGCGTACTGTGAAAATTGGTTTCAGATTTCCCAATGTCACACTGTTTTAGATAAATGCGACAAGATTTGAGTACACACAGGTGCGGTATTTGTTTTTAAGTACATACGCAGCATGTGAAAGTCAAACATACACGTGTCTACTTGTGGTCGTGCATTCATTGATTATGAATTTGAAATGATAATATACGAGTAACTTAGATTATTGTAGATATTGAATAGTGTACACCGTGATAGTAAATTTAAATTTCTACACTCAAAAAAATATTTTCTTTGAGACACTGACAATAACACAAAATCCGTGAGTGCATTAGATACACAACGAACATAAAAAGGTCCCAAATCACTGAATGCGATACTTTTGGGAACAACGCGGCAAGAATTTACACTTTATATTGTGTAGCTGAATTGCTTTGCGTATTGCATATACAAATAAATGCTTTTAAATTTTCATATGAGTAAATTATATAGCATTATTTCGGAGCCATCAATCAAATGAATCTTGTTTTCGACAATTAAAAGATCGCGTGTAACTTAAAATAAAAATAAATACTAAATAATACGTTTGTAGTCACTTAGCATTTATTAGTTTTGAAAGGAATATCAGTTCATAAGACAGATACAAATGAGAAATAAAACAGATTGGTGCCGGTGATCCGCAAAGAAAATATTTCAATATAGGCACTTCCAAAACCAAAGTTTTTGTTCAATGATGAAAAATATAGCTTCTAGTTTTGTAATCTCTATCTATCGAAATATCGAAAAAAATACTCAGGTAAAGTAAAATCGAAACCATTTTTTTCTCATAAAGTACGGCAACAACTATTTGCCTTTTATGATTTTTTGCCACTGGCAACTTGGTTCGATCTTTGGATTTGAATGCAAGCATTCTTCCAACTGACCTATCTATCTGAAGAAAATATTTAAAATATTAGCTCTTTCTTTCGTAGGCAAACACGTGACTTATTTCGGATTTCATATAATAAGGAAATTTTCAGAAAATATTTTATTTTTGAACCGAAGCAATACATATTATGTAGGTATGTAGATTAAATATTTGATAATATATTTAGCTTAATATAATTTTATTTCCTTGAAACATAAATAACGCAGTAATCAGCCGAATATAAAAAGGTATATTTTAAATTTTATTGGTGGATGTTCAGCTTGGTCCGCCTTCGCAAATTAAAAAAAAAAGAACAGCTTCAGTTTAAAATGCTTAAATTGGCGGGCGCATCAGCTCACAGAGGAATACCTAAATATGTACCTACACGCAAATACACTTCGTGCACACACATGTACAAGTGCAACACATACACACATGTGTGTATTAAACACACGCCATTGGCGTAGAGTCGATGTATCACGATTCCCATTGACTTTACTTTTTTTTTTCAAATAAATTTGTGACGCAGTATTACGAACCAATTTGAGTCTAGCCAGAAATATGTATTAACATCATCAATTAATCATGATTCATAACATTTTTCTTTTAAAGTAAAAATTCTGAAATATGCTGTAGAAAAATACATTCTCATAATTAATTTTCAAAATTGAAATAGCCAACATTGACTTATGAATGTTTTTTTAAAAATGTGGAAATTCCTGAAAAAGCCCCGGGCTTTAGTTTCTGTAGGACATAGGTCTTGCTTGAGAATTGGCGCTTTCTACAGCGACAACCAAGCTCGCAGAAAGCTCTTGAGGTGTCTATAATCTATAATCTAAGTTGCAAGGATATATTCATTCAAAGCTCTCAGATGTATGCCCACAAACAAACACGTGTAGTTCGCGCTTACAAATGCTGATTGTGTACTTACAAATAAAATCCAAACCTCAAATGAACATAAGCCCTGCAACTCTTGCCGACATTCCCTGAAACAGGGGTGACATTGGCAAAGTGAACCATTTTTTACAGTATGGGTGGTCAGCTTCATACCAACCTATAAGTCAAGGAATACGAGTAATAAATAACATTTAAGTATAAGAAAACAACAAAACCTTAAAAATAAATCTATACAAAAAAAGTAAAAAATGTCTTGTGCAAAAAATGTAGCAAGCCAATAAACCAACATTAAAAATCAGCATTGCAGATTAGCCGCCACTTCTTCCTGTCCTTGCATACTTCTTTCATTTCATCCAGAGTCATAACTTTTTTCATACAAGCTCTCCTTTTATTATGACTCTGGATATCCCATTCACTCGCTATTGACTCACTGTGATACACACAAAAACAGCGCTCACCAAATAAATCATCCTAATATTATTATTATAGGATTATAATATAGTGGCACGGGAAAAGAAGTGGTAGGACGGGAGGGTAATAGTGAAGATCTCTTGTAAGAAGTTCAGCAGCAAGCCGGTATCCTTCACGTTATTTTGATAACAAAAACTTACTTTATTATTTCAACGCATTGATGAGTGGGCTAGAGTTGTTTGAGATCGGAAAGTGCTTAAGATTCTTCAGGAGGCCTTAAGAGGTAAAAAGATGTTACTTAGACAAAATATTTATTATATCAAATAATATACGTATGTGGCAGGCCAAGGCATTTTTTTTAAATAATGGTATACTTTAAAGTAAACAAACAAATTAAGTAACAGAAACCTAAACTTCTTTGTAATCTGATTCTCACTTAGTCGGAAGGTATCAATCGAAAAGGAGATATCATTGAGCATAGCCATTGTTCCTTCTACAGTTACAACCTTTGGCAGGTTAGTTCTGAATCTTAGAAGTAAGAAGAGTCTATGTTCACGTTGCCTGCACCTGGAATCATTGTATAAAATCCGGTAATTTCAACGTTAGCATACGAGTATGTATGTGACTTTAAACTGATAAAAAAAACTACCGACACGATTGACAAAATTGCGTTTTTTTTTCATTCAGTATCAAGTCGCTATTCTAACGTTGAAAATACCGGACCTTAGTGGTTACATTACATAAAATAGTGACTCCACGCCACTGACACACAAACACATTTTTGTTACCAAGCCACGACTTTGTACGAGTCCTTACAAACTGGGACTAACACACTGCATCGACCCACCACTCGCGATTACTCCATACAAGTTGGCGAGCAAAAAAATGCGTGGCGCTCCGCACTTGTTTGTGGATGTGCCATGTGTAGTATCACTCCAGTGTGCCCGCTGCATTGACTTATAATATTAGTGGACACGAAACTAGCTCAAGGCATTGCAAATAATTGGATCTAATCTAAGTTGCAAACATAAGTAATATTGGGGATTCATATTGTTATGTTTTTCGGGCTCAAATTAAAAACTGGTCTTCTTTACAGGATATTTATTTTACACTTATATTTATTTTTTACAATTCACATTTATGGTTCAGCAATTTACATTTATTTCACAGATGGTTTGTGTTCACTTATACTGTCTTTCGTGTTTAAAAGTAGAGTGTCATATGAAGACTGACTCCTGAATGCCGTTCGCAGCTTTTTATACTCCAGCGATAGTAGGTGCTAGGGGTCAATTTTGCTGGAACCTTCGAGAGAACGGTCTTCTAAAAGCTTCGAGTACATAATTATGAATATTTCTTTACCCTAGGTACTTATAATCATTAATCCTACTTATATACAACTCTCATCAGTACCCTTAGTACGAGTTGCAAAGCTTGAGTAATGTTAAGCTTATCTACGGCAATTATTAAAGAGTGATTTCTCCCAAAATCTGCCGTTTTTGTTTGTTTGAACTTGATTTTCTTCATCACTGTAACTCTTTTGCTAAGCCCATAAAGTGTAAGAAACAAAAACGGTAGATTTTGGGAGAAACCACTCTTTAATATTTTCCGTATACTTTACTTTTCTCAAGTTTTGCAACTCGTGCTAAGGGTACAGCTATAAATGATATACCTACCTACCTTTATATTTATGTGTATTTGCTATTTGCATAACAATATTATATGCATTCTCACAAGCAGACACGTATAAGTCCGGTCTTTGGTAAAGGCAGATTCTTTTTTCAACCCAGCGAAGAGCCAATTTGAAAAAATATTTCGAAGCCACTACTTTCCTACCTTATACCTACTCGTAAGTGTCACAATGTGAAATCCTATGTTTTCTGCTTCCACCATCTTTTCTTTCGCCTCCTAATAATTACATCAGCCGTTCAGTCGTACAATCAGCAGCTGTGTTTCATAATAATGTCATTTTTCTTTTGAAATTGAGAAATTCACCGACCATAGCAATCGCAACGCGTGCGCACGATTTTCACGATGATGTCACGCAGAGATGACATTTTAGTAATGCCAACAAGGCAGAAAAAAATCTATACCTTTTGCCTGTTAAGAGTGTGGTGACACTTGGAGTACAATTGTTCTCTTTCTAAGCGACGAATATTTGTGTTGAGGTAGGTTGAAACGGATATAGCGTCTGTTTGCGTCAAATTTGTTTCGACTCCACTGACTTATAATTGAATGGCCCACTGCACGAATATGTTGTCAGTTAAGTACTGGCCAAGGAATTTATTTATTAAAAAATCTCGTTTATTTACAAAATGTATAGTTCCGTCACTAAAAACTGTAAAGAGTAGTTCACATTGCCAATGTCACCCCTATTTCAGCGAAGGCCGGCAAGAGATGCGGGGCATATGCGGGGTTTTATGCTGTAAGTCCACATGCTGCACGTGTAGCCGTGAACTTATACGATTTGCTTATTGGAATATATTTAATATGAATCTAAAATGTAATTATAAGCCTTGCCACTTAGATTACAGATAGAGCCAATTATATTATGTTAACTTTTAGACGGATTTCAGTAAATCAAACAATTATTTTTGGTTCATTTATGAAGTTTTCCCTTACAACATAAAACATTCCATGCAATTGATGATAGTTTTGTAGGTACTCATCCCTCCAGTGCTTGTTTTACTTACTTACTATTTGATTAATATATGGCCTTTCAATGAAATTGTCTCAAGACACACATTCTGAGCTAAGAAAAAAACGTAAAACACGATAATTTGAGAGTTCCTTTTGAAATCCATTTTCAGTTTTCATGAGACACAATGGTCCAGTACAAATACAAACATTGCTCATGTGAAATTACCTCTAATGCACATAAGACAAACAAGCACTAAGGTGACGAAGTGAGGGAATGTTTGGGATTCGAATCCGCGAGTATCAGATGCAATTTCCCATTTTGGAGTATTCTAGTAAGTCAACTCACAGCTTTTCACAAAAAATGTGAACGTGCTCTCTCTAAAACAGTAAACAGCTGCCATTCTTCGATAAATTTGACTTACCTGTGGAAATAAAAATGTTACCATAACCACAGTTTGTTTATTCGATCCACAGCTCCACAGCATGGATCGTCGTTTTGTATATTTGCTGTGTGTGAATAACACCGAAATAGTCTAGGAATCTCTTGTCCGGAATAGTCTAGGAATCTTGTCCGGTCGATAGCTCAGTTGGTAGAGTGCTTGCATTCTACCCCGTGAGCTCGGGTTCGAATCCCACCGAGGAGGGTGTCAGAAATGATTTCCTATTTGGGTGTTTATTTCAAACCCCATAATAAAATACCGGCAAGGTTTACTCAGCATGCACAAAAAATGAGTACCAGCACCCTCGGGAGCTGGGAAACCCCCACTTCAACTGAAGCGGTTGGCGTAAGGCCGGCCCCCTTACCTGTAAAAATAAATAGGTTCAACTCGCCACATGCGAACCCTTCGGGGATAACGCGGCAAGAAGTTACACTATGTGTGTAGCTTAGTTGCGTTTATCTGTAATCTAAGATCCAAACTATAATATCATTCAATATTCATATTAAATGTATGCCCACAAACAGACAAGTGAGAGTTCGTACTTACAAATTAAAATCCAAATTTCGAATGAACATAACCCTGCAAATTTTTTCGACGATCTTCCCTGAAATAGGGGTGACATTAGCAAAGTGAAACATTTTTTACAGTATGGAAGGTCAGCGTCATACAAACGCATAAGTCAAGGAATTTGTCACATACCTACATTACTTGATATTGATAATACAGAAGGCTTTTAATTAATTAACCGTACCAAGAAAATGACGAAAAAAACAGCAAATTTGGTAGTCAGCAGCGAAAATCAGATTCTTCCTTTTTCCCCTTTTAAGACACGGCAGGGACGAGCACCCCATAGAAGCAATGATATGCAACAAGTGTACATAAAACATTCCTGTAACTATTTTTTGCTGTTTTCTCTAGTGGACGAACAGGTAAATTTAGTACCAGCAATGCTTGGTCGGGTCACGACCATCGGAAAGGCCTTCCGCCACAAAAATTATAGCATTGCATGAGCTTTCTGTGTTACCCTTTCCCTGAATGGATGTGTACAAACGGAACGGGTAAGAGACTGGGTTTTCGCAATTCCTTTATCTTAAAAATAAAGATAACTTATAAAGGCAGACACTGACAACTTGACAAGAAGCTTCCAGATTTTTAACATTATTTGCTTCTGTAGGTACAGTGTTCGCACATGCACTATTTTACCCAAATTTTACGCTAAATGCCTTAGGCGACGTCAAATTTTGTCGTTCTCACCCTTGCCAAGGCAACGGGAACCCTTCTGGGACCTTAAAAATTCAGAAATAGCGCGTGTTGGCGACCGCAACACGTTTTTGAATGGACCGGTCGATGAACCGAACGTCCCGGGTCCAGATTTCGCAAAGTGCAACAATTTCATACAATTATTTTTGCGCCGGATTTATCGCTACGTGAGGGCGCTTTGCGGAATATGCAATGCGAATACTGGCATACAATGTTGGGATTGAAATTACGGAGGTAAAATCAAAATAAAAGTGTACGACTCAAAAACAAAAATAAGTCCCGAAATAAACGCAAAAAAAACGCAACTAAGCTACACATATAGTGAAACTTCTTGCCGCGTTATCCCCAAAGGAGTCGCATGTGGCAAGTTGAACCTATTTATTTTTACAGGTAAGGGGGCCGGTCTTACGCCAACCACTTCAGTTGAAGTGGAGGTTTCCCAGCTCCCGAGAGTGCTGGTACTCATTTATTGTGAAGGCTGAGTACCTAAACCTTGCCGGTATTTTATTTTGGGGTTTGAAATAAACACCGAAACGGGAAATCACTTCTGACACCCTCGGTGGGATTCGAACCCGAGCTTTCGGCATGGAATGCAAGCACTCTACCACCTGAGCTATCGACCGGACTAGAAAATTGTGTCAGAAAGAACAAGGAAGCGATAACAAAAATAACAGAACATACGTGAATATTTCAGGAAACATGTAAAATATTGATGATAAGGATGTAGAATCCATCTTTCCGGGCTTGTAGACCATATTCAATAATTGTAGGCTGCTTTATTGAACATGGTCTACAAGCCCGGAAAGATGGATTCTACATCCTTATCATCATCATCTGAAGCCGGCCATGAAAGCCTAAAAACAATTATGTAAAATATTGTTGGGATGGATGTTGTGAAGTTTGGTACCGATCAAATAAAAAAAGTTTTGAACCAATTTTTACAGCACGGGGGGTCAGCCTCATACCAACCTATCAGTCAAATAGCATGAGAGAACAATGCATGACAAAACATACTACGACAAAACGACACAAAGACAATAAGTCACATAACTTCTGTTTCAGGTATGTGATGTTCTGTCATGTGTTGTTCTGTCATGTGTCGTCCTTTCATGGAGCCATAAAAATTGTCTCCAAGAGTAGTACATAATATTTTCCTTAGAGTAACGTGACGCTGTACTGGGATGTACCTACTTTTAATTTGCAGGTAGTTTTCGTGTTAATCCTGATGGCCTTTAATCACCTTCAGCACGCGAACTCCGACCCACACCACGCCATGAAATACTCTGTCATAATACCACTTGCTCCCGGTGTTAAAATCTCGTAACTCACTCTGATAAAACAAATTCAACCGTACAATTTACGAAAAATGTTTGAAAACTAAAACTCTCATTAGAGGCGCTGTTTTATTTCACATAATTTTTAGCTATTGTTAAGTTAAATGCACCAAAACGCTCAATATAAGCGCTTCTTTAATTAGTTATAGGGATGGACAAATGGAAAAGAAAATATCGATATACAAATCGATTTACAAATTAAAATCCAAGCCTCAAAATAAACAATACGTAAACTCTGTAACTTCTGCCGACTTCCTCTGAAACAGGGGTGACATTGGCAAAGTGAACCATTTTTCTTACAGTATGGGTGGTCAACCTTGTATCAATTGATTAAACTAGAGAAAGTGAGGTATATTTTTAGGATATGGTTCGGTCAATCACCTTATGACTGTTTTAGCACCTTGGAATATTTTATCATACTTAATACATTTAAATTTGTCATAATCGTAGTACTGCTAGTATGAAACAATCACTATTCTATGTAAAATAAAAGCAGTCCCTCGTGTGAGCGTTTGAGTTTGTGTGCAATTTTTTTGTAAAACGCTACGATTGAGTGTAACGTATTCTGTATCAGGGGTATATTTTCTGTTGTCAACTCGAAAATAATCGCACACTTATGTTTGCATTCAAAAACGATACTGTGATAATGGTCAATACTTATATAATATCTCAGTTGGTAGAGTTCTTGCATACCACGCCGAGTGTTCGCATTCAAATCCCACTGAGAATGTCAAAAATGAATCCCATTTCGGTGTTTATTTCAAGCCCAAAATAAAAATACCTCAGCCGTCACATAAAATGAGTACCAGCCCACACGGGAGCTGGAGGGCACCCACTTCAACTGAAGTGGTTGGCGTAAGGCCAACTTTGTACAAATAAATAGGTTCCACTAGCCACATGCGAACCTGCGAGAACGCGGCATGAGGTTGCACTATATGAGTAGCGACAACCTTTTCCAGGCTACAATCATCCATTTATTGGATGCGCCTGCTTGTGGACATGGATTAAATATGAGCCTATCTTTGCAAATTGTCTTGTCTTGTCTTGTATCCTGCCGCCATTCCTCTAGGGGTGGCCGGTACCTCCACACAAGTGCCTCCACTTGACTCTGTCCTTGCATACTTCTTTCATCTCATCTAGTTTCACCACTCTTTTCATGCACGCTCTTATCTTGTTTCCATTCATTCGCTATCTCACTTATCTGATCAATCCATTCTTTCCTCGGTCTTCCTCTTCCACGCTTACCTGTTACATTCCCTTTTTACACTTTTTTTGTCAGTCGTTCTTCATTCATCCTTTCAATATGCCCAAACCATCGCATCACTCTTCTTTGAACTTGCACTTTCACACTTTCTTTTACACCGCATTCAGAACCCATTCGTTTCTCACTCATCGTTCAATGTTTTTCCTGTCATACTTCTCAAATAAGCCATTTCTACGGTGCATACCTTATTTACTTCTATTTCATTCACCTTGGATTATAGGTAATCTATTTTGTCACTATGCTTATAATCGTTTTGTTAATAGGGGGGAAAACAGACGTTCGCCATCTATGTCTTTTACATTAATCGATATTCTCAAGCATGGAGAGCTTGTATACATTTCCACAGTAAATAAAATACTAGAAATCACGCATAGCATTATCACTTCTCATAGCATTATTTGTGAATACAGGTGTCTCACAAGATATTATAATATGCAGACAGTGAAGAGTCGGTTCTAATCAAATATGTATACAGAGACCGAGGTCAGAATCTGTTTAATGTTATTCATAAAGTAGCTCCATATCGTACCTACGCAAGACTGGTCTGATTGATTTTGATTGATCTGGAAGAGAAAAAAAAAACATAATGTAACTGTTACTCCGTCTCCTTTTCAGTGGGAATGGCCAAAGCCTCGAAGCCCGCATCCTTTTTTCCATCTCCTTAATCATTTTACACATATTTCTATTGTATTTTTCCTCGACCCACAAGTTAATATGAGTTCCTTGACTTATTGGTTAATGGTTGGTATGGCTATGCTCAATGCGATCTCCTCCTCGGTTGATATCTTCCACCTGAGTGAGAATCAGCTTAGACAGAGTCTTACGTTTCTCCTAAACTGATTTCGGTTATTTAATCTAATCTTTCTTTTTTTTGTTATGTCATATTATATGTAGCGAATGAATGGGATATTCAGAGTCATAACAAAAGGAGAGAGTGCATGAAAAAGATTAAGACTCTGAATTAAATGAAAGAAGTATGTAAGGACCGAAAGGAATGGCGGTTGATTTGCAACAATGGCGGCTAGGGCATTAATTCTATAGTATAATATTAAGTTTAATTTTACTTTATCTTAATTTTAATTTGTAATGTGTCTCATTATGAATTTCTGTAAATCATTTATAATTTTTTGTGCTCCTTGACTGATAGGTTGGTACGAGGCTGAACACCCGTGCTGTAAAAATCGGTTCACTTTTGCCAATGCCACCCCGGTTCAGGGAACGGCGGCAGGAGTTGCAAGGTTTATGTCCATGTGAGGTTTTCTTTATTTGTATGCACACATGCAGAATGTGTAGGCGCGAACCTACATGTGCCTGTCTGTAGGAATGCATTTTATATGAGCCTTAAATGTTAACATATCCTTGCAGCTTAGATTATAGATTATAAATAGATATGTAATGCAATATTGGTGAAGTTATCATTTCCATATGAATGTTTTTAATTCTTGTGCGTATTAGGTTAAGCCTGTAATGTACGATGATGTGTGTAAATAAATCTATCTATCTATCTATGACCGGTCCGTAGTCTAGTGGTTAACACTTCTGACTCGTTAATAGAAGGTTGTGGGTTCGAATCCCGACGGAGCACAAAAAAATGCACCATTTAAAATTTATATATTATGTAGGTACGAAAGACCGGTCACTAAAGGTATCTACATCCAGCCTTACAGCAACTGGGTCTTGCTTGAGAATTGTCGCTTTCTATCGCGACGACCAAGCTTGCAGAGGGCTCTTGAGGTGTGATACACATAAAAACAGCGTTCACCAAATAAATCATCTCAATATTATTATTATGAGACTGGACACCCATACTGTAAAAAATGTTTCACTATTACAATGTCACCGGTGTTTCAGGGATGGTCGGCAAAAGTTGCAGGGCTTATACTCATTTTAGATTTGGGTCTTTATTTTGTATCTATGATAAAGCCATTCTGTTCTCGGCCTTCGTTTTCCATTTTTTTTTCATCTTTTTAATCTTAAGTAATATTTATAAACAAGAAAATTAATGAATAAATGGTTGGAATATTTTAATTATACAAATCTGTCTTTTTGCCCACGGCTCAGATTAACTCGCACACTGCGCTGACATTAAATATTACCGAAAATGTATAGAAAAAGCATTAAAAAGAAATCATTGTTTGGTGAAGTTATCATTTCATTGCACTTAATTTAAAAAAAATAACATTTAATTCAAAAAATGTTTGCTCTCCAGAAAAAAATCTTTATGAGGAAAAACATCCAGAATATATTTTATTGATTGTAGAGGCATTAACTTTGTAATCGTTCATCTTAAAAGATAAAAAGTTTTTTTTTAAAGTCCTTAGGAGGTACTTTTTATCCTGAATCTATTTTGTTCCCAGATTTTCATCAAATGAATGGAAAAAAAATAATGGAGAAAAAGTGATGCCTTTTAAGACGAAAACGTATCTTTAATCTACAACCTAATGCCCGGAATTTTCCGTGTTAGCATAGAGACTTTAAACCTACTGAAAGGAACGCACTTATGTCAATAATGTGGTAAGTTTTTTTAAGAGTTTAAAGTCACATAAGTTATCGTTTAAATACCAGACCTTAATTAAAGAGATATAGTAAGATTTAGCAGCATCGTGTAGATTTGCTCTTACACATTCTGTAAGTGAACTCACAACATAAAATCTCAAATGAACACGAATCCTGCAACTCTCATCGCTTCTCTCTGAAACAGAGGTGACATTGACAAAATTGTGAACCATTTAAGTATGAGCGTTGAACTTCGCACCAACTCGTAAGTCGTGAAAAAGTACAAGATAAAATAGTTAAATATTTAGCTTTATAAATGCAGTAAAAAAGACATGTAACTAGTTAAAAAATTACAATATATTACCGTAGTCAATAAAATTGTGAAGTCACACGGCTAGGTATCCAGGTAATAGGAAAACAAATAGATTGATATTTCTTATAATAAACGATATTCACGTGTGACGTTTGTTCGCCGCAAAAAAAATCGTTTTCGAATTTGTGTTGAGTGCATTTGAAAAAGATTTAAAATTAAATCTTAAAATATTGATACAGGCTGCAGAATTTAAACCCGAATAGTGACAATTTAACACAAAAAAAAATTGTCGATCCTCACGCTTCCCATCGCTCCAGGGTGAGAACCAACCACGGGCGATCATGCGAATAGAAACGAGTTATCACGAAGACAAGACATTACTCCAAGAATACAACCTCACATTCAAACTCAAATTAAAAAAAAATACATGAAAATTTCAACAGCGCACCTACACAGCGTTTAAGATTGCATACATTTAAAAAAATGCAAGTTATACTTGGAGTACAACCTTCTCTTTTTCACTCGGATCTTCCATCCATCTCGCTCGCTTCTTCGTCACGTTTTGGAGGGAAATTGCAACGCATATAATTGCGTGAAAACACCTCTTTGGTTGTAAATACAAACTAAACGTGCACACAATGAAGAGAGAATAAAATATGCTTAGGAATTTTGTATTAAATTTTATTAAACGTAAGAATTACGGTGTTTGGATATTATGTATAGCATAGAATTGAAAAACGAATGTAATGTATCGTGTTTAGAGAAGTCGGGTTTCTTAACGTTTCGACCGACTCATGTAGGTACCTAAAATCTTCGATCACGAGCAACAACTAGTATTATGACGGTCTAGTAAGCGCTTTTTCGTCAAAGAAAGAAACGTCGTCTTATGACGTAGAATACGACTTTGAGGAAACGCGGAAAACGCGTTTTTAGATCACTTTGTAAAATGCTTGCGTTCCATGCCAAGGTGCTAAGGTTCGATCCCCTCTGAGGGTGACAGAAATGATTTCCCGTTTCTGTGTTTATTTCAAACCAAAAAAAAATACCACCATTTTTAAGTAAAGTGGTATGCGTAAGGCCGGACCCTTTGCGTTAAAAAATAAATAGATACGGGAACAACGCGTCAAGAAGTTGCTCGCTATGTGCTGCTTAGTTTAAAAAAAATACGGTAGCTGAAGGGAATGTTTAGTATGATGAAGAAAATATTATGTAGGTTTCTCGTTTTCCTTTTTTTTATCCAACGCGTAGTAGATATACGTGCACAGATAGATGGACCTGTTTAAAATTAATAACGACACTCTTCAAAAACCGGTTTTCAAAATTCGCAAATATTTTGACTGAGCAAGGTTGACCGCAGGGACAAAGAAAAAAGAAAAAAAATTGAAGTGAAGTAATATGTAGGTAGGTATACAAAGATAAATATATAGTTTGAATGAAGGTAGTATCTATAATCTAAGGGACAAAGAAACATTGACATTTAAGACTCATATTTAATGCATGCCCACAAGCAGGCACATTTAAGCTCGTGCTAACACAAGCTGCATGTATAACAACAAAGTAAACTAAACCTCACATGAACATAAACTTGGCAACTTCTGATGCCTTCCGTGAAACAGGGCGGCAATTGCCAGAGTGAACCAAGTTTTTACAGCATGGAAGGTAAGCCTTATACCAACCTATTAATCAATGAACATCTATAATCGAAGTTTCAAATATAATATGTTAATTTTAAAACTCATTATACCTACTTATTATATTCATTCTCAAAAGAAGACACGTAGCTGTACAAGTTAGCGCTTACGCATGCCGTATGCGTATTTAAAAAAAAAAAAACGAATCTTAGATGAACATAATCCCTGCAGCTCTGGTATGTCAGGTCTGGGTGGTCAGCCTCATGCCAACCTATAAGTCATGGAATAGTCAAGGTATAGGGTGCCGTAGATTTAATTTGTGTTTGTGTAATTGACACAAAAATGCACAATTTGTTAACTATTTTTTGCCTACCAAAAAAGGAAACTTGGTTTTCCATTAAACCGCCAAATTTTCATAATTACAAGCCACCTTCCACGTTAATTCGGTTCGATTAACATTTATTTTGTGTAATTTACAAAAATACATCCTTGTTGAGGAAGTAATGGCGCCAAAATGCATCTATATCGATAACAAGGCACCATTAAATATATTTTTAAGTGAAAGTCAGGCACGTGCAGTGTGTAGAAGCAAAACAATGAGGTCCGCATGTGAATTTACATAAACAAAGTTGTGTCGTCACCCGACCGGGTTGCTAGGGAAGAGGAAAACAAATATTTTGTTGTTGGTTGTTCCTTGAATTGGTAAGCATGAGGCTGACTACCCAAATCTAATCTAATCTAATCTAAGTTGCAAAGATATGTTACATTGGAGATTCACATTACATGCATTCTCACAACCAGACATGTACAAGTTTGCGCTTGCACATGCCTCATGTGAACCTACAACATAAAAACCAAATCTCAAATGGACATACACCCTGCAACTCTTGCCGTCCTTCCCTGAAACAGGGGTGACATTGGCAAAGTGAACCATTTTTACAGCATGGGTGGTCAGCCGCATACCAATCTATAAGTCAAGGAACATACACGTAAAAAATCCATATTGTAAAAAATGGTTCACTTTGCCAATATCACTCACGAAAACAGATTCACGCAAAAACAGCGCTCACCAAAAAAATCCTCCTAATCTATAATCTAAGCTACAACGATATGTCAACACTTAAGTCTCATATTAAATGCATGCCCACATACAGGCACATGTAGGTTCGCGCCTACACATTCTGCATGTGTGCAAACAAATAAGCAAAACCTCACATGAACAAATGAGAACATAATATTATTATTATTAGTCCACTGAAACCTTTCATAAATTATTGTGAACCGATTTTTACAGATTCGGTGTCAGCCACATACCAACCAATAAGACAAGGAACGAAAATAAATTAAATTAAATGGATTGAATTGTTTTTTAATAATAAAACAATCGTGTGTGGGCCCGTCCTGTGCGCTCAGCTGATCTTGCGTGCCGGCCTGTAAATGTAACGCAAAGAATTAAGTCCAGAAGAATGACAGGGAATTAAAATTCTCGTTAACTGTATTAAAGTATCATAATCGGTTATTTCATTCAAATTATAAATAAAAATTTATTCTTTGTGACAATTCGCACCCATGAAAATAATTTTATTCTTAATTATAATTTAGACTTTAGAGAGTAGTAGATAATAATTTACACTAAAAACTTAAGATTTTATTTTAATTTTTGTAGTCCAGTCAAATTGAGCTGTACACTCTGCTCCTATCTGAAATTCTCATATAACATAATTATAATACAAAAGATTTTATTTCGGATATCCGATAGTTTCGGCTACGGTTACAGGGCTCCATGTTAACCCCCGATCTCATCACTTTATTTTGCACAATTACTTTTAAGAAATGAGTACCAGGCCACTCGATAGCTGAGAAATCCGCAATTCAACTTAAGTGGTTGGCGTAAGTCCGGCCTCCTTACCTGTAAAAATAAAAAGGTTTTCAAACACCCCATGCAAGAAATTACACTATATGTAGTAGCTTTTTTAGTACCGTAGCGTTAACTTTCACATAGTGATTCAGATTGCAGTTCTTTTCTACACATTATTTCTTTACTTTTCCCTTTCATACATTTCTCTCAAGTGATTACTAGAACCTTCTACATTATTATCTTCTATTTTCACATCTTTCCTTTCCTTTTTTTCGCTTTAATACTTCTCTCCGAGTCAATATAAGTAGAAACAAATATTAATATTTTTGTGATAACTTTATCTTCCAGTATAAATTAATCTCTTCGACAGCATATATACATAGCTTCCTCGATTTCTTATGCTTATCAGTACCATGAGTATAAAATATTGCGTTAAATCTCACTTCGATCACGTAAATCCAAAAAAATATATGAACACTAAGTCACACACTAGTTATGCCGTCGTATATTCTATACATTTTTTATTTACGCAATCGAGATGAGATTTATGCAAGGTTTTATACCCCTATATTAAGGAAGCGCTTAGCCTAGCATGATAATCGCTTAGTATACTGTATAGTATGAAAAGGTCTTAGCATAATGATATCCTAAAGCTGTTACGCTTTGCTATCGATAGCTTTGCCTCAAGTTACTAAAACTTATCGTTAAAAATTAAAGAAACCAAAATACGTATGCAATCTGAAACAGCACCTTTAGATTGATATGCAACATGGTAAACGACAGTTTGCACTAAAATCCATGCCAGAACACATCAAACTTTGCAGACAGAAGCTTTGCGGTGGCCGGGCCGGTGGCCTGGAACAATTTACCCATCGGTGTTCGCGCGAACCAGCCTACCACCACCTTCAGAAAGGAACTGAAGACACTACTTTTCTCGAGAAGCCATGGCGCCCTTGAGATGGTCCTGGACCATTAAATGGCGCCACAGGAAAGAAATCATCCATCATCATCATCATCATCCAGAGATGAAGGAGTCGTGTAAGCTTCATAAAACAGTTACTGTGTTGATTTTTGTTAAAGAATCTGATGAATATTTCTAACCTTCTCATAAACCTTTTTCTCTGTTACTCTGATTAACCACTATGGTACTACTACTATGTAACTGTAACTATAACTCCGTTGCCATTTCTATAGGGGTCGCTAGGGCCTTTGCACAGCTGCCTCCATTTCTTCCTGTCCTTAAATACTTCTTTCGATTCATTCATGCCCATCATCTTTTTCACACATTTTCAATTCTTACATTAACTTTTTACACCCCATTCATTCACAACCTCTTCAATCTGATCACTCCATGCTATTTTCGTTTGCCCCTTACCTCTATTTCCCTTCACACTTCCTCTGTATATAAACTTTGTCAGTCTATCATCGTTCATTCTTTCCACATGCCCAAACCATCTCATCACATTATTTTGTACCTTTTGTACTCAGTGCCACTTTTAATCAAGATAATTATCGGTTAAACGCTTTTGCTGAGTTTAAATTTAGTTTTATACTCGAGGGACTTATAATAACTTGAAGAACAAGTTATTTGAACGGCGTTTCCTGTATGGAGGTAGACATCCATCTTTTTTTGCTAAAAAACGCAAAGGCTTTCAAATTTCAACGAAAATATTTCGAGCAACGATACATCAAGGATTTTAACAAAACAGTCTATAATCTAAGTTTAAAATACTATATGCTAATATTTTATATTATTTTTTAACAATTTACGGGTTCAATTGTATAAAAACATCGGTTAATGTATTTCACACAATTTATTTTGAGATACCGATCACATTAGTAGAAGTGGGCCGGTCATGTAGCACGTGCAGGGGACTCCAGGATCATCAGAACTGTCTTGGATGGTGCCCCCTCAGGTGTTAGACCACTCGGACGTCCCAAGATGCGGTGGGAAGACAACGTTGAAACCGATGCCAAAGTTCTGGGAGTGAGGGGACCATGGAGAGAAGCAGCACAAAACAGAGAGTCCTGGAGGATTGTGGTGTTGGAGGCCTTGAGCCTTTAAGGCTTATGAGCCGAAGAAAGTAAAGTAAGTAAGTAGTTCACATTTGGTTTGAACAGAGTTAACTTTAGTACTGTATTGCTCGCCAGCTCCGATACAAGTCTGCGGTACATGCAGCTTTACAGCTACATCAGCTGTTTCACAGACACACATTCATAACAATATGGTACACACGCTCACAAGCAAACACATATTGAGCATTTTTGTACAAAAAAAACACAGTTTCAATTCACTTTTTATTTTATATGCTTAAACGTTTTCGCCCCAAAAGGCATCATCAGAAGCCTTTGAGGCGAAAAAGTAAAATAAAAAATAAAATAAAAAGTGAATTGAAACTGTGTGTTTTTTAGAAAAATAAATACAATGGACTTTCACAATGTGAACCACCAAATCCTAACAAATATAACATAACTGTATGTATTGATCAATTTTTCATGCGCTTACAAAAAAAACACAAACCTTAAATGAACGTAAACAATTCAAGTTTTGCCGCCTTTATCTAAAACAGGAGTGGCAACGGCAAAAATCTGGCCACTTTTTATTTCTCGTTTAAATAATAAAAAATATATTTTTATACTTTGGGTGGCCAGCCTCATACCAACCAAAAAATCATTATTAAAAACTGCAATAAATAAAATAACATCAAGAAGTGCTATGTTTTCTTTTTTAAATCCATAAAATTAGCCATGCCCAGGATAATCAAAACGGCAACTGTTAATAGCGTGAAACAACGCTAGTTCGAGGCCCGTTGGACCCCTTGAAAGTACCTTTGATCTTGGCATAAAAAAATACCATTTATTAATAATTCACGAAAAGAAAGAATCTATTGATAGGTAGCTAAAAAGGTAGGTAAATTTCAGACCTAACAAAAAATAAATCACATTGTTTTTTTTTGTTTTATTAATAAACAAGAATACAACAGCATTTCTTGCCGAATTATTACGTGTATCGTTATGCCTTAATGTTATTAACTAAAATTAACATGATATCATTATATTTAAATTATTCTCAATTTGGCAATAACGTTTATTAATGCAAAACTACATTAATTTACCTTAATTAATAGGTTGGCATGACACCAACCACCATTAATGTAAAAAATATTTACTTTTGACAAATGTCACATTTTTTCAGGGGAGGGTATTGCATTTGGCGAGTGCAACCATAATATTTTTACAATTAAAGTGGCAGCCTTACGTCAAGCACTTCATTTGAAATGAATTTCCCTGCTCCCGAAAATTTAGGTTCTCATTCATTTTAAGGCTGACTGCTAAGAAAACCTTGCCGGAACTTTGATATCTATAATAATCTATAATCTAAGTTGCAAGGATATATTCATTTAAAGCTCTCAGATGTATGCCCACAAACCAACAAGTGTAGTTCGCGCTTACAAATGCTGAATGTGTACTTACAAATAAAATCCAAACCTCAAATGAACATAAGCCCCACAACTTTTGCCGACCTTCCCTGAAACAGGGGTGACATTGGCAAAGTGAACCATTTTTTACAGTATGGGTGGTCAGCCTCATACCAACCTATAAGTCAAGGAATATGAATAATAAATTACATTTAAATATAAAAAAGAACAAAACCTTACAAAGAAATCTATACAAAAAAAGTCAAAAATTTCCTATGCAAAAAATGTAGCAAATGAATACACCAACATTAGAAATCAACATTGCAGATTAGCCGCCACTTCTTCCTGTCCTTGCATACTTCTTTCATTTCATCCAGAGTCATAACCTTTTTCATACAAGTCCTCCTTTTATTATGACTCTGGATATCCCATTCATTCGCTATTTCTGAAATTTGATCCTTCCATACTTTTCTCGGTCTTCCTCTACCACGACATCCATCTATTCTAGCAACATATACTTTTTTCGTCAATCTTTCATCACTCATTCTCTCTAAATGCCCGAACCATCTTAGCATACTTCTTTTAATCTTCACTTTCACACTTTCCCTTACACCACATTCTTCTCTTACAAAATCATTCCTCACCCTGTCACTTCGTTTGTTCCCAATCATACTTCTTAGATAGTCCATTTCTACTGTATGGACTTTACTAATTTCCCTTTCACTCACCGTCCAGGCTTCACTTCCATACATCAAGGTTGGCACTAGTATACCACCGTGCACCGCCAATCTAACATTTTTTGAGAGATTTTGGTTCCTGGCGATGCAAGCGGTCGCACCCAGTACACACCTGCCTTTCATTATTCTTCTTTCAAATTCACCGGCCATTCTTCCATCTTTTTCAAACTTACTTCCCAAATATACAAACTCATTTACAACATCAACATTCATTCCATTAATTTTAAATTCATAATGCATATTTTCATCATCTCTTTCAAAAATCAAAACTTTCGTCTTTCTAGCATTCAACTTCAAATTATTACCTTTCAAAGCTTCGTTCAATCTAGAGAGCATCATTTGCAATTCCACTGCTGAATCAGATACAATATGTGTTGAACAAAACACAGAAACAGTAGATAAGTCATATAGACACCTTTAGTGGTGTTCAAACCCTATCCTTTTAGTTTTGAACTCAAGCGTTTAACCATATGAACTTTCGTTCGGACTTCCATCATTCCATATTATTTTCACCCCGTATATCTGATCATACCATACTATTTTTCTTTTCATATTTCTTTTGTTATTTCAATATAAATAAAATATTGGATTTTTTTATTTTTTAAACGCTAATCTGTGTGAATCACACGTCAAGAGCCTTCTGCGACCGTAGTATTTGTTATATAAAGCGTCTTTTCTCAAACATGAAGCCAGTTACTGTAAGGTTTTTTGAACCTTAATGACAGGTCTACAGTGTAAAGGCAACCCAGCAAAGAGTTAAGAATTTTGAAATTTTATGCTCCGCTGAGAATCAAACTCACGACCTTAGATTGACGAGTCCGTAGCGATAACCACTAGACAACAGACCGGCCATCTTTGATCTCACAACTTTTCCTTTGTGTATGCAATTGTATTATGAAAAAGCTTAATAATATAATATAAGGCAAATTAAAAAAAAACTATATTGGATTTTGAAACTGTATATATTTAACCAAGTAAATCTGTACAGATTATTTTTTCTAATTCTAAAAAAGAGTACAAAATAAATCCTAGGATATGATAAAATTCTAGGCTTTTGGCCTAGCGTAAAATAAAATGCATAGCCTTGTATTTTAGGGTAGGGCTAAATGTTAGGCCATTCAGGAAGGCCTATCTAATATTTTATCGACGGCGGAAGCTTGAAACCTGTGCAGATTTATTCCCCAAATAAAAGGTCACAAATCGTGCGAATAAAATCAACCAAATGGTCCATGGATTGATAAGATCAAATCTGATATTAAATCAAAGTAAAGGTATAAGATTTCTACAATAGCTTAGCGACTTCAAAGAGAACGAATGGGAAAACTTTCGATAATGAAGAAGTAACTTTTTTTTAGTCCCCTGTCTTGTACGGGAGACTTTCAAAGGTTCTGTAGAATTTAGAGGTCTTTGACCACAGAGAAATCTATGACACGTCGTACCCTCAGTGCTTGTTTGGCTTATTTACCTTTTGATTCAAAGGTAAACTTTGAATGAAATTGTCTTAAGAATCATATTTTACACAATCTGGGCTAAGGAAAAAACGTAAAACATGATAATGTGAGAGTAAGTAACAAGCACTAAGGATACGGCTTGTTGAAATGACGTAAAGGTGTTGGTGCTGGTAAGATGTCAGTTGAAGTCTTAATCCTTTGTAGCAGGGATTTAGCTGCACGGTGTTGTGCTACCTTTGTTTTGGGGCATTGCGAGAAAGTGGCGATTGACGTTTGTTTTGAATGAACAAGGATGGAACCACAGATACCGGTAAATCATTCCACAAACGGAGAGTTTGTTAAAAGATTGAGTCGTGAAACTGCCAAGTTCTCATAGTTTTGACATTGACTGCAAAGGGTCGAATTAGATTCGTGCTACTAGTTGCCCTTGTTGTGACGATAGGCAGAGGAATATGTGAAGATATTTCATCAAAACAGACACCGTTATAGTATGTTGTTACAAAAGACGCTGACAATTTTGACCCTGTTTCTATGCTCGAGGGAATGTAGGTTGGATTTAAGAGTAGGGTCATCAATGAGCTTCGTAGCTCTTCTTTGCGATCACAGATGACTGTTGTAGATACTCTATAATGGGGCAGATTTGGTATAAAATTAAGCATCAAGGAACGAGTTATGTGTTCTTATTCTAGTTTTTATTCACCAGGAGTATTGTGAGTTTCGATGCCATCTTGATATTTCAGATCCAATGAAAGAAAAACACCGAGAAGACTTTGATAGCTTTGGTTAATTAAGAAGACGTGTCCAAAGCTGGAAGATTTATACTTGGAGTCTTCTTTAAGGAAATCCTACAGGCAAAGTATTAGTAGGTACAATTTTTAAATAGTAAATACAGTGCGAAATAAAAATTAATCCTTTGGAGATATGGTTACAATAGATAGTAACCATCACGACTTATAGGATTCAAAATAATGTGGCTTGTAAAATGATGTATTACATACATGCCAAAGTTTCAACTTCAAAAGGGAAATATTAAGGTGGTGATATACAACCTGAGTAAAATTATGTTGTCTTGTATCATGACAGCGATTGGTCGGCGCATTTTGCATTTTGTTCTGCCGCATAACAGTGAACGAAAATGCGTAATATCGAGGTGTGCGCTGTCACACGTTTTGACGTAAGGACTTAATTATAAAATTGGTGTAATGAAGAGACCTCAAGGTGTAAAGGAGCAACGGCGCCTTGTTTGGGAACGTTTAAACGTTCGTGAAACACGCACACACTTTCTACCATCATTTACCTACTGAATCCTTCTAGATTAAACCCAATATTGGGGGTGACGTGAGACGTCATGTCAATACGTTTTGATTTTGTCTATTCATTTTTTACTTTTTAACCTTATCTAATACTCTTTGTAAAAGACAATATTTTTTTTGTTTTGCGAGAAACTTTTATTGGCGATTATTTCAGTAGCACATTTTCGCCATATCCTAGACTCTAGAGAGTTGAACTTTGCTCAGCAATTATTATGAACATATCCATCAGTGTTTTCATGATGGGTTGGAATCCTGAGATTGCGAAGGGACATTGGTATTGAAAGAAAAAGTGTCTCATCTACTTATGGCCTGTGTCTGTATTAGGTCTAATACCATACATGTTGTATGTTTACTTTATTGGCAAGTGTCAAGAGCAGAAGTCTTGTCTGTGTACGTTCGCATGCTTCAACCGTTTACCGTATCAGGGCCTGAGTCGGAATATCTTGTCCTATCAGTT